>JAOTON010001803.1:1200000-1685283 GCA_034440635.1 Lepas anatifera
AGGTCCTCCAATGGATTAAGTCCTTCTTATCAGGCAGATCCCAGAGAGTGCGGGTCAACACTGCTGTTTCTGAGTGGAGTTCCGTGACCAGTGGGATACCACAAGGTTCCGTCCTAGGGCCAACGCTCTTCATTCTCTTTGTGAATGACCTGCCCGAAGGACTGTCTTCTGAAGTCAAAATGTTTGCTGATGACACCAAGTTGTACAGCCCCGTAGCTAAACATGACGATCAGATTCACTTCCAGAGTGACTTGAGGAAGCTGGAATTATGGTCGCAAGAGTGGCTCCTTCCTTTCAATGTCTCCAAGTGTGGTGTGCTCCATCTAGGTACGTCAAATCCCAAGAGGCAGTATTTAATGAATAACCAAGTCCTGGCTCAGCTTGAGATTGAGAAAGACCTCGGAGTGCAGGTGGACTGTGAACTCAAATTCCGTAGACAAGCCGCTATAGCCGTCTCCAAAGCCAACCAAATCCTGGGAGCCATCAAGCGATCTTTCGTCCATCTTGATAACTTCACACTACCTCTGGTGTACAAGGCCCTAGTCAGACCCCACATTGAATACGCAAATGCTATATGGGGCCCCTTCAACAAGGCCGATCAGTTGCTGGTCGAAAGGGTGCAACGAAGAGCCACAAAACTTGTTCCGCAACTGCGAAACCTTGACTACCCAGAAAGGCTGAGAAGACTCAAACTTCCATCACTGTTGTACAGGAGGCGAAGGGGGGACATGATCTTAATGCACAAGCTGATGCACGGAAATCTCGGAATACGTAAGGAAGAGTTATTTCAAGATCCACCAGTCGCAACCACGAGAGGACACCGCTTAAAGGTCGCCAAGCCTCGGGCTGTCTCCAGAATCCGGAGGAACCACTTCGCTGTCCGTGCTGTCACGGACTGGAACAGCCTTCCTGCTTGGGTAGTAGAGGCACCGAGCACCAATGTCTTCAAGACTTATATTGATAAGCATTGGGCGGGGTTTTTGTACGAGACCCCCGACTAGAACCCTGAATTGTTGTTAAATCGAGTTCGACGCGGCCGGGTAAGACAGGCACCTGTGAGTGCCTTCCAAAGACCCGCATGACTTTATCTTATCTTATCTGCCCCAAGATCGACCAAAAGCTGCCCCAAATTGGTAGGTCTGCCCCGAGGCTGCCCCAACGAGATATCGTCGAAATCTGCCACGTTCTGCAGACTGGGTCATTGAAAAGGATTTGGATGTGTTCATGGATGAGGACCTCAAGTTTAGATAGCATGCAGCCGCTGCTGTCTCTAAGGCCAGCCAAATTCTAGGTGCCATCAAGAGGTCCTTCGTCCACATCGATCAGCATGTTCTTCCACTTCTTTACAAGGCCCTTGTGCGTCCACACCTGGAGTATGCCAACACCGTGTGGGGACCCTTCAATAAGTCAGACCAGCTCCTGGTGGAGCGAGTCCAACAACGTGCAACTAGACTTGTACCCTCCCTGTGTTCTCTCGACTATGAGCAGAGACTTTGCAGTCTGAAGCTACCATCCCTCTGGTACAGACGCAAGAGAGGCGACATGGTCTCCATGTACAAGCTCATGCAGGGCCACCTGCGGGTATCAAGGGATGAATTCTTCCTAGACCCACCAGTAGGCTCCACCCGTGGCCACAGGTTCAAGGTGGGGAAGCCTCGTGCCATCTCAAGGACCGGGAGGAACCACTTTGGAGTTCGCACTGTCTCGGATGTGAACAGCCTTCCAGCATGGGTAGTGGAGTCTACATCAACTAATTCCTTCAAGAATAACATAGACAAGTATTGGTCAGGGTATTTATATAGTGCACCAACTTAGTTTTCTGCTATGCAATATGACACAAGCTCGATGAGTGCGGACAAGACAGGCACCTCTGTGCCTTATAAGGTCCCAATTATCTAAGGTTAGTGGGGCATCTAAGGTATTTTTTAATCAGATTTGGGCGCACCTACATATAACCGTCCAACTGCAAAGCGTGTAAAATCACAAAGGTGGTTCATTCTTAACTGTAGAGTGTTCCTTCATGTTTTAGCTATGAAATAAGACAGAAATCAAAGTATAACATGCACTTCAAAAACTTACACAACCTTAATCAAAATGTAAACAATAACTACCACATGGACACGTCTGCACGCTCCAAACCAATAATTCAAAAGGAAGATAACAGATAACAGATTTATTTGAACATGATCCTCAAAAGAATGAGGTTTTTCACACATTCACGTCACATGTTAAAATCGGGTCAAAGTAGGCTGAGATAAAAGGGTTGGATACATACCGACATAATCCTCTGCAGAAACATACACCCAAACAGTAGTGAGCGAAAATAAAAGCATTCACAACTCAATCCTCTAAAATGTCTAGCAAGGTCACTTTAAGTTCAGTCTTAAAATTCAATGAGCCAGGTATAAGTCCAGTCCGGTTCAGCAAGGACACGCCTCGATAACACAGCCGCCGTCGACCCGCCTCTGTGCGTATTGCCGGCAAGGTCCACTGGCAAGAGGGTATCCACGGGTATCGTGACCATGCACTTGGTTGGCTTGCCGACCCATGGTCTCACACAACAGTCGGGGCTGTCCTGTAGCCAACGCCCGCTCCACCGCGCTCACTGTGTGGTAAATAATCATCCTTTGGGCAGTCTGCCAGCCAAGCTGCTCAACAACATCTGTTATGTGGTCAAATCTCCTCCTCCCAGTCACAACACGAGTACAAAAAATTTGCTATCTTCTGCAATCGATGCACCTGAGTCACACCATACGAGCCGTACACAGACAAACATTAGCGCAGTATTGAAATGACGAGTGCTTGTACAATTGATGCTAGTGCGTTCTTTGGTAAAACATGACGAGCGTGACTTAAAGCAATGAGAATGCCTGTACATTTTTTAGTCACCGTGTCGACGTGGTTTTCGTAACTGAGGTGGCGATCCATTATTAAACCCAATTTTTTTACCATCCTATCCTCCTTAATGGTAGTACCGCAGAAGTTCAATGTAATGGGTGGCAGGTTGCGTAGCATCGCCCGTGTACCTAGTACGATCATCTGTGTTTTTTCAGAGTTCAACTTCATCCCGTTAAAACAGAACCAGTTGTATAGGGTGTTGAGAGCAGTTTGAATCCGTTCAATGATACGAACGATATCACACTTCTTGCCGCTAACTAAGACCTGAGTATCATCAGCATATTGTACCACGGTTACATCGCGTTCAACACACAGGCTCAGGTCGTTGGCGTACAACATATAAAGTAAACATGAGGCGGCCCCACCTTGATATACGCCGATGCTATTAGCACGTTTGTTTGAAGTTAAAACAGACGAACCATCCGCTCCCTTGACTTGGACCTGCTGTGTGTGCCCCTCGAGATAGGCCCGAAACCAGTCTGTGTCTATTCCATATGCTGATAATTTATGGAGCAATTTGTGGTGCGGTACAACGTCAAAACATTTTGAAAGATCGGGAAGTACAAGAACAGAAATTTCGCCTTTATCCATTAGTGGTGAGCCCTTTATCTGTAATAACATGAAGGGCCGTTTCGGTGGAATGATGTTTTCGATAACCGTGCCGTGCGTCCGAGAGGAGGTGATTTTCTTCTAAGTAATTGGAAAGTTGCTGCTGTACAACACGTTCTACTACTTTTGTGACGGCAGGTAAAATGGAAATGGGTCTAGTCTCAGACGGCTTCGTGCTCTTCGCGCTTTTAGGAATAGGCGTGACCATAGCATGCTTCCACGCTTGCGGAACTGAGCCAGAGATGAGGCTTGAATTAATGACATCAAGTAGAGGTAAATCAAGGCCGTAGTAAAATTTTTGAAGCATGTATACACTAATGCCGTCTACTCCTACCGATTTAGAGGGCTTCATTGTCGCTAAAGTCAGACACAGCGTGTTAAAATCAATGGGATGGACTCTAAAAGCACTAGTCGTCACCCGTGGTAAAAGAGTAGGAATAGATGCTCTTACCGCTGGGACACTGGCTGCAGTATTAGGTCCGACCGAAATGTAAAAATCATTCAGTGCATCAGGTGTGATGTTTAGCGTCGTGCACTGTCGCTGCTTAGGTCCAATCACTGGCCGAATCACTCGCCACAGTGCACCTCGCCCGCCGCGGCGTATCTCTCCCTCGTATAGCGCCACACAGTCCCTACGAATGGCAGAGCGGCAGAGGCGGTTTACGCGCTGGTACTCGGCACGATCTCCACGGCTGAGGGCCACCCGGCGGTCCCGCATTAGGTCCTGTGTGTCTGCTGACACTGGTGGGGCTCGGTACCGCCGCCTATTGACGCGACTGAGTGGTGCCACAGTGTTCAAATGGTACATGGAAATGGCCTTAAATGCACCCCATTTTTCCTCAGTGGAGGTAGAGTGGTACAGCTGAGTCCAGTCAACGTAGTGCAGTTGTTGATTAAAATCAGCAGTCAACCCTTTTCGTTGCTGATTTTAGGTGTTGTTTGCTTATTTGAAGTTGCGTAATGTTAGGTGTAGAAAATATGGGTAGAAACTTAAAAAAAGAGAAATTCACTAGTTTGAACCTTACCTAACCTTACCTTGCCTTACCTAACCTAACCTAACCCAACCTAGCCTAGCCTAGCCTAGCCTAGCCTAGCCTAACCTAACCTAACCATGTCTCGATTTAGCAAGCCGGCCTGCGACACACTGAGCCGAGATTTGGTACGCTTTCACAATGGTGCCTTACCTCTGGTACAAAGGTACTAATCGTCAGTCAGCTGATGGTTTCCATAAGCTGACTGATGATCAGCTGCCATTGTCTTTCGTCAATTCCGCCGTTACTAGAGTGCGCCGAAACCACTTAGCGGTTCGCACAGTCACAGATTGGAATAGCCTTCCTTCGTGTGTAGTTTATGCTCCCAGTACCAATGCTTTCAAAAACCGCATTGATAAACACTGGGAAGGTTTCTTCTACGATATCCCAAACTAGATTGTTGACTCGCCCATTGAATTGAGCTCGACATGGCCGGGCAAGACAGGCACCCCAAAGCGCCTCCTAAAGACCCACATCTCTTAAGGTATCCTAAGGATTTGTTTATTTACGGTGGTGGACGGCGCGTGATTACGACGTTCAGGTTAAGTAAGTGTTGAAAATCGGGGTTTAAGTGAGTGGCACTACGGGACCTCACTTAATGGAAAGAGGGTGTCTTGCCGATTCTGAAAATGTATCATTGCTATAAAAAATATTTAGGGAAAGTGGACGTCTTACTTAAGATTAGCCGGCAAGCCCAGATTTGGCACTTGGCACTGAACATGCTTATTGCAACAGAGCAGGCGCGACTAAAATTGGCTTTGCCAATATGCCCAGAGATGGCCTACGCTATGTTACGAAATTATTTTTCCGTAGCTGTAGTTCTAGAAATGAAACATAGCGTAGCTGGGTGAATTCTGTAGCGTACTACGCCAAAATTTAGTGTATAGTAGCAAATACAAAATAAAGTTATGTCATATATGTATAAACCCTCTTGTGATCTTGATTGCAGTACTTAGGATTCTTGGTAACAGTTTGCTTTAATTCGAAATTTGAAATAAGTGGTAATATTTGAAAAAATAACAACCAAATCATTACTCTGAAATTACAAACTTAAAACAATTTATGAGAAATGCATCAAATATCTGTCAATTAAGATTAGACCTTTTGGTGGATGTTGTAAATCATGGACACATTTTTGGGCCTTTAAAAATTATAAGTTGGTTGATTTTGATTTATAGATGTTTTTTTCAACTGGGGACAAGAAGTCCCGACCATTGATCATTAGGGTGCTCCATTTTGTACTGACTTCCGAAAATTATAGGTGGGTATGTCTAATCCCGTGCATTCGGACCTCCTGAGTTCAATGAAACCAAAATTTTTGGAATCCGAAAATGTCTAGGGGTTGCGAATTTGATTTGAAAATTGGAGGTTTTCTTAAAATGACAGATTTTTCAGCTATTTACGCTTCTATCTTTCTTCATAATTGATTTAGAGTAACAAAATAGAGAACATCGTCTTTGTTGTCACCAGAGCTATCATTTGGTACCCAATATGATACCTTTTTAGCACTTGGTCAGGTTAGGGGTCCGGTAATTGTTCCAAATGGGTCGGAAATTGCGATTTCCGGCGAGGATCAATCTTTTGACCGTACTTGACACGAACACATCTCAAAAGTGAATGTGGTTTTCGTTTTCATCATATAGTCATCTAGACTAACCGTTATCCTTTTGGTACCATGCACGGTTATTCATTTAATCAAGTTACCACAACATTTTGGACCAAATTACGGTCTGAGGTACACCACACCGTGTGTCAGAAACCAGCCCTACATGCATGTTTTGCCGGGTCCGTTTCGATTCTTCCGGAGATTGAGTGTGCTCAAGTGAGAGGTCTGTCGATATCAAATATGATTAAATATGAAAAGACACAAACTGGTTAAAATACTAATTATCCAGAGCGAGATCATCTCATGACCCGCGCCCCAAACAAACCCCGCAGGGAGCCGAGTGACCTTGGCAACGAGACTATACGCGCGGGTGCTACGACGGGACTGTACGCACAAGTTTTACGACTAGATTTACGCACAGGTGCTAACACGATTTATTCAGCTATAATTCTCGGCTAATAAAGTAGACGGGTTTACGTGTTCAGAGGTCACCCACATGGAGGGCCAGTGGTCCGATGCCACCAACCGCTGGCATTGGGCCGCCAGTCATGGTTGGTGTTCCAGCTGCTAAAGGTGTCGGAACTTGAAAGACTTCAGAATCACAGGTCCTTTCTACATCTTTACTATATTTTCATGAGGTTAGATTTTCCAAAGCTCTGCATCTTTCTCCTAGGTTATTCAAGAGCCTGCAGAACACCCTGCAGCAGCTTCTCATCTTTTACGAACCCTGCATAATCCTGCATTAAATCAACGCCTCGTTCTGCAACATCCTTCGCGACCTTAAGTGAAGTGAGGAACACCTGAAACTTTCACAAATCCTCATCGAAACACCACAGTTTTACTGGCCTTTGGATACTTTCAGCTGGTGGAGCATGAACCACGACTGTTCATTGCCTAGATCCACCAGCCGCGTGGACTCGTCTATCACATCCCCATCATACTAATAATCATACGTCGGCTACTGGTGAACACTGTTCATGTTCCACCAGCAACTCAGACAGAGTGAATATCTGTGTCAGAAGCTGAAAAAAGCTGCCGTGTTCATCTGACTTATGCACACAAAGGCATGGCTGATGACCCTCTGTGGCAGCGGATGCGCAGGTGAACGATCTCTAGCTTCAACAGGACCTCATCCACTATCGTACAGCGGCTGAGACAGCGTTGCGCATCCTAAAACGGCACCTATGGTATGTGAAACCACAGACAGCCATTATGCCACTGCGCCACAGAAAAGTGACTGAACTAGAAAACAAGGAGATGGCAGCCAGATTTTGCGACTAGTATCCGACGGATGATTATGAGTATGATGGGCTGGTGATAGATGAGTCCATGTGGCTAGTGGATCTAGACGATGAACGGTTGTGGCTCGTATTCCACCATCGTATATCAGGAACTGAGTGACTCCAGAGGCCTGTAAAACAGTGGTGTTTCCATGAGGAATTTTGGAAGTTTCAGGCATTCCTCGCTACACTTACAGAGAATGTGGCACCTTTATAAAGTGATTTTAACTGAGATACCCAAGTTGTAAAGCATGCCGGAAAACCCGGTACTCTATATATCATTTGTCTTGAAAATCAGAATTTCCGTAGAGATAAGCTAAAAGCTACCTGAAATGTACCCTACATGTACCCTTAGCAGCAGGCCACAGTTGTCAGCGGTTGGTGTGACGGCACATGCTGACGTCACGGTGAGTATCAGTCAATCAAAGCCCTTGCAGCGTATTGAATATGGTAGTGGGTGCCAGATCATGACATCATCCAAGGGCAAATATTTTTTCCCTAGAGGAGCATTTTTGAAATGAAAATATTGAGCTTATTGTACATTTTTGAGAGAAATCATGGACGCTGCCATGATTTTCGGCCAAAAACTCCTCTAATTTCACTAAATTCCAGGATTCGACCAAGGTACCGCATTCTCTTTAAGGTCACGAATCATACTGAAGAACGAGGCGTGAGTTTAATGCAGGATTATGCAGGGTTCGCAAAAGATGCTGCTGAGGGTGTTCTGCAGGCTCTTGAATAACAGGAAAAAACATGCAGAGATTTGGAAAGTCTGACCTCATTAAAATATAGAATAGACGTAGAAAGGACCTGTGAATCTGAAGCCTTTCAAGTTCTGACACCCTTAGCAGCTGAAACACCAACGATGATTGGCGACCTGATGACAGCTGTTCGTGGCATCGGACCACTGGCCCTCCATGTGGTGCTCCGTGACCTCTGAACACGTAAACCCGTCTACTTTATTAGCCGAGAATTACAGTTGAATAAGTTGCGTTAGCACCCGTGCGTAAATCTAGTCGTAAAACCTGTGCGTACAGTCCCGTCGCACTAGACACCCGCGCGTATAGTCTAGTTGCCTAGATCACTCGGCTCCCTGCGGGGCCTGTTTGGGCACTAGCCTAGGTGCACGGGTCGTGAGATGATCTCGCTCTGGATAGTTACCAGTTTTGTGTCTTTTCATATTTAATCATATTTGACATCGACAGACCTCACTTGAGCACACTCAATCTCCGGTAGAATCGAAACGGACCCGGCATAACATGTATGTAGGCCTGATTTCTGACGCACGGTGTGGTGTAACTCAGACCAAAAATTTGGTCAGAAATGTTGTAGTAACTTGATTAAATGAATAACCATGCATGGTACCAAAGGGATAACGGTTAGTCCGGATGTCTAGATAATGGAAAAGAAAACCACATTCACGTTTGTGATGTGTTCGTGTCAAGTACGGTCAAAAGATTGATTCCTCGCCAGAAATAGCAATTTCTGACCCATTTGGAACAATTACCGGACCCCTAACCAGACCAAGTGCTAAAAAGGTATCATATTGGGTATCAAATGATAGCCATGGTGACAACAAAGACGATGTTCTTTCTTTTATTACTCGAAACCAATTATGAACAAAAATAGAAGCGTAAATAGCTGAAAAAGCAGTCATTTTAGGAAAAAACTCCAATTTTCAAATCAAATTCGCGACCCCTAGAAATTTTCGGATTTCGAAAATTTTTGTATCATTGAACTCAGCAGGTCCGAAAGCACGGGATTAGACATACCCACCTACAATTTTCAAAAGTCGGTACAAAATGGGGCACTCGATTGATCATGCACATCAGGTCATCAGGTATCACACATCAGGTCATCAGGTAACACACATCAGGTCATTAGGTCACACATCAGGTTGATCAAGGTCACTATCTAATCTAGCATAGTCAATATGCACATCAATCGACTCGTAATAGCAATCTCAATGTAATGGTATAAAAATTATCATCATTTCCTGCAAAGTTATTGACACAAGTCTGAAAATCTGTTTAAGTAGGCCAGATGACTTCTTTGAGGTCATCAATATAAAAACCAAGAATATATTTTGTAGTACTTGGTAGGCACATTATGTGGTATCAGTTTCAATCCGATAGATTCACCTCTTCCTTACTTATGAAACCTTAATTTTTTTTTAGGTGAATTCACTTAACCTGCACTGGTGACCTGACCTGAGATGTCCCAACCTTAAAATTTTGGGGAAAGCTGCGGAATTGATCAAGGATAAGATGTGGCAAGTATGGCGGCGCTTCGCACCACCGTTTTTTCGTACTGCCGGTAAAACCCAAGAGGGGTGTTCAAACACCCCCATCGGGGCGAGAGTTGAATATGAATATGAGTTGAAGTATGAATGTGTCAACAAAATGTTGATATCGTAGTACGATATATTTTTACTGTAGCCGTAGCTAAAGTACCGTAATTCGGTAGACAATAAAATATGCATAGTATAATTCCGTAGCGTAGTTTTGGCCAAAATCAAACCGTAACGTAGCATAATTCGGTAACGTAACGTGGCGTAGGCCATCTCTGAACATGCCTCTGACAAAGGCCCTGCCTCTGACCTGTCATGGTCAGAGGTACGCCCGGTTTCCTTGCGCAATGCCGACTAAGATCGTGCTCTTTGTGCTGATGCATTTACAATGCGGACAGTTTTTGGCAATGAAAACTGAGTTCCGATCCGCTTTTGGTCCATCCTTATCCAGCTGGGTCGGGCTGCTCATGACAGTGTGACGGTGAATGCTTTTCTTATGCTGCAAAGGTAAAGCAGCGTAGTCTGCAGAGGCTAAAGCCTGCTTTGCTATCGATTAAAACTAAACAAAACAAGATTTTAATAAAATTTAAACAAATCTGTTCATCAAACAACGTCTATTAAACAAAATGTTATTTTTCAAATTATTATGGGAACACGATGGACGGGTAACACGGTGAAGTTGGTGAAAGGAACACGGTGGAGATTAGCCGGGAACATGTTGGGAGTGAAAGGAAACATCAATGGTGTACTAGAGATGGGGACAAAACTGAGCTTGAAGACCCTTCTTTCGCTTAGAGCCCAGTCTGTCAGTCTGCAAAGTATGGCAGTAGGCCAGATTATGAGTCACACCAGCCATCTAAAATTCTCACTCCAATTCGTACTTCCAGCCACCAAAATTTGCACCAATCCGCAATATACCAGGGAAAAAGCACACCCATCCCTACCTACATGATGCAATTCGATCTTTTTCATCCCCTCCCATGCCTTTCTAACTGTTCATCCGTCTTCCATACCCTGAATGTCGTCGCCTTACCACTGTTGTTGCTCTTCAGTTGCCCTGCTCCTTACTCACCCATGCAGGTTCAACCAACCATCTATTGTAGCAACGTTCAAAAGCACAGTTTTATTGTTTTTATTTTTTATTCCGCCGGAGTTAATATATACTAAACTATTTTCCTCTCTTAAAACAAAGGTTTACTAAACAAATTAAAGGATATCTCACCAATCGACACTAAAATTCCGCTGCTTTGGTTAAAGGACGCCTGCATCTGCAGTGAAGAGCAACACCGCCCTGTCATTGCGCTCGGCAGCGTGGCAAAGGAGGGGGCACAGCAATTTGAAGCCGTCCTTTCAAATCGATGGCACTGATAGGGAAAACTCAGCTTTCGGCGGGACATTTATCGCTGAAAGCTTTGGTGCATACAAAGCTCACACTGTACCAAAAGCCAACTATAAGTAATGAAAACCTATAAAATTATTTTGTTTGTCAATTTTGACCATCCACATACCGTAAATTTATCTGTTGGTTTGCAAACTTACTTTCAAGAACACAGTTTTGCGGAAAATCTGGTGCACTTGGCTCAATCGGCGCAATTATCTTGTAATTGCTTATTCTTAGTCAGTTTTTCCCCTTCTACCACATGATTTAGTTGATTTTCAGTGTCGCCTTCCTCACACCAGACTTGCAAATTCACACCAGGGTGGTAAAATTGGCACCACTAGCTCCTGTCTCGAAGGGCACTCGCACCGACGAGGTCTCGTCGAAAGTGCCGTACTTGTACAAACTTGCGCTGCCAGCCACTTAAAACTCGCACCAATCCGCCATATACCGGGGAGAAGAATGCACCCATCCCTAACCAAATGGTGCAGTGCTGCCTCTCTTACTAGCTAGTCTTATATTCCCCCTCCTGTGTCTTTATAACCATTCATCAATTATGTGTTTGGTTTTCAGCGTCACCTTCCTCGCATCAGTCCCACAAATTCGCACCAGCTTAATGAAATTTGCACCACTTGCTCCTATCTCCAAGGACACTCGCACTGACGAGATCTCATCGAAAGTGGCATACTTTGCACACTGGCTTAGAGCTCTATCGGTATCAAAGTTAAAGTGTCATGGAAACTACAGTCACTGGATCCTGATCCTCAGCTCTATCCGTATCAGCTTAATGTGCTTGGCAACCGGGTTATAAACCAAGTTTCAATCCACAGTTTGAATTTCAATTGCAGTCACATGGTCCATTCAGATGCATTTATGACATGGATAGAGCTTTTGTCAATAGAAAGCGGGTTTCAATCAAAATGATTTCAATCTGATTCTGTATCCAACAAAATTTGGCAGAATTTGGGGAGTGGGAGTAAATTTTTTCTTAAAGTGCAGAGGTAAAGAAGAGTAGAATGCAGAGGATTAAGTTTTCTTTGTTATAAAAAAATTAAACAGAATAGAATGGTATGAGGCTTAAAGATTGTTAATGAAACAAAATTAATTAAACAAAACTATCATTCAGTAAACAAAATTGTAAATTTGGATCCAGAGAAAGTGAAGGGAGTCAAAGGAAACATCAAGGGTGCACCAGATATTTAAACAAAATTGAGACCGAAGACTTTGGATCTGTTACAGCTCCATCCTCATCCAAGCTAGTGTTATGGAAAACAAGTGCTGTATCCTGAGTCTCAACTCTTTCCGAACCGCCTTTCGTTCATGGAAACTAAGCCATATATGAAAACTCAGTGGTCTAGTTTCCATGGTCGGAAGGTGATTCAGATATAGCTGAATATAAGGAAAATGTTCTGTAAGGAAAATATTTACCATTATTCTGCATCGGATTGAAGCCAGGTTTTCATTGCCAAATAATATATCTGTGTTGTAAATTCGGGTGCTCGTGAATCTTTTTCTAATTTGGGTGTTCGTGTAAATTTGTTCGTGACTGCTCGTGCATTTGTGAACAAATGCATCTACTGCATTTTTTGTGCCTTGCTATCATGATTTAGATTATGCGTGGAAACTAGGTCACAGTGTCGGAGGCTTGAGTCCCGTGCAGTCACCTTCATGCAAGCTTCTGCTTGGGATTAAAGCATTTCTAACTGGAAGGCTTCAGCGTATTTCGGTGGCCGGCTCTGACTGGACCACTGTGACTAGTGGTGTGGTCTGCTGTAGGACTGTGGCTAGGAAATGTAGTGCTAGGACTTCAATGTCAACAAATGTGTTGTCCTCCACGTTGGCAAAAACAAAGCCGCTACAGCTACACCATTGGGAAATTCTTTGAATAACACTCCCGTGGAGAAGTTCTTTTGGGTGCTCATTGATTCTGAGCTAAAGTTCAGGGAGCATGCAGCATTGGCAATCTCCAAGGCCACTCGCTTTCTTGTGGTCATCAGAAAAGTTTGCATAGACACCTTCAAGCTGCCCTTTTTCTACAAGCCTCTAGTACGCTCTCTACTTGAGTATGGGAGCCATGGGGTCCGTTTAACCGAGCCGACGATAAATTACGGGAGAAAATTCAGTGCCGCGCCACCTGTTCGGTTAGTTCCATCCGAGGACTTTCCATACCCCCGAAGGCCGCGATCACCTGGATTTCCATCGTTGTATTATAGGAGACGCCGAGGAGACATGTTTAAGGTATATCAGCTTCTACGTGGAGTCAGAGATCAAGATCCAACTCATAGTCTCTGCTTAGACACGGGCTTCCGCACTCGCCGCCACCAATGGAAGTGATAAAACCAAGTGCTGCTTCAAGAGCACACCGAGCAGCCTCCAGCCGCTGTGTTGTAAACGACTGGAACTTCCTACCAGCATCAGTGGTTGAAGCCCAAACTCAACTAGTACAAGGCTAGACCAGGGGAAATAAAAGTTGGTTTGCGCCGAGAAACCACGGCGTAAAATTCGAAAAGTTCCGGCCAAATTCGTAAGCTTTCCACCCCAGAATACATAAGCGTAAAAATACCGTCACCTCATATATAAGGGGGATAATGATATAGATGGAGGGGGCAAAGTGTTGGTGTTAGCGTTTTTTTTGCATCGCAGACCTCGTTTTAACTGGTTTTGGGGAGCCTTTTCAGGCTCAGAAGGGCGTCTTCCGGGTTTTAGGGGGCGGGCTCACCCTTCGCCGCCCTTGAATCCGTCTCTGATTTCAGGTGGGGTTTTATCCTTTTTACGAAAATTTCGACGTCTAAGGGAAACGATTGCTGAGCGAGGTTTTTCCCGGATGTTTTACTAAATGGTTCTCTCAGTTATAATAGTTGTGTAAAATGGGCCACCTTGAAATCGTGGGTAACTTCCAACAGTGTTAGAAATTAATGAAAATGGTATTTGATTCAGGAATGGTTCTTGTGGACTGTGTTACAGAATTTTCAAGAAAAATAAACATGTATAAGCAGAGTTTATTTGCTCGATCTTTACGAAAATGCGTAAAAACTCCAAAGGCTTTTTACGCTGCGTAGATTTTCTAGTATGGTGCACGGCGGAAAATTCATAAATGTCTGAAAGCCCATTGCGTAAGAATTCGTGACCTAACCAAGTATTATTTTCCCCTGGGCGAGACTTGACTCCCTCACGTTTCATGTGCTGTACCAGACCCCGGACTGACATGTTAAACTGCCATCCCGCGGGCCAGAACGCGACTGCTCGTGGAATCCCGTCTCAGATGTATTGCCTGAGAAAGACCAATTGAAGAGTCGTCTTGCTTTTTTGAGGTGAGGTCACTTGACCTGCACTGGTGACCTGATCTACACCTGATCTTCACTGGTGACCTGACCTGAGATGATCCAACCTTAAAATTCTGGGGAAAGTTGTGGAATTGATCAAGGATAAGGTGTGCCAAGTATGGCGGCACTTCGCGCCGTCGTTTTTTTGCCGCCGTAAAAACCCGAAAGGGTGTTCAAACACCCCCTCACCGGGGCGAGGGTTAATTGTGATCCGCCAGGGACCATAATCGACGTTTTAGATACTATTGCCATAAGCCAAAGGCTCAGGCCGAGCTAAGCAACTGCTTCAGTTAGAATTTGAATTCATAATTTCGATGTCTTTTGAACCATATTTCAGAGTTTTTATGTACTTTCCATTGTGTTTTTTCTACCACTTGTTACTGTGCATCAGTGTACGTTACGTTCGTTACCTGCATTTAACTATTAGCCTTACGTGCTTCCAATCCATTGCGTTTTTTACTTCGAATTCTTATTTAACAGGGCTGTGCTCCATTTGGCTAAAGAAGAGCCAGGTGGAGCTACGGCCTCCATCACTGGACGGCACACTTCCGACATCTGAGTGACACGTGCTGCCTTCCTGCCGTCCAGATGGCAGACACTAGCCGGTCAGAGCTGAAGCTCAACACGCCGCCCGAGGACGGCATCTCGGCCGTCAAGTTCGGGCCCACCTCCTCCCAGTTTCTGCTGGTCAGCAGCTGGGACAACACGGTGCGCCTGTATGACGTCATCGGCAACACCCAGCGGCTCAAGTACTCGCACTCGGCGCCGGTGTTGGACTGCTGTTTCCACGACGCTGTGCATGCCTGGAGCGGCGGTCTGGACCATCAGCTGAAGGTGGGCCATAGAACACGGCTAGCCGATACATTCTCCGTAAATACCAGGCCGGGGACTCGCCCCCGGGATTTTTTATTTGAAAATTGGCAGGGAATATCCCCAATATGGTTTTAGGAACAGTCAGAAAGTGTTAGATGCCTATCACGGACCGTTTCGGAGATATCCCAGGGAAACAAGGGGGCCTCGACAGGAATAGGGTCAAGAGTCGCTTTCCCGTGGCATCAGCCAAGGGCATTAGGCTATTTCTCCTGATCTGCTCCTTTTGCAAACGGGGTACAAGGGCCTGCGTATTGGGTATGTGGTCTTGTAAGTGTTCCAGTGAGTTTGTTCTAGTACACATGTCGTGAATTGCTAAACCTGAACTAGTAGACATCTGATAGGATAACTCCATATTCTACACTTCGCTTGTCATAATTACCTTAACACGTGAGACGAAGAGAAGGTTTTCTAGCTGGCTTTGAGATGGGCGCAAAATGGCCACCCCGGTCATTTTAGATGTGTATTGGTGTTATGGCTTGGCCTCTGTGCCGGCCAATGCGGACGAAGCAGCGTTCCGCACCAGATCCGTTCGATCTAAGGTAACTACTGCGTCTATTCTGACGTTTTCTAGCCTTGCCGGTTATTAGCTTTGCATGTTGCAGCTTGTGTAGCATCCAAGTATTAATGCTGATCTGTTAACGCTTCTCCGTTACAAAATTCGTACCGTACGCCTCTGATTCCGCAATTCAAAATGCAGGATTTATCATTCCTTCCGATGGGCATCACGTCATGTAATCGGTATATATATTCGATATATAATCGTATATATATATATATATATATGATATATATATATATATATATATGTATATATGACTATGGACGCTGAGTATAGGTTGTTGTAATGTTGTGGTACCCTACGGCAGCTTCACTGCTGCGTAGCCGCTCGGCTCTGGAGGGACCGAGTGGCGGCCCCCAGGGCCACCACCAGCACCTGAGTATAGGTGGCGCTGGGCCTTGGCACGTGCACGGGGTTGCCGGACCATAGTTCGTATGGCTAAAACACATACGCAGATTTGTGTATGGTATGATGTTCGCATGCCTAAACTATGAAGGAAAATGTACGTAAGCAAATGTACGTAAGGTATAATGTTTATGAGCCAAAGAAAAAGTACGTATGTAAATGTACGTAAGCAAACGTAAGTAGGGAGTTAAGCACGTAGAATATAGTTTAAGTAGATTTGATGCACCTTGATCTTGGGCATTATACCCAGAAGCGAGTATAGTATTTGTAAAAAAATCTAGATCGGTACCGATAATAGAGTGGTCATCCCTTTTGGTGTCATCCGGCACACCCCTCTCCCTTCCAGCTCTCCCTCTGCCTCTTCCACCCTGGTAACGCTGCGCGAAGGCAGCACTTGTACCATTGGCGTCGCCACTAGAGCCTCTCTCAGAGTGAAAACAGTAGTACCAGGCTCAATCAATTCTTAAGAGGCTTCGATGAGGATATTTTTTTATACTTTTCTTAGGCATTCCATGGCTATACAGGGCTATAATATCCGACCACATGTCCGTTATCATTATCTTTAGACCTCGAAATCCATTAGTCTATATGCTGCCACCAGGGCTAGACTTTTTGACAGAAGTGTGGCTTTTTTGCCGCCAGCCGGTTTTAACTGGTAAAAACCGTCAAAAGGTGGCAAAAACTATGGGAGGCTGAATTTCTCCCTTTTTATGTGTAATAAACTTCTGGCGCATCCAGTAGGTGTTGCCAACGACATGCTGCCCTGGTTCACTGTATTTTTGGTATCCTGAACACAAAATTTGGTATCGGACCTAACAGTATATTTTGCCCTGAGCTCGAGGGCAGCAAAGAAATTATGTACAGATGTCGCCCACAGGTCAGTTCCTAATTACTGACCATAGCTGAATAAAACGGCGCCTGATTCTGGTAACTGGTAATTCTAGATAACAATAGTTCCTGGACAGTGTAATGCCAAGGTCCCCGGAGACGCAAATGTACTTTTTCCATTACGAGTATTATACCCTATGTACTTAAGCTAGACTCACTTTTGCGTACGTGCTTTAATCATACGAACTTCGTCCTTTCGTACTTTTGTTCGCAACTCCGTGCACGGCACCTATTGTGCTGACAGGTCAGATTCGGTGGTTTGATGCCCAGGGGCGGAACCAGGCCATTCTCAAGACGGGGGCTACAGGCGGATCCATTGCCGATCGCACCCGCCAGACCGGGCCCATCACCGGGCGCCACAACCGGAAGCATGGCGCAACCGGGCCACACCTAACATGGGCACCTCACCGCACCCCCACGCATGGGGGGCTAACCCTGGTCGGGAGTCCCAGAGGAAGCGCGGCGTAACTTTGGGCGCATGGTAGTTCGTTAAGTCTGTGTTCGTTAAAGAAAACTATGAAATTGAGAATCGATATACAAAACTGCACTGGTTGAGGGTAAAACTAGTATTACAACAAATTGAGTTTTCCGGGTAATTTTTTTGCGTTATCCTGACATGTGTTGTGGGCTGAATCAGCGGAAAACATTACGTGGAGCCCTCCTGTTACATAAACCTTAAATTACTCTGCGCCTTTGGAAGATGTCTTTAATTTTGCAGTGTTTTCTAAACGCCCAAGAAGGCCGAAAAGTGTCATTATTCAATCCGGTAGTTTTTTTGGCTTGGCGGCTACGGCAATAGCCGATATATTAACATCAACGGAGGTATCTTAAACAGAATCAGGGGATGGGTGGCTTAGTGATAGCATCAAAGTCTGCTAAGCCACTGGTCCCGCGTTCAAGTCCGGGTGGAGCTTCTGTATAGTCGATCTGACCCCCTCCCCAAATCTCTCCCAACAGGGAGAGAGTTGGCGACGCTGTATAACCTTGGCAGCCAGTGCCTCATTAAGCCCAACAATGAAAACAATATAAGGATATGGACTTTTACATCCGGGTTTGCGGTTTAGCTGGAGAGGCGGATGAAACTAAAAATCTTCAAAAAGATACGCTATCACTATCAACCATACCGTATAAAAAATAACAGATGGACCAGGGCTGAAGACAGGAATACATGTTAACCTGCTTCATTCTTCTCTTCGAATAGTCCAACATTATTTGCATCACTAGCGTGGAAATTTAGACAGGCTGAATCAAAATATTTTGACATTAAACGGTGTAGTTAAGTGCCAGTTAGAAGCTCAAGTTTCGCTGGCATATCCGGGCACCCACTACTGGTGCGGCAGGGACGCTCTTGCATGATACACAGCTCGAGGGAGCGGTCGCAACTCCTGACGGGCACCCGTGCTGCAGCATTTGTGTGGATCCGGGGTCCCTGCACCTTCCCGGGCTCGTGACTTTCCTGTACGTCTCAGAGGACACGGGAGATCTGTGCATATGTTGATTGAGGCCCGTACCATATGGGTGTCTGCACAGATGTGTGAGCCTGTGCAACTTTCGGAATGAAAATAATGGGAGAGGATGGGCGCCGCCCAGTGTCGGGGCGCGCACTGTTCGAAAATCCTTCTGTAACTTTTGGCCAGTTTGAAACTTTTCACACAACTGAGAGGCTGCGCAGCTTTGGAGAAGGGCCCGTGTCGTGTCGATGATCTGTACAACTTCTGAGCGGGTTCGAACATATCAAGGAACCCCACAATTTCGGATGGGGGCCTGTGGCCCCTAGGGCAGATGTTTGCGATTTTGGATGGACTTAAACTTGCAATGAGAGCCGATCCATCTCGAGGACCGCCCGATTCTGAGAGTTGCGCAGCCCCGGAAGTCTGCAGAACTCCGGGTGGGCTCCACACAATTTCATGAGGAGTTAGAGAACTGGGAACTCACTGCGGACTGCTCCGAGGGCCCGAACAAATTTGTGTGACGCATGTAATGACGAGGATCCGTCGTCTCCGGGGACCTTGGCATGGATCATGCGCCACGTGAGGGGTTCTCCAAACACAGGAGTGGGTCTGCACAGACCCAGGAGCTCATGACATTGTGGATGGAGCCCGTCTCACCGACCTCCACAATTTCGGGAGTCTGTGCAACTTTGAAATCAAAACATTCCAAGCAAATAAAACATCTGCGCTAGTATGTGTTGAACCGGCAAGATCCCGGGGAGAACCCACAGTACTGGTGGCCGCAAAATGGCTGATGGGGCACTTCCAGAGGCCCGCCGAACTTGTGATGGGCCCGTGCCCTTTCAGGACCCACACGATTTTGCGGTGCGTTCAGCTTCGAAGTTAAAATTAAATTTATAATAAACATATCTTCAACAAATTGAGTTTTGGATATGTTGCTGATGCGATAGATTTTCTAGTTTTTTTGTGGATCTCTTTCTTTCAATTGTATGGATGGATGCGGCGTTGGTGTTGAGGAGTGTGGATGTCCGCAAAATGTTTGCTTTTCGGTTCTCTGTTTGAAATATCGCTGTTAAAGTAAAACGAATTCACATCGGTAAGAGTTGTACAGATAGCCGGGTCGGTGTCCGCCCAGCTCGTGTTCCCCGGTTTGTTGTGGCGCGTGCCTGGTCTCACCCCTGTCGGCGTGCCCTCCGTCAGGTGTTTGACTTCAACACGAGCACGGAGACGGTGGTGGGCCAGCACGGCGCGCCGATCCGCTGCGTCGAGTACGCCGCCGACGCCGGCGTGGTCGTCACCGGCGGCTGGGACAACTACGTCAAGCTGTGGGACCCTCGTCAGGCGCGCGGCACCGGCGTGCACGCCCAGCCGGACCGGGTTTACGCACTCAGCACGTGCGGCGACCGGCTGGTGGTCGGCACTGCCGGCCGTAAGGTGCACATCTGGGACCTGCGCAACATGGCGCAGCCGCTGCAGAAGAAGGAGGCGTCGCTCAAGTACCAGACCAGGTGCATCCGGTGTTTCCCCAACCAGCTGGGGTACGTGCTGAGCTCCATCGAAGGCCGTGTGGCTGTGGAGTACTTTGACGGCAGCGCTGAGGAGCAGAAGAAGAAGTACGCGTTCAAGTGCCACCGCATCAAGGAGGCGGGCATGGAGTACGTGTATCCGGTGAACGCCATCAGCTTCCACAGCCAGCACAACACGTTCGCCACCGGCGGCTCGGACGGTTACGTCAACATCTGGGACGGCCTCAACAAGAAGCGGCTCTGCCAGCTGCACCGGTACCCGACGTCGATCGCGTCGCTGGCGTTCTCGCCGGACGGCAGCGTGCTGGCTATCGCCAGCTCCTATCTCTACGAGCAGAAGGAGGCGCCGGAGACCATCCCTCCGGATGCCGTGTATATTCGCCACGTCACTGACCAGGAGGCCAAGCCCAAGTAGAATGTGTGCCCGTTCAGGTGCGGCGCGAAATCAAACTGTTCTGCACGGCCACACGTGAAGCAGCTGCAGTAACAACCACTTCCGCAGAATTAAAGGGGCTGTATTGGATTAGAGAGTTCTCAGATAATTGAGCAAAACAACTGATTTACTGGGTAACCTACACGAGCTTCTGGGTTTCAGGCATGCGCATGGAAGTTGGATACAAAATGCTGGAAAATGGTTTTGCCTTGTGCGTTGCGGTATTTTTCCGCCGTCCCTGTGGGGACTGGCGTCGGAAGCGCGGAACTAAAAGCTGATTTGACTGCTCCAATAGCCTCCCTTTTAACGAACCATTCTGCCCGGGGGTGTGCCCAGGTTGAAATGTCCGAAAAGAACTGGAAGTTGTTTTTTATTTAATAGGTCGATGTGTCCTTTTTCACCGGCGTGCAGTTCAATAGTTCATCTTCATGGACATAAGAGATGCGTGACAAGCATGAATGTTCTGAGTGTTAGTCCTTACTGTGGGTCATTGTGTTAGGGGCTATTTCATTAATGTTGGCATACATGTTCATTCTTTTCGACAGCGCCCCACCAATACATCGTGATTTGATAGACCGCTTTTTTGACGATTCTAACAATTTCAGATCCATTATTAGAGCTAAAAAGGCGTGCGAGTTTTAAGCAGCGGTGCAGTGGATAATATGCCTCCACCCCGTATCAATTCAGAACTAGCCGTACTGGCTCTTGACGCAGAAACTTTCCAGAGCCGCTTTTGCTCAAGTTTGAGGGTGGTCGTCATTTAGTTTCTAATGTCAGAACTTAGCTGTTACGGGCTTTGGTTGAGCGTGTACGGGCATAATAAGCTAGCTTTAGCTTTAGAAAGTTTTAACGCTATTAGATGATAGAGTCTTTGAAATTCTACCGTCAAGTAGCTAGCAATTTATATGCGGAGGCTTGCAAGAATACCGTACCTTAACCTGACTTCGACCTTTAGAGAAAGGGGAGGGGGTGTGGGATGGGTAGGGTTTGACTTGCTTCCCACTTAACTTGATAAAGCGTGATGCTTGATAATGTTGTGTTTTTCTTTGCGTTTGATTTCTTGCTAACGCTTCGCTGCAAAGTCGCTTCAGCTTCATGGTTGTGTGATTGACCGTAAATTTTAGGCATAGGTAACATACTTATTTGGATATTGCATGGAAGCAGGAAGTGGTAAGTCGTTTAAAAAGCGATCTGCAAAATGTCTGATGTTCGACATTGCAGATTTCAATGCACCGGGACCATTCCCGCCAGCTTATTCAGACGGAAGCTGGACGCGAAGCTGTAGCTCGAAAAGCGTTACGAATGCGCCTACTTCCAGCCTCTTCACTTCACAGTCCACTTCATATATGTGGGTATACTTTTCCAGGATATGTATTTATTTATTGTACGTCATCTGGCTCCTCCAGTCCAAATAGGGCTATTCAGGAACCGTCGTCATACAAGCTGTACAGAAGTCATGGTCAACGACACAAAATCATGTATGCGTAATAAAATCACGAAGTATTCTTAAAAGATGGCAGGCTATGGCAACGAACGTTATTGAAAGTGACGAACTGATTGTACCGATGAGGTGCACGATAAGGGAAACGTCGTTTTCCGTGTTTATTTCTTCGGACGTGGTAACGATAGATAAGATGCTTGACGAGTTTCGCTCCACTGATGGCTTCTGGTGGTTGTATATAAAATTGTAACGCAAGGATGATGGTAAACCCATTGTTAATATTTTGTGGGTCATGCACACATCGAAATAATCAACAAGTTGCGCCATGGATAGCCATCTCAGCTCAAGCGTTGCCTCAGAAATATGGTCAAATTTTCTTCCCCGGACATAACACGAGCAGAGAAGTTTTAAACATTCTGAAGATGCGAAAGAACACTTGAGCTTGCCTGCCGTAGACTTAAATGCAGCATCCAAGGCCTTATATAGAACTATCTAATATGGGAGGCAGTATCTATCTAATATAGGCAGTATCTAATATGGGATAAGACGAATATGTCGATCAAACGAGATACAGTACGTGATGGTAGAAAGTGTTTGGCATTTAGACATACTAAGAGTATTCTAAAAAGGAACGGTTAGATATAATTTTAACCTGTCCCCAAAAAATAAGAATCAATGATGACACCCAAGTTTCTGACGAATATTGAACACTCAATTTGCTCACCCTCAAAACTGACTGACGCGTTCGCAATACGTGACCAAGTTGACGCCTATCTCCGCACAGTACCATCTCAGTCTTGGCAGGATTCACCACCATCTCACGCTGTAAAAACCATGTGCTAAGCATGTCTAAACCCGCTTCCACTGACTTCAATTAGGGCCAAATTATCGCGTGCTCCAGCGATGGTAACTTGAGTGTCGTCAGCCTTGCGTACAATGTGAGTCATCAGCGTAGCATACAATGTGTGCCATTAGCGTAGCATACAATGTGTGCCATTAGCGTAGCATACAATGTGTGCCATTAGCGTAGCATACAATGTGTGCCATTAGCGTAGCATACAATGTGTGCCATTAGCGTAGCATACAATGTGTGCCATTGGCGTAGCATACAATTATCATATACCATAATACAACTAGTATATGTCATAGTCAAAAGCATTGAGCGATGTTAAAGTAATCCCATCCAAGATTATCATAGATGATGCATTCATTGCATGGGCATGGAATGAGCGGAGTGAGACTCCTAGCGTGTGCGCGGCGTATGATGGTAATTCTTGTAGGTTGAACAGGAGATGCGCATTCCTCGTAGTTTGAACAGGAAACAGAGGTCATTGGTGCGTCCGTCTGCCGTATATCCCAGCTTATGTCGGTGCTGAAACACTGCTGCCGTTGCGCTCTAAGTTCTGCAGAGCACTTATTTCTGCAGTCCCACCATTGTAGTTGATTTCCGGTTCGATGGGGTGAGTAGTTTAGTTTGGCCCCGCGCCGAAGTCCAACCACATGTTGAGAATGGGGTAAATTTTAAACATTTCATGAACATTTTCCCAGCATGAACCGGTGAGGCAGAGCTCTGAACAAAATCCCTTTCCAAATTAGTTGGGGATCATCTGTGGGAACCGGAGGCTAACATATTTTCAAAGCAGACCCTGGTTCTTACTGATGTGTAAATAACCCCTTAAATATGGCAACATATCACACTTGGCCTAACCCTATGTCTTTAGTGTGTTGTGGATAATCGTTTTCTCTCATGCTTTCTCTTCTGGAAAGCCCCCTTATCTCGAGGTAGTGACCTCCGTTGGGGAGAATGAATTTTTTTACTTCTGCAGTTACGCGACATGTTTAAGTATGTGATACGTGACCGTCAGCAACAACAAAGGTAGTGACTTGGTCGGTCAGTCACTCTTCAGCCTATCGCTGACAAGAAACTTTCCCCGTATATAAGAACGAAAAACTAATCGGATTGGGCTCACGGCTGCCTTCTGTACCAGCTGGTTACACAATTTTCCGATTTCCCAAATTGGCTGAAATCGGGATTTCTTGAGAGGGGTCCCCTGTTGCGTCCCCCTGCCCATCTATTCCGACGGTTAGGTGATTTATGATTAGGTAGTCATCCCACAAAACGGTCATTCTTGTGAAGTCTATTCTGTCGACTTTTGACAGCGTCAAACAGTCGCGGTAGGCCCGCCTCCAGCTGCTGCAGCTAGCATGCAGCAGAGCCTCTTTGAAATGAGGCTGGCAGAGGTAGAAAAATCGCCAACTCGCCAACACTATTGGTGTCAAAACAGGCAAGATTGTGCTCCTCCGCGTGACGAGTTGAAACTCAGTCCGTCAATTACTTATTCAATATTTAAAAGGACTCTGAGGGTTTGGCAGAAAATCCCCTTTTCGTGCTAAATTTCAATGTCTTCGTCCCAGAGCATATTTTAAGAAATTGGGGGTTGGAAAATGGAAAAAAAAAAAAAAAAAGATGGGGGGGGGTTGGAAAAAGGAAAGGGGAGGGGGGGAAAACCCCCCCCCACCAATTGGTATGAAATTCCGCTGGTGACATTTTTCCGACCTCTGGAGGTAGGATGAGGCTGCAGTCTTCCAGACTGTATTGTTCTGGGAAGTAGCTGCGGCCGTAGCCTCCTGCAGCGGGAGTGATGGTGCGGTGCGACTGCGCCTCAGCAGCACGCCCGGGGGTTAGACTCGTCCTCGTGCGAGACGCACCCAGTACAGAAGGTGGATTAGCCCAACAACCTGAGGTCGATCCAGGGTTGTTGTGAGGGAAGCACTACTGTCATCGTAGGGAAATTTTTTCTAGATGAGTAAAACCTGTATTAATCCATTTGCTTTCAAATCGAATTTTCTTTCGTATGAGCTGCTATAATTTCCCAAAAACGTCTCGTGCCAAGATCTACGGATGCCTCCTATCCAGACAGTCATTATTTTTGCTAATTTGGCCGCTAGGTGAAGTCAGTTTCCTAGTAAGCTCTTTTTCTGCTTCGGGCTCAATAAATGTCTTACTCCTGCAAGGCCCCTGGTGCACGAGCTCCGCGTTCTACTCGAGAGGAGAGAGAGGGGGCCGCCTCATAGGCCCACCCATGCAAACAACCGACTGAAACATTGTCTTGATCCTGCACAGCGTGCTTTGTATTTCCACGAACAATAGCATTACCGAAATAAAATGATGAAACAATGGCGTACAGAGCGTGAACAAACGGCCCGACCAACACCGTCTACGATAATATACAACTCACTCCATGTATAATGCATGCACTGGCGCGAGTGCGCGGTACTGTCGTGATAACCCACCTCACCATCGGTGCACGACCATAGGACACGGGGGCCCAGCGAGGTGTTGTGTAACGACTAAAATGCAATCTGAGAAGGCCGGCCCGCGGTTGCAGTCGACACACGAAACGCCGAGCAACAAGATGGACGACCTTGGAGGGTGGGCCTCGGCGGCGCTGTCACCTGCCAGCGGTCCTTAAAAGCAGAGGAGCTGCACGCCCAACATTGATTATGCAGCGCTTCGCCCGTGATCAGGCATGGTTAGAAAAAGTCGGGAGGCATCGTGAGGCTGAACTTTAGGCCGGAGACACAAAAATGGCAAACACTTATTTCCAGTTACATGCTGGGGAACCTTCATGCGAGAGAAATACTACATGGAAATGCTGTTTTCCTGGATTCTGCGATAGCACAGAGTCGACCATCGGCAGCGGCACCAACTAGAACAGCCAGATGCAGCAGACGTCGCCGGGCCGGTCGCAGAGGGCGTTCCTGTGCTGGGGCGCCCTGCCACAGCTCTCTGGTCGGGTGCAGTCCCCGCCGAACAACCCGCACTTCAGTCGGTGCTGAGATATATCTGGAACGGCACAGCAGCGGTCAGAAAGTGGAGGTGGTCCGCAAACGGCACAGCAGCGGTCAGAAACGCAGCCGCGGTCCGCAAACGGCACAGCAGCGGTCAGAAACGCAGCCGCGGTCCGCAAACGGCGCAGCAGCGGTCAGAAAACGCGGAGGCGGTCCGCCAGCCCTGTGGCAGGTTGACTGAGTTTGCCATGGGGCATGAGGTGAACTGCTTTTAGAGGGCCCTTGGACCAGTGTTGACTCAGCTGACTCAGACTCGGTGTTGACTCGGCTGACTCAGACTCGGTGTTGACTCAGAACACTGGTGACCTCGACACGGCCAGACAAGTGGACTCTTAGCAGCGGAAAATACTGGACGAAAGGAAACTAGGTCATGAAATCAGTGAGGCATGCCAAAACAGCACCCAACTCTTTCGTCATTGGGCTACAATTTTGAAATTTCAAAAAATGAGTGGCCTTGCAAGTTTTAAACCATTTCTGGAATTCTAAACCTTAACGCGACACCGAAGGCACCCGTGCCCGGCCGTGACTTTGCAGGTCATGCTCAGCATAAATAGATGACATATATGACAAAAAACTGCAACTGTTACCAATTTTTTTGAATTCAAAATAAATATTCCACCTTGCATCCGGTAATACAGGCGTAAACGCAGGTGACTTCATGATAGTACCTACTGTCCAGACTTGTTGAGTCCCGCCTCAGGGTCAGGGTCAGAGTCAGTCAGAGTCGACTCAATTCTTGCTTGATTCAGAGTTGAGTCGACTCACTCGTGGATAAGATTTGAGTCAAAGTCAACTCACCGTCTCAAATCGATAAGTTAAGAGTTTTTATCGCCGGTATCGAGAATCTAACGCATTTATAAAAAACATGGACACATTGCGTATCTTGCCCTCATATGTGGTTAGCCTTTACATAAAATCACCCCGGTGGGAGGCTCCT
The DNA here is from genome assembly GCA_034440635.1 of Lepas anatifera. NCBI lineage: Eukaryota > Metazoa > Arthropoda > Thecostraca > Lepadidae > Lepas > Lepas anatifera. The sequence continues at coordinate 1,226,781 of JAOTON010001803.1, forward strand.
GTTTTTCCAAAGAAAAAGTTGAATAAACATTTATCACCGAGATAGTTTGAACGTAAATGAATACAAGTATGCTGACCTGGAGTTCATTTCGATGGCTGAGGCAAGCTGAGCAAATTGAAACAGACAAGCAGTGTCAAAATTCATCAGCCTATAAATTATTGGCCGCTGAATTTTTAGTAGGTATTTGCTGCCCAGAGGTCCAAGTTTGTAATTCTGAACATTTATGGGAAAAGGCAACAGAATCGCTTAGAAATTGTCAATAGCGCTGTTTAATTATACAAAATGTTTATGCAGTCTTTAAAGACAGCACGATTGCCAATTTGCATCAATCATGTTTCATGTTCTATCTTTTAACGACATGGTCTAGATCAGAAACGAAAGTGGGATGCTTCTTTGGACAGATGCACCGCAAACATAAGCAAGAAATGACTAATTCGTTGTCTCATCTCTTTCCTATCTACAACTCTTCCTCCTTTATTATCAAAGACAGATGAGCGTTCTCCTCGGTCTGCCCTCCAAAAGGAGGTATCGGCGGCTTCCAGTGTAATGGTCTGAGCGGGGGTCTGGGCATCAGTGAGACATTATTTGGTCCCGGCGAGGCCGGCTCAGGTCGTGCCAAGAGGTGTTTATAGACGGTATTGGGTCGGCCTGCAATGACTAGACGAGTCTGTATACGCCGGATTACCTTGACTTCGACGGTGTTGGTCTGTGAAGTGACCGCTTTGCCCAGAGGCTATTACTGACTCGTACTGACGGTGAATTAACGGCGCAGCCGTGACCAACACCCCAAAGCGCTGTTGCGTGTGATAGCGTATGTAACGCATGTATCACGGACGTCTTCCGAAACAAAAGACGGATTTCTTTTAAACTAGATTGCTGCTTACCAGTGTTGAGCCAGCATTCTACGGCCTTCAGAGCCCCAACTGCGTTCAAGGTACCACTAGCTCGTACATCATGTCAAATACCTGGTTTCCGTGAAAGTTTATCTTAGAATGTACAAAATGCTATGAAGTTTAGGACTGAAATTTGGAACCCTGGGATTTCCTAAAGCTTGGAGCGATATAAATTGAACAAATAAAACTTCTTGGAAGTCCATAAAGTTTCATTATCGTGAGAAAAAATATTTTGGAGCCTTCATACAGCGCAGTCGCAATTATTTTGACTATCCAACATGGGTACCTACATCATGTACCAGGTAACCAACACCCGACATACAGGTTGGAATCTAAACGTCGCACACACACAGATAATTTTTTAGTACCCTCTGTACTACTTGAACTCTTCTTTTATAACTCAGTAGCCTGGGGCTGCTAAGCTAAGTCTTAATCCGGGAGTGAAATCGGACACACCAAATAAAGTGATTCACCAAAGTACATTTTACAGTGTCAATGTATTTGTCATGTTTTTCACTCTCCAATCGATACTGCATGGACTCCATGGCTGTATTAGATTAGAGTACTAACAACATGCAAGCAAGAGGTAAGATAATCGTCATCTTAGATCAGTACCCTGATGGCTCTTCATCCAGTACCTAATTGGAAAAATGAGAGTTTCCTAACACCAGGTGGTACTACATCCAACATCCAAATTGGTGTAAGTAACCCCTGATCAAAATTGTGGGTACTTAATCTAGTACCTATTTTGGAAAAGGAGTGTTTTCTAACACCAGGTGGTACTGCATGGAGTATTCATTCGATATGTTCAATCCCCTTTAGAATACTTCGGTGTGAAGACAGAAAAATGGCGCCAACTTTAGTGCAATAAAGGTGGTAGGTTACCCTCTATTGAGTTCTTTCTTTGAACCAAGCGACTTTTTGCATCTTCCAGCGCCATTTTCCTGCAGTGACTAGCAGACGGAAGCTCAGTCCGTGGAAAATTTGGCAAAAGGTGAGAGCTGGCATCTGTTTTGTGATTGAACAGGGTTAGGTGCATTAGATACCAGTTATCTCTTGACATCCTTTGTGTATGGCATCTTCATCATTAGACTAGCCAAATTATAACCGGCGTAATTGTGTATACAAGCACGTCCATAAAACCTAAACTGAAAACATGGTAATGCTTCAAAGATTATGGTTAGGTAATGCATTTGACTGATTTGCCTGCTTCTGGATTGAATGCAAAATCTGAAGCCCACGTAACTTCCATTAATGAGTTTTTAAAGGTCTACATGAAACCATTTCTAGGTAGGTGCTCGGTAACTACAAATAATGTTGAAACTCCAACAATATTAAAACTTCCCACGGCGCAGAGATGATGATTCTATTTCTGTAGGGGCATTCTACAATCACCCAGCATTTGTTATTTTAAGATCACATGCTTCTATTTGGCTTCCTGATTCTAAGAAGGGCGTGCTTATTTAGAAAACAGTTAATGATACAAGAAAATTATGTAAACTGTCAGAGTACCCTTTTTCTAAGTCGAGCACCACCGAATAAAAAACCCCTACCCTTGCTTGTAGCTAGACTCATAAGCGTAGGTACATACGTCCAAAACATTGGGGATGAAGTCTTATCTTAGAGATATTTATTTTCAGTCAACGCTGTTTATCTAATAATTAAACATAATTAACCCTCGCCCCACCGGGAAGGGCCATCGATGGCCCCCTAAGGTTTTTCCGGGATAGCAGAAAAACGACGAGGCGCAGCACCGCGGTTGAGGGCTCTACCTCTCACTGCATCATTTTCCCATCATCCCTGAAATTTTTACCCCGGGTCACCCAAGGTCAGGTCACCAGACGAGGTCAACCAAGGTCACCTCACTTCACCTTTAGAGCTCTGTAAGAGCTACATTTCAAAGTCGATCGATTTGAAACTTCCTACACTTCATGACCCCTCCAGGGTCTACAAGGTGTATATCCGGGATTTTTCGATTTCGTACCCTGAGGTCAGGTCACGAGGCGACCTCTCCCATTGGAAAAGCATGGGAAAAAGCTATTTCATGATATAAAAGCCACAAAAATGATTGCAAATACTTAGACTGCTCAGAACAACGTTTTTGGACACCCTTTCACGGATCCCAGGGGTCATATTTGCCCTTTGACTTTTCCAAGGTCATCCAAGGTCACCAGAGGTCAAAACAGTATTTTGACAATAACTTTTGACCTAATTGAGCTAGAGCGGTGAAACAAACACCATCGTGTTTGTCTTGTCACTGGCTTTCATTTGATATACGGCAAGGTCACTTTTTGACCTTTCGTGACCTCAGGTCATATTAGGTCACGAGGTGACCTCTGGCGGTCAAACCACTGGCGGGAGGTCTTTACGTTCCACATAGCGGAAAAAGTACTGGAAATTTGCTATCAAAGGTACTTTACCAGGCCTCAATAGCTCTAATGGCATAAGAGTTATGCCCAGTTTGCTTAATCATTGCATATTTGAGTGAAAATAGCCGATCTTGACCTAATTTGACCTCTGGAGGTCAAACCATTGACCTGAGCACTAAAACATGCGAAGTAATTTCTTACTGAATTCACGCGAGCTTTCTATTGCACTTTGCAGATTTGCGCTAACGCCCATATTTTCGGAGTTAGAGGGGGGCCATCGATGGCCCCCGGTGGGGCGAAGGTGGCGCCGGACCCCCGGTGGGGCGCGGGTTAATATTGGGGACATGGCCCCTTTAGGCTTCTCTACTCTTACGACTATAGGTAAACTAGGAAATGTCGCTATGTTATCTTTGTAGCTCTTGGTATTGTTTTAAATTTGGGCAGCCCCAATTATTAACCCGCGCCCCGGTGGGCCTCCGAATCACGTTCTCCCTGGTGATTATGGGGGTTTATGTTATGGGCGGGGGGCAGAGCTGGTCTTGAATTTTTCGTAAGGCCCCAAGAGTTTGTCTAGGGATTCTCTAAAAAGTTATTGGTGGCCGCCAGAACTGGTCTGGGGAGCCTTTAACACGCGCATTGACGGGGGTCTGAGCCACCTTCGCATTGACGGGGGGCGGGTACCCGCCCCTAAGATCTCGAGAACCACGGTAGGTAGCGAAAAACGGTAAACGGCGTTGGCCTGCCCATCCACTTCTCCATCGAAAACATTTGAACCATTTTTTTGTCAGGTCACATTTAAGGTCACGAGAGGTCAAAACATGCCCGTCATAGGGATAACATGTAAAATTCAGTTTTTCGGGCATTACATCTGAACAAGTAAAGATAGAGCAAAACGACTTAAACTATATGAATCCTCTTAGCAAGCCAAATCGAATGATATATAATTTGACCTTGCTAGGTCAAATCAAGGATTTGACCTGACCTGAGGTCAGGTCAGGGTCAAATTATATAAAATGCATATCATTAGAACCGCAAAGCCCAGGCAAGTCTAATGCAGCTAAAATAAATGCTCTATCACCATCCGTTACTGAGTTATTCCGTAAAAACCATTTTTCCCATGTATTTCCAATGGAGAGGTCATGCCTCGTACCTGACCTTAGGTCATCGATATCAAAAATACCGGAACATATGTTAGAGAACTCGGTAGGGCCATTATGTGACATGAGTTTCAATCGGATAAGTTCACCCTGCTCCGACTTATGCTATCTTAAACTTTTTTTGAGGTCGGGTCACTTGACCTGTACTGGTGACCTGACCTGAGATGACCTAACCTTAAAATTTTCACAGAAGTTGTAAAAATGATGAGGGAAAAGGTATGACAAGTACGGCGGCGCTACGCGCCGCCGTTTTTCTGCTATTTCCGAAAAATCCGAGGGGGCGGGTACCCGCCCCCGTCAATGCGCGTGTTAAGAGCTTGTCCCGGAGGGGGGCAAAGTTTATTTCGGAGGGCCAAAGGTTTTTTTGGGAGTCCCCAGATTCGGCCTCGGAGTCCTCCACGAGTTGGTCTCGGGGGCCCGAAGGCTTGATATCGGGGCCCAAAAGTTTTTCTCGGGCGTGGGGTAAGGTTTTTCCTCAAGGGGCCAAACAATTTTTCTCAGGAGGCCCCCGAATTGGTTTCGAGAGGGGGGCAAAGTGCTTATCTCGAGGGCACCCCAGAGATGGTTCCCGTGTCACAAGGAAAATAATAAAGGGATAACACGTGTTATTTAGCTAAATAGACCTTGAAACAAAACAAAAATAGGTAAAAACAGCCAATATAAGTCATGTAAAGTTACGTCGTACGTTATATTTATTTGTCTTGTCTTAAACCACAAATTTTTCTCTACATGCATGATGATGTCAGGTCACTAATACGCCGCGGTGCTAAGTTAGTCTTATTTTGCGCCACTATAAGGAACGGTTATAGTGCCACGTGGTGACAAGTGCCGGTGCAAAGGCTAATCTCTAGCAGCAAATAGCCGACTGTTTGCCTTGCGCGCAGGGCCCAGACGTCGAATCATTTGAAGGATGCTCACACAGAATCCTGATGAAGCGGAAAGATTTAAGGACGGCTGATTGGTTCTGGACAGAATTAACTCTCTTTTAATATCCATCGACAATATGCAAGCAGCGAGGTCAGCTCAGCTCAACTGGGGTGTCTTTTTGTAATCTGCAAGATTAAAAATGTCTAGAAAAGACCAGCAGAAACGAATATGAAGCTCATAGTTTTAGAACCAGCTTAGTCTCAATTTCAGTGCCATGTATATGTTGTCCCTTGAAACGACAAAGCTGTTCCAGTGAGCCGTGGCTGCTTTTTTTGTATTGTGCTCTATATGATTAAAGCTGTGCAGTGTTACCTTGATCGAATTATCGAATCACCTTAAATATACTTCTTCAAGTACCTCTTTGTTTCACGAAGGAGAGTAGGTATTGGATTGTATTGATTGAGTACATTTTAAGCACTACTTTCAGTGCCCTTCAGACACCTTCGTAGGGTACTAGCGTTAGTACCTAAAATGGAAGTACCCTAGGAGGCGTCATTTTTGGCACGGAACCAAACGGGGGTACTAATCGCAAAAGTACCCATTTTGGTGTAACTGCAAAAGGGTTCTACGGGAAGTACAACCAGCTGTAACAAAAGAGGCGTAGTAAAAGTACCATGTTATCTGACGAGTATCAAAAATGTCCGAAAAGCGTTCATTGTATACTGAATTAAGTATCCAGAGAATACTGATTTATGGCACGAGCAAAGTGTTCCGTGGGGTGTAAATTTTTCTCTGTGTGCATACTCCGGTGGAGAAAAGTCCCAAAAACGAAACGAAAGCAGTTACATTATCAAGTGCATCCGAAAAAAGGCATACATATTATTACTAGTGTTCAAATGGCATCCATAAACAATCTCCAGTCAGGAGATAGACGATTAAAAAAGGAAGGTTCCGTCGGAAAATTATCAAGTGTGAAAAGACCCTAAATTCACCTAGTCGACTTTTCTTAGGCTGGCGTTATTTTCCTCAGTGGGCGCAGTTGCGTCATGGAATAAATACCTTATCTTTATTCCATGGTTGCGTCTTGAGGCTATATGTCTGAACGAATACCAAATCCAACCCAGTCAAATTGGTTGCTGGATTGGAACGGGTAGGCCGGATAATCCGGTCACAAAAGGATCCGGATATCACTGATTTTTAGATTCAGTCCTATGTTTCCGTGTTTTTCCCATGGATTGGATTTCGCTTTAAAGTCAAGGTGTGTGGACAGATTGGCCTGAAATTATCGGAAAACCCTAGGATATGGACTGGTTTGTATCGTCATTCTTAAGCCTTGACACTCTTGATGTCTCGTATTATGTAACGTGAAGTGCAGTTTCTATGATGAGTCCTCGACATCATCGAACTCTATTAAATCTTCAACTGCGTTGTCCTGGAGCTTTGTGTCCAGCATCGAAAATATTTTTGCCACCTCATTGGTAACCTTGAAGACTGAAGCCAGACTAGACTCACAAAACAATGTAGATAGTTTCCTGATTGGAATATGTTTTTGTGAAATCAAATAGACCTCTGCAGAACAATACCTACCCAACTGTCTGAAATTCTTCTGTGCATGGAATCAAAATGTTTCAGTCTGAGTTATAGATTCAACTTTTGTAAATTGGATTACTACTACAACTAATGTAATTTGATAATAGATGAATTGAAAATTCATAATTTAACGTGTCTCAGCTATGCGCATTGAGCAACAATGTTTTAGTCCAAGTTAAAGCGTCTTTTCAAGGGAATGTGGCACCTTCATAACGTGATTTTACTGAGATAGCCAAGTTGTAAAACAAATCGGAAAACCCGGTACTCGATATGTCATTTGTCTTGGAACTCGATATTTCCGTAGAAAAAGCTAAAACCTACCTGACACCAGCCCCTCATCAGCCCGTCGCCGGGCGGCCATTGTTGTGAGCTGCTGGTGTGACGACATATGCTGACGTCACGATGAGCATCAGCCAATCGAAGCCCTTGAAGGGTTTCAAGTATGGTAGTGGTTGTCAGATCGTGACATCATCCACAGGCTGATATTTAATTCTTTTTCTAAAGGAGTATTTTACAAATCAAAATATTGAGCTTATTGTACATTTTTCAGAGAAATCATGAGTGGTTTCATTATTTTCGGCTAAAAGTGCGCCTAACTGCACTAAATTCCAGGATTTGACCAAGGTGCTACATTCCCTTTAATGCTGAGATCAAACAAGTCAAGCCTTTGAAATCTGTAAAGAAGGCAGTAGGCAGGTGACTACAGCGCTTTCTGCATAGAAATCAAACATGTGTCAAACATTTGGTGCTTTCGCTGACTAATGCGGGTAGTTGGATATTTGAGTGCATTATAGCTTCACCGGGGTCCTACATATCCCATCCTTATATCGAACTAGCATTGATTTATATCAATGTTGTATCCGAGCCCCTGCGGTAATAAGTGTTATGATTGTATGCTTGTTCTTAACGCGTGCATTGGCATGGTGGGTGGAGGGGTACCGTCTTCCTAAGGAGTTTCAAATACTGACAAAAATTGCAGCGCGCAAGGCCCTGTTTTGCATATGCCAACTAAGAAAATTTTCCAATGGATAGCAGGAAGAGCCTACTTTAACTATTGATTATGTGACGGGAAGAAAGTTTACTGAATGGGAGTACAATTCTCAGGTCCCATTGCAGACCGGATGGGACATGATTGTTGTTGAAAATGTCAGGGTAAAAAGACTGAGGACACGATGGAACCACTTCTTGAATACCCGCTCTTAAATATTGGATCTATACATTGGATTCCTGGGAACGGAATGGGACTAGACCAGTGGCGGATCCAGGGGGGCAAAAAGGCAATTTCCCAAACGGAAAGCTTGGGGCAAACTATGCTTTTCCCCCAAAGCGATCGACCTCCTTTTTCCGCGACTCCTTTTAGCTTGTAAGCAAGATTTTGGTGCTTCAACTCTCAACTTCAAACAGAATTAGTGAAGTTCAGTGTAAATATTGCGGCTTGGATAGGAAAAAATATCTTGAGTCCATATTTTTCACCCCGTGGCGTTTTTTTGCTTTTCGTCTCCAGTTCCCAAAATCTTACCGAAAAGGCATATTTGAACGCAATTTTGCACTGCACAACGTTTTTTTTGCTTTTCGACTTTGGTTTGCCCCTCCCAAACCATCCGGCTAGATCCGCTACTGGACTAGACATACTTTAATGGATGGAACGGGACGGAATAGACTTTACAATGGGAGGGAATGCCATTATATAAATATTCCACACTGGACAAAAACTGCTTTACTTATTTATTTATTTTGTTCATTTATTTATTGCAGTTGATGAGCAACAGGTTATCGTGCGTCACCCAATTACAGCTCATCTCGTTTATAACACCACACATGCCTAGCTCGTCAGTTGTTTAACATACTTTTTTACTTGGGATTTAAAAGCAGAGGGAGAATCGTGAAAGAGGTCAGATTGAGGCTGGGAGTGAACAAATATGTTTGTGTTTGTCGCGGCTCGGCAAAACAACCCGCGTTTTACTGTCTCTACCCTTGCAAATGGAATGTGCAACAAACTATTTGCCGATGCTCTCGTATTCCTAGTTGGGATGTGTAAGGGGAAACATCCGAGTAGATAGGCACAGTCAAAATTTCCAGTTGAAATTTTATGGACGAATCGAATATCGTATTGGACCCGTCTACTCGCCAGGCTCGATACCTTGAAGTGAACAAGAAGTTCCGAATGGGACATATTCTGAAGGCCGGGAGGAGTGTGCGTGCGAGGCTAACCAGACGAGAAACTTATGCGGAATTTTGTATAATCTTCTAGTTGAGTTTTTAGGCACCACCCCAAATGACACATCCATATTCTAAAAGGGACCGGATTTTAGTTTCCAAAATAGGCTGCAAGTATTGGATCGCACTCATGCGGTTTGTGGTTACAATAAACATGCGCGTGGTGCACCGAACGGGAGTGCAGGTCACTATTCCGCGTGGGGTACATCGGCAGAACGCAGTCAACAGTGCTGCACCATGGTGGCACACTCCCGAAAAAAGTGTCACAGAATACCGGCAACGCGGGTGCTTGTGCGAAACTGGGCTCAATGCATGCTCCATTCCGGTGAAAGCTATGCAAATTAGGTGACTTTAGAGCGTGTGCATTAGCTTTGAAACTCCATCCGAGAGCCTAAAGCCATGCCGACACGGCATCGGCCTGCCCGGGGATGCAGGCTGGCCCAGCCAGCCGAATCGGGTCTCACCCTTGAAGCAGCACTCGTAGCCCTGTCGTCCGCAGATGCCCTTGAAGGGCTGGTTCCAGCCGTACTCGGCGTTGGGACACTGGTCTCTCGGAATACACTCGCCGCCGCCGGCGATGCACTCTGTTTCGTTAGTCGGCGGGTCAGTGTACCTGGGGTCAGTCCCCTCACTGTACTGGGGAGAGTCGCCGACCGACTGTTCAGACGCACCCACCGCTCCCACAGAGCTGCGTCCCTGCACACGAACCTGGTTGTCAGACACCTCTGGCTCCGGCTCCGGCTCCGGCTCTGGCTCTGGTTCTGGTTCCGCTTGCGGCTCCGGCTCAGGCTCCGGTTCAGGTTCTGGCTCTGCTTGAGGCTCCGGTTCCGGCTCCGCGGCTGGTTCCGGTTCCGGCTCTGCCTTCGGCTCTCCACCTGGAGTAAGGAAGGGGTATACCATAGGCATATATAGGATGCTGTAAGTCTGGGGCAGTAAGATCCTGCCCCGACCGCATACATACATGTATTTTCCCAGGCGCAAACAGGCAGAATACCGCAAAGGCTGCCTAAAAATGTGCGCACCACCAGAGCGAGGTAGTATTATGCATAAGTAGTACTTACCAGGGCATATTTTAAGCTACAAAGTAGTGGAAATCTGTCCACCAGTACCCATGCTATGTCCACCAGTGAACATGTCCTGAACGGCCCAATGCCCACCAGACACTAGTCATTTGATGCTCTAGGAGTGCCCCTTGGGTGGGAATTGGTGCCCTTTTCAGCCAAATGCCCACCTGTCCCTAATTGCTTAAAATTTTCCCTGGTACTTACAGATACAGGCATGAATAAAAGGGATATTACAATGATGTAACACCAGGGTACATAGCTTTACATGGTTATTTAGGTTTTTGTACCCATCAATACAATATTGCGGACCGGTGGCTTCCCATAGTAAGACAAACTCATTACCAGTGCATGAGCAAGTTAATAAAAACCATGCGCCGAAGTGTGACATTGTATTAACTTGACCGTCCGCAGAGAGAACCGCATTCTACCTGACAGCGTTGCATAAGGTGCTTAACGTGGAGCCTGTGGTCAGATATAGGGCCTGACTTCTGTCTTCTACCAGCAGCCGAGTCTTGGACGTAATTACAACAGCGTGCAAGGCTCTAAATACACAGAGATGCGCCGATGTGGCGAGATTGACACGGGACCGCCGCACTTACCACCCCGGTGCAAGAGTTCAGTGACTACAGCCCAGAGGGGCTCCCACGTCCCTAATCAGCGTTAGCTGGATCTTACTTCATTTCTGATTTGTTTGGAAAAGTAGACGCCAAGGTCACAAAAAGGCCCTAGTGAAGTCATAGCTTATAATCTGTTACAAGCCCCACATTTCTAGTTCAGTGGAGATCACCTCAGTTTTCATTGCTGAAATGCGATCCGGATCGGATCACCGTTCAGGATTCATCGTGGAGTCATCGACTCCATCCAACGTTTTTCCCCAGCAATTAAGCACGGGCCGGGCTGTAGTGGTGGTGAAAGAACTCTCGAGTTGATGACTTAAAAGTACACACTGATCAGCATTCCAATCTGAATCGCAGAGGTGCAGAAACTTGCCAACTCGGCTACTGGGGTTTGTGACACATTTATGAAAATTGAGGTGCATAATTGTGACAAAATAGCGATCGTGACAGTATGGTTCAAAATCAAACCGCATATTTTCGAAATACAGAATGAAGCGTGTAGCGATAAATTTAATTTAGCAACTCTGTTCTTCAATTGCACAGCGTACCATCAGTGATACAATATTGGTACTGTGTTCAGTTTCTACTAAAACGAGGGACCCCCGCTGCAGAAAACCCGGAAACCGCTGTCACAGTTGCCAGATTTTAACATGCAGCCCAATGGTGCCGATTGTTAGTAGTTGCCAGAAAGTTGCCGCCTAGATGCCCGAAATGTGACAGTCAATTTTTTCGAGAAATACGTGATTGTGGGCATATTTAAGGCATTAAAGATAACGCAAATACGTTATCAAATATTTCTCTGTCCATTTTGTCAGGTTAAATAATATTTAAAGTTTGAGCCTCTTCGATTTAGCGGTCCCTATTTCTTTGAATTTAGTATAAAGTACGCCTAAAAGCTACTAAGAAAAGTACTAAATGAGTGAAAGAAATAAACATAGCTGGGCAGCAATTCTACCTAAACTACGCAACAGCGACAAGACAAGTTCGTAATGTTTATTTTATGTAGAGCCTGCCAAAAAATGTACACAGGTGGGAAGCCACTTTTTTAGGGCATATTTTTGGGGTATATCTGAGATAAGTGCAGGCTAAAACTGGCTGGAATAAATAGTGCTGCCCATGGCTAATCTAAGATGAATGTAGGCTACTTTGAGACTGATGCACTTTCACATATCAAACTTGGTTTTTCATTCCTTAGCTTGCTTGTGCCGTACCTTATTTGTGCCCTAGATCAAGATTGGTTAGGTAGGTTTGGAGCTGGAGGAAGTTGGGAGAGTTGGCGCCAGCAACAGACTGGCAACAACAGTAATTCAGGTGAGATTTCATGATCAAATTATCATGTCAATATTGTACAGATAGCAAATGTGTGCCAATGCAGTCCTCCACAAAGAGTTAAAACACACACTAACGTGCACTGGAGGGGGCCTGGTAGACCCCCTTCTCATCTCAGGAAAGCGCAGAAAATCGCAGAAAGAAAGAGACTTTGAAAAACGTTGGTTGGGGGTGTGTTGCTTACTACCAGTGGTGGTAAGCAACACACAGGACCTGAATTGCATGGAGTTAAAGCAGGACTTTGACTACACTGGATCTTTCTTTGGTATGAGACTTCCAATACCTCTGTAGGTACCTATTAGGCCAATAGACATAATTTTACATCTATGCAGGGTAGTTGCCTCAGAGTTTTTACTGCAAGAAGGAATGAACAGGCAGGTGATAATCAGGTGTTGGGGGAAAATTTTAAGCATTTGATCTGTCTATAAAAATACTACCTAAGGTCCACTTTACCAACACATTTTAGGTAGATCCAAATCCTATGTTGACATTGACATTTTTGTCCCTTTTGTTGATATGTGAGATAGAAGTTCAGTGGGGGGGAAGCCGTGATCAGGGTTCCCAATTGTGTGTAGGTGCACGCTCCCATTCATAGATTAGTTCCCAATAATAATTATTTTCATGATAATGGTCACATTTAATCACGGGGAAATGTACCATAATTGGAAACACTCCTTCCAAAAATGGAAACTTTTTCAAAAAGGGAAATGCATGTCATTGGTGGGAAACTGCAGTCAGAGTTGCCAATAAAAGTTATGATCCCAATACTGGAAACAATGATCCATAATTGGAAATTTTCCTTCCAAAACATAAACATGATCTAAAAATGAAAACACAATTTAATACTTTCATGCAGTAATGGCTTGGTGCTTGAACCTTGTCTGTTGCAAAAAGTAAGAGACAGGTAGATGGCATTCAGCATATTGGAAATAGTATTCAAGTATACAATTATCATTTCCAGCTTTTTGTGACAGAGGAGGCATACGTCACATTGAGTTTGTGACAGCCAGCATACTTTCTGCACCTCTGCTGAATCGCATTACGGCCACGGAAGCTACGCCATTGCAAGATTTTAGGAGTTTGCGGTACCCAGTAGACTCCTTATCCCAAGCTGGTCGGCTTCAGCTTTAACACACGCATTGACGGGGGTGGTGGGTGTCCGCCTTCCTCGGGTTTTTTTCGGAGACAGTAGAAAACGGCGGCGCGTAGCGCCGCCGTACTTTGTGTACCTTTTTATCATCATTTTTACAACTTTTTTTTCACAATTTTAAGGTTAGGTCATACCAAATTGTTCTGTGGGGGTTTTATGAACTGAAAGCAGGAAGGTGCATGTTTTGCATGTGCAGACGTCTCAAAACCATTCACTATCAAGAGTCTTCCGTTCCAGAGATGCAAATATGTTATTTTCCCTTACAAGGTGCTCGAGCAATCACCTTCGGTCCCGCGAAGCCCCTAAAGGCGTCGCCCCCGGGTACATATAATTCGATTTAGCTTTCTGGAGGATTCCAATGGTCTAAATTTTTTGCTCAATCTTTACTTGTTCCGATGTAATGACCAAAAACCTTCATTTACATGTTATTTCTACGACGGCATGTTTTGAACTCTAGTAAGCTTAAATGCGACCTGACAAAAAATTGTTCGAATATTTTCGATGGAGAAGTGGATGGGCTACCCAAAGCCTTTCACCGTTTTTTCGCTACCTAGTGTGGTTCTCGAGATCTTAGAGGGGGCGGGTACCCGCCCCCATCGTCAAAGCGAAGATGGTTCAGACCACCGCCAATGCGCGTGTTAAAGGGAAATCGGCATTTCGTTACTTGAAAAGTCGGAAAAATCTATAGAAGCAAACTTTATATTTAACGCGGACCTTGGACCCGAAATAGATCCGACTGACTCAGATGTTTGGATACTTGGAAAAACGCGAGGGGTGGGCAGACTGTCTCGCCCCCTTCCATGCAATGCCCGGATTTAAACTTCGCCCGGGTGGGGGTCTTTTTAGACACCCTTCGGGTTTTTCCGAAGTGACAAAAAAACGGCGGCGTGCAGCGCCGCCAAATTTGGTTTAGCTGTTCCTGTTCCTTCATCACTTGTACATCTTTCCTGAAAATTTTAGCTCAAGGTCATATCAGGTCAGGTCACCAGGCCAGGTGAAGTGACATCACCTAAAAAAATGTTTAGGACTACATAACTAAAAGGAGGGTTAATCAATGAAGTTGAAACTCATACCACATATTGGGCCCACCAAGAGCTACAACATGTGTTCCCGGATTTTTGATATTAATCACCTAAGGTCATGTGCAGAGCATGACCTCCCCATTGTAAATACATGGGGAAAATCACAAAATGAGCTTTTCTCAATAAGTATGAATGGAATCAACTTCAAACATCGGTTACGACTTGCTCTTAGCCCATTTCGGAAATTGATGCCAAACATTTTGGCTTGTGACCTTTGAAAGGTCACCCTAGGTCAAATAAGCATTTTTTAGTGTTTTACTCTATAAATTTTGAAACAAACAAAGATAGAACTTTTATTTTGTCACCAAAGTGTTTGTATAGTCACTGAAAGTCAAATAATATACATCATGACTATACCAGGTCAAGTTGAGTCAGACCGTTGACCTGGGTCAGGTCAATTTTTTTAAATTTGAACATTCCCAATATTCAGTGACCTGTAGCTCCCTACGCTTTGACCTGACCCGAAAATCATTGCCACTGTAATGAAATTGCACCTCAAGAGCTTTCGAATAGTGTTAAGAAAATGTTTCTAGCTATCATAGTTTCTGAGATATATGAGGCTTTCTTAGTACACCTCATATTGACGATTTTGATCTATTTTGACCTCTGGTGACCTTGATATTGACCTGACGAGAAAAATGACCAGACTATTTTCGATATAATTTTTGAAGAACTTTCGATTGCCGTTTTGCACTTTTTCTAGCTTTTAGTTTTTTGAGATCGTGGGGGTCTTTTAGCCCCCCTCCCTCCCACCAGGGTGAAGGTGGCTCGTACCCGCCACCGGGGCAAGGGTTAATGCGAAAGAAGGGGACGCTCGCGCTGCTTCATGGAACTGCCAATACTTTTCGGGAGCCAGAATCGCTCAGTGGCTAAGCGCATATGCTCATTAGCCAGTGAAACCAGGGTACTTTAAATACAGGGAAACCAAGGCAACAGAGAGTGAAACATTTGTACAATTCCGGAGACACGCGATACAGACACCTAAACCCAAGTCCGTCTTTGCATGTGTTAACGGTGGAATAAAGGCCACCAGTAAATGTGCCCTCAAGATGAAACGGGAGCAGCTTTTGTTTTGCTTTCCAATTATTATATTTGTATTCAAATTTAGAAGCCAGATAAGTTTGCTCTGCATGCCAGAGGCACTCGGCGTTTAAACTCACCGTGTTGTTGCTCGGGGTAGGCCGCCGCAGCAGCTACCAACACCAGCAGGACCAGCAGCTTCGAGTTCATCTCTGCACCTTTCTGGAACGCCCACAGAACCAGACTGTCACCTGCGCTGTCTGTGCCGAGCTTTCACATGTACCAGCTCTGACGTCATGAATACCCTCGGGCGGTTTGCGCGACCGTGGCACCGCCTGAAGGTCACGGCGTGGTAGCAGGAATGCTGGCTGCCTGATTGATTTGGATGGCTGTATGGTAGCACACACCGATCAAACTCGATGCCAGTTTTGAAAATAGCGGAAACAAGGCTCAGACTATTGTACATCTACATGCTGTTACTGGTGGAACTCTCTAGATACTGCTCAAGGGTCAAGTGGCAATCGCGCGTCCCCTGTGCTAAGGTGAATTTTTATAGGCTAGGGGGATGAATGGCTCAGTGGATAGCATCAAAGTCTCCTGAGTCACCGGTTCCGGGTTCAAGTCCCGGTGGAGCCTCTGAATAAGTTGATCTACTCATCAAATCCCTGCCAACAGAGGGAGTTGACGGCGCCGTATAACCTTAGCAGTTGGTGCGTCACTAAATCCCAAAAAATTATTTTAGGCTAGTTTTGTGGTTGAAGGATGAAATGAATAATCTCGAATCAGAGAGAAATAGTGTTATTTCCGAAAGGGATTCATGCAATGCTAAACATAAGTATGTACTAGATTAGTGCAGTTTTTGCCGAGGAAAATACACTTTTTACTGAAAAACGAAACATTGATAGGCTTTGGAGTGCTACGGCGAGGAGCATGATCATAAGTTGATAAGGTGATGACTGGCCTGTCCCCTCAAATCCGGATGTAAAAAAACACTTAAGATTGTATATTCAGGCACAGCCCTTTATCAGAATCATGTAGGTAATCTCAAAAATGTTCAGCCATAGTGTGGCCAGACCTTGAATTGAGCTTCACACAAATGCCGTTTAGAATGAGTTCTCATACCCAAAGAGCTCAAACTCATTCTAAAGGGCATTTGTGTGAACCCTCTAGATGCCTTTTTAGAATGAGTTCCCATTCTCAAAAGGCTCAAACTAAAAGGCATTTCTAAAAGAAATTTGCGTGAAGCTCAATTCGAGGTCTGGCTACACTATGGCTGAGAATTTGTGACATTACCTACATGATTCTGATGAAGGGCTGTGCCCGAATATACAATCTTAAGTGTTTTTTTACATCCGGATTCGAAGGGTCAGGCCAGTCAAAACCTTGTCAACTGAAAAAGAAACAATAAGGAATGGAGAAATTAAAATGAGGACTAATCAAAATATGTGCGGCGCGGCGCAAGAGACTTACCAAATAATGTCTGATTTAAGGCCTGAAGACTTTCCCCTGAGGAATGAAAAAATCGAAAGGTGGAATCTAAAAGCCGTGATCGTGATCCACGTGCACCTGTCATTATATAAGTTTCTGTATCCAAGCGTAGGCTAATCCAGGATTGCCAAACGGGGGGGGACACGGTTGAAGTGCGCCATCGGACCAGGGGACGCACATTTGGGAAAATCAGGTGGGTGCAAACTATCGTGGGGTTCCGATACTTGCATTCTGGGACGGGGAAGTGGGAAGAGACATTTCAGGGGGCGATAACGATCTTCATGGGGGGGGGGGGGGGGCGTGACCAATTCATGGGGCGCCAAGGGTCAATCAGGGGGGGCAGGGCAGCTGCCCGACTTTCCCTCCTAAATCTACCTCCTTATCTAGGAATGAAAAATAGTGTTTTGGCATACACGCCAGGACCTTAAAAGGTCTGAAGCTGGCGCTTTCCTAGCAAATGTTTGAACGGAGGGCATGTGTGGAATCATTCCGAACAAAACACCCAAACTGGTGATGGAAGGATTAAAATGTGCTGGATTTTCATGACTTTTAATTTGCTGCCTTCTCTGAACTTGGGATGCCCTTTGGATTATATATACACGGTATGTTTCTTACACTCCCTGGAGCGAGAGGGACTTCAGAGATGGAAGAATTGTCAGAGCGTCACCAACAGAATTTCAAACCGCATATGCATCACTAAAAACGTTGAGAGCTAGCACTAAAAGTGAATTATTTTCTAAAGCTCTATATTTTTCAAAATCTTAAAAATTGTACTGACAGATTGAGTGTCATTTTCACATGCTGATGGAGCACAATCTTGTCTATTTTCTTACCAACGTGCCTGTTGTTGGTGAGTTGGCAGATTTTACAATCTCTGAGGAATTCCCTGGCCAAATTAATACCAGGAAACCAGTGGGGTTTTCCCCGACGCTACTGCGACGCAGCTAAGATGAAGGTTACGTGTGAGAGGAGGCGTCTCATCTGTGGCTGTGGAGACAATCGAGTCCACATATTCGGTCGCTGGAAGCCCTTGGCCGCATATCGTGGTCTTCATGGATGAGGCGTTCTTAATCAGAGCCAGATTTCATAACGATTTCGCGCTCCCAATCGCTATATGGAGGAGTCTACAACCAGACGTCGAAACAAGTGTTTATTGTCAAGGGACTTAACCTATTTCCGTCGGCTCCCGGCTACCCCTATTTCCGGCAAGGGGGGCAATATCGGCCCCCTAAGATCTCGTAATCTAACGGCCGATTTTGAAAATTAGTGCCATGGATTCCCTGCTGCTAAACTTTATTTAAAAAGAAAATTTCAAATTTTGTTTTTTAGGAGAAGGTCGTGCAAAATATACAATTTTTGTGTATTTTTTAGATTTTCCATAACCCTTGTCTCTGTTGTACGATTTTCACAAAACTAGTTCAGATTTACAAATAATTGACCCAAAATTTTAATATACTCGAGTTACGCAAAAATTGAAATTATGGCAGTTCCAGGACCAGGACTATGAGGGGAAATATATACAACCTAAAAGTTTTTGTTACGCGGATTAAGCCGTCATATACTGCTTGGCATCTTTGACACATAAATAAATGAGAAAATGTGAAAACTCATCAGGGGCGGATGCAGTAAGGTAAAACAGTGGGGTAAAATACATACCAACAATATACGAATGGTATGCATGAGTATATTAGTCCTCGACTAGTTGAAATTTATTTCTGATAATTTTTACCCTCCCATGGCAGCTCTGGGAAAAGGGGTGACATAGGCGGATCAAGGGCTCGTGTGGGGGTGGGGGTGATTGGAAACACATTTTCAATATACAACGATATTGAGTCGCGGCGGTGATACTGGCTGGGAATATACATTTTGAAAATGTGTAGTGACTGGACACGCCTCTGGTTATCTAGAATTGGGTTATAACTATTTTGAATTTTCATATACCCAATTGTATTCGCCCTGGCACGGCTGTAAGCAGTCTTTCCTTACTAACGTTTAGTCCTTCTTGATAACATTCCCCATTTTGAACTGCTGTAACCGCCCCTGATGAATACAAATAGTGACAATTGTGAATGCACTATCATCTCACATAAAAATGATATAATAAAACCATATAACTGGTATCAGGATCAGCAGAGACGGCTTCCTTTACAAAAACCCATCGCATACGATAATACTTGGTTTGTGGATAGAACCTCCCAAAACCCAGCCATAGCTCCGCCCCTGGTAAATATATAATCTTGAAAATTTCAGAAAACCTGCCTGTACTAGTTTTAGGAAAGTCAGGAAGTTTCAAAGTTCTATCGCAAGCCGCTTCGAAGATATTCTTGAAAAACCTGAAGGGGGGCAATATAAGCCCCCTGCCGGAAATAGGGTTAAAAACCACCTATGCGCTACCAAAATGCTAAAGTTTGGCTAAAACGTGGATTATTTTTCGGACGCTCTGAACCCTAATGAACCCTGATGAAAGTTTATTGGCAGACTGAGCGTCAGTTCCGCGCGCTGAGGTGAGCAATGGCGGGCGCAGAGGGGGATCAAGGTGCCAAGCCCCTAAATGGCGAAATTTTTGCCCATTTTCTAAAAAAACACTACTTGTTTACATTTTTTTCCCGAGTTGCCCCCGCCCCCAAACGGCGCTCCTGCGCCCTCCAGTGGAGGTGAGCACAATCATGCTATATTTTCTTGCTATCATGTTTCATACGTCATCCCCACGCCTAGCCGTCATAGTTAGCTCAGGACGAGAATCTGTGGGATGGGGTGGCGTGGGGGAAGAGCACTCGACTTCCACGCCACTGACCCGGGCTGAAGTCCCCGGGCGGAGATTCTGTATAAGTATTTCAGATCCCCATAATACCCTTCCTACGGGGTGAGAGTTGGCGACACCATATGACCTCAGTAGTTTGTGTGTCGTAAGGCCCCAAAGTTAAAACGAGAAGATGTGCACCGAAACCTGGGGGAAGTACCAACGGAGCGAGTAGGGAAATAACAAGAGCGTTGACACCGTCACGGGGGTTTTTCTACGCAGGGGGCCCTCTTAGTGTAGTTGTGACCCCCTCTCCACCCGTCACTGATTCAAATTTGGGAGAAGGATGTCAGGCGCTGGGCGCATCTCCAGGACCGTCAGCAGGACACACACGACACGCAGGTACAACAAACGATGAGCTATTGCATGCATGCCGCCAAATAAGCTCCGATTGTACGACCTAACATGCACACACGTCCCCATTTTGGTATTCTAGAAGTGTCTGAGTTATTCGAAATAAATGTCTGCCTAAAATGTTGTGTTAGTGCCGCCGGTCCCTGACCGCTCCTTCTTAACCTTCGCCCGGGTGGAAGTCTTTTAGACTCTCCTCGGTTTTTCGAAGTGACCAAAAACGGCGGCGCGCAGGCCGCCAAACTTGGTCTAGCTGTTTCTTCATCATTTTTACGTCTTACCTGAAAATTTTAGCTCAAGGTCATATCAGGTCAGGTCACCAGGCCAGGTGAAGTAACCTCACCTCAAAAATGCTTAGGACTGCATAACTAAAGGCGGGATAATTGATCAAGTTGAAACTCCTACCACATATTGGGCCCACCAGGAGCTACAAAATGTGTTCCGGGATTTTTGATATTGGTGACCTAAGGTCATGTGCAGAGCATGACCTCCCCGTTGTAAATACATGGGGAAAATAACGAACGAGCTTTCTCAGTAAGTATGGATGGAATCAGCTTCAAACATTGGTTACGGTTTGCTCTTACCTCATTTCTGAAGTTGATGCCAAAATTTGGCTTGTGACCTTTGAAAGGTCACCTTGGGTCAAATAAGCATTTTGTTGTTTTACCCTATAAATTTTGAATCAACAAAGATATGACTTTTATTTTATCACTGAAGTGTTAGTGTAGTCACTGCAAGTCAAATGATATGCATCATGACTATACCAGGTCAAGTTGGGTCAGACCGTTGACCTGGGCCAGGTCAAATTTTCAAATTTGACCTGGCATAGCAATATTATACATCATTCGATTTGTATTGACGAGACGATTGCAATGGTGCATCAACTATGGCTGTATCTTGTTTGGTTTGGAATTTATTAGCGAAAAAGGAAACGCCCTTATGCATGGTTGGCTATGGACATTCCCAAGAACATTCCCAATATTCAGTGACCTGTAGCCCTAAGCGTTGACCTGACACGAAAATAATTGCCACTGTAATGAAGAGCAGCGCAAGAGCTTTCGAATGATGTTAGAAAATGTTTCTAGCTATCATAGTGTCTGAGATATATGAGGTTTCTTAGTACACCTCATATTAACGATTTTGACCCATTTTGACCTCTGGTGACCTTGATATTGACCTGACGAGAAAAATGACCAAGTTTTTCGATATCATTTTCGAAGGCTTTCAATTGCCGTTTTTTCTAGCTCTTAGTTTTTGAGATCGTGAGGGGTCTTTTAGCCCCCCACCAGGGCGAAGGTGGCTCCTCCGCCACGGGGCAAGGGTTAACTAACCAGCATAGGGGTGCGTAGGAGCGGTACCTAGGACCCTCATGTTAGTTAAGTTTTTTTATCTTAAATGTCTCTCTCATTCTGAAATATCCCTTACCAACCTTTTGGTTTTCTCTTTTATTAATAAAACACACTTTCTTAGCTGAAAAATGGCATCCACGTTATATTTCCTTGTTCATCGCTTAGAACGGAATCCCGCCTCTCCTTTCCCAGTTCCTTGTGTTAACCTCGCTTTTTTCTTCTGGTAACGACCTTTTCGCAGGATAGAATATCGCTCTATTTATTCTCATTTAGTTTTATCATTCTTTCTATACATATCTCTTATTGATATAATACATATCTATCACCAGAAACCACAGAGGTTTGTCCAATGATATTTGGGGCACGCAGCTTCAGAGCTAGAAGGGTTCTTCTATCCACCGAGCGCGATCGAGAAAGAATACAAAAAGAGCCGGGCACTGCCCCAGTAGGGGCACTACGCCTTAAATAGAAAGAACATAAATACTCCCTCGTTATCCCCCTCGTGAAGCTCAGGTCCATTGACCCTTGGGTCCGTTCGTCAGACATAGAGCCTTGGTAAGGGCGTGGATTTTTAAAATTAATTGTGGTGGTCGAATTTGAAATGTCAATAACCATGACTAAAATAGATTTCCTAAGTTGGCCTCATTTTGACCCATTTTAACCCACTGTGAGGTCATGGGTCAACGGATATGGTTCAAAATCGATTTCAAGATAGAAAACGGTAAGGCACTTCCAGTGCTTTTTTATTTTCTCCGTATCACCTCCAATCTGTCCCCTGAATCCCAACCACTCGACCTGCGCCGTGACACCGGTTGCACTCGATTCCTTCCATAACTAGCCGACAGGCCGCGCCGCGTCTTGCTCCGTCCAGGCACCGACTAGCCACCTATAATTTCTGGACTAGGTGGCCGGCACGGCGCCCGAGGGCACGAGCACCCCTTCTAGTGACCTCTGGGAGAGGCGTTCTGGGCATCGTGAGTCGGCAGCATACCGCAGCCGCCACCAGTGTGGAGCCGCCGCCAGAGTGTGGCCAGCCAGCCGGATTTAGAAGGACTGCTTTGTCCCTCAAACGTGATTCATCGAGCACGCTTTTTCGTTTGCGGTTTTCAGTTAAAGACATGGAATTTTCGTATTGCCGAAACAGGGTCATTTCTTATCGGGATTAACACTCGAAACGCTTTATTCACACAAGGGACGGGGCCCTTTCTTACATCGATGTGTTTCAAACGCACGCACCACGCGTGTTTAACTTACAACGCTGCAGAAATCGGAGCTTTCTCTCAATATCCTTGCTTCTTCTTAACTATTAGACGGCTGTTGTGCTTCGATATCTTTATGACGGAAACAGACTCATCATTCATATGCATATGTAGAAACAACGCTTATGTCAACCGCATGCTTCAGGGGGCGTGGTAGTGGAGTGGTCAGCGTAGCTGGCTTCCATTCAGCCGACCCGGGTTCAAGGCCCGGCGGCTTCCCTGAACAAGGAGCAAGCTGGCTCCCGAGAAACCCTTCCAACAGGGAAAGAGTTGGCGACGCCATATGACCCTGGCAGTTGGTGCGTCGATAAGCCCCAAAAATTAATTAACCGCATGCTTCACATCATTATCGCGGCCGCCGAGCTATCCCCAGCATGAGTCCACTGAAGCGGGTCTCCGCAGTGACACCGGTGTTGAGTTTGACCGACCCCCTGTGACACCGGTGTTGGCGAGTTTGACCGACTCCCTGTGACACCGGTGTTGAGTTTGACCGACCCCCCTGTGACACCGGTGTTGAGTTTGACCGACCCCCTGTGACACCGGTGTTGAGTTTGACCGACCCCCTGTGACACCGGTGTTGAGTTTGACCGGCCCCCTGTGACACCGGTGTTGAGTTTGACCGGCCCGCGGTGACACTGGTGTTGAGTTTGACCGACCCCCTGTGACACCGGTGTTGAGTTTGACCGGCCCACGGTGACACTGGTGTTGAGTTTGACCGACCCCCTGTGACACCGGTGTTGAGTTTGACCGGCCCACGGTGACACTGGTGTTGAGTTTGACCGACCCCCTGTGACACCGGTGTTGAGTTTGACCGGCCCACGGTGACACTGGTGTTGAGTTTGACCGACCCCCTGTGACACCGGTGTTGAGTTTGACCGGCCCACGGTGACACTGGTGTTGAGTTTGACCGACCCCCTGTGACACCGGTGTTGAGTTTGACCGGCCCACGGTGACACTGGTGTTGAGTTTGACCGACCCCCTGTGACACCGGTGTTGAGTTTGACCGGCCCACGGTGACACTGGTGTTGAGTTTGACCGACCCCTTGTGACACCGGTGTTGAGTTTGACCGGCCCACGGTGACACTGGTGTTGTGTTTGACCGACCCCTGTGACACCGGTGTTGAGTTTGACAGACCCGCGGTGACACCGGTGCTGAGTTTGACCGACCCCTGTGACACCGGTGTTGAGTTTGACCGACCCCCTGTGACACCGGTGTTGAATTTGACCGACCCCCTGTGACACCGGTGTTGAGCATGACCGACCCCCTGTGACACCGGTGTTGAGTTTGACCGACCCCCTGTGACACCGGTGTTGAGTATGACCGACCCCCTGTGACACCGGTGTTGAGTTTGACTGACCCGCGGTGAAACCGGTGCTGAGTTTGACCGACCCGCGGTGACACCGGTGTTGAGTTTGACCGACCCCCTGTGACACCGGTGTTGAATTTGACCGACCCCTGTGACACCGGTGTTGAGCATGACCGACCCCCTGTGACACCGGTGTTGAGTTTGACCGACCCCTGTGACACCGGTGTTGAGTATGACCGACCCCCTGTGACACCGGTGTTGAGTTTGACCGACCCCCTGTGACACCGGTGTTGAGTTTGACCGACCCGCGGTGAAACCGGTGCTGAGTTTGACCGACCCGCGGTGACACCGGTGTTGAGTTTGACCGACCCCCTGTGACACCGGTGTTGAGTTTGATCGACCCGCGGTGACACCGGTGTTGAGTTTGACCGACCCGCGGTGACACCGGTGTTGAGTTTGACCGACCCCCTGTGACACCGGTGTTGAATTTGACCGACCCGCGGTGACACCGGTGTTGAGTTTGACCGACCCCCTGTGACACCGGTGTTGAGTTTGACCGACCCGCGGTGACACCGGTGTTGAGTTTGACCGACCCGCGGTGACACCGGTGTTGAGTTTGACCGACCCCCTGCGACACCGGTGTTGAGTTTGACCGACCCGCGGTGACACCGGTGTTGAGTTTGACCGACCCCCCTGTGACACCGGTGTTGAGTTTGACCGACCCCCTGTGTGCAGTGACGGTTATATTGTTGTCACCTCTGACTGCTGTGATACCTTTCTGTCACCTCTAACTGCCGCCCGGTCAGTGCCTGCGGCAGTGCTGCTGCGACTGCGTGTAACCTGTGGAGCGGGCCAATAAACCAGTTGTTAACCAGCACTCGCAGCGTTTAGATCGGATCGCGTACGGAACGGAACATGGCGCAGCCTGCAGGATTTTGAATTGGGAGTTTTGAAGCGGTGAAGTGCGTGCATTAATAATTCAAGATGGCATTCAAGGCTCCAGACGCTTTTGACTTCACAACACCGACATCCTGGCCTTCGTGGAGGGATCGCTGGGAGAGATTCCGGAAAGCGAGTAAGCTGTCCAAAGATAGTCAGGAGGTACAGGTTAGTGCTCTGATTTACTCCATGGGTCTGGAAGCAGAACACCTCCTTACATCATTTGATCTGGCAGAGCCAGACGCCCGTACATACGATGTTGTTATGGGGAAGCTGAATGCTTATTTCTTGCCGAGGTCGAATATTATCGCAGAGAGGCAACTTTTTGAGACCAGAAATTAGAGGGAAGGTGAGAGCAACGAAGTATATATAAGAACCATCATGACTCAAGCTGAAAAGTTTCTCCTGCTAGCGATAGCAGCAGCAGGTGCTCGTATAACCTTCGTAAGCGTAGATCCCCTAATCACAAACGTTAAAAACCACCATGGGTTCAATTCTGCAATGGAATACAAATGGCCTTATCGGGAAATTCCCGCTTTTTTCGTCAATATTTGCTGAGAAAAAACCGGCACTAGCAGCATTACAAGAGACCCACTTTTCTGATAAAGATAACGATAAATACAAAATCTCGGGTTACTCTTGGTATCGCCATAACGTAAACGCTGCTGTCCGTAAGGGAGGCACAGCCATCCTAATAGAAAATAGCATCCCACACAGTCACGTGCCTTTGGTAACATCACTAGACTGTGTAGCTATTAGCTTGAAAATACAACACGTCCAATTGACGGTTGTCTCAATATACATATCCCCTTGCGACCCTGATCCAACGGATCGGGAACTCGCACAACTATTTAATCAAATTAACGGGCCTTTGTTATTACTTGAGATTTGAATGGTCACCACCCATCCTGGGGCAGCGCCACGCCAAACCGTAGAGGTGAAATTATATATGACGCAATAGGTTTTCAAAATTTAGTTATCCTAAATAACGGCGCACCAACCCGCCAAGCAACGCAAAGCGGACATTTAGACTCAGCCATTGATATTTCGTGCTGCACGCCTAGAATTGCGTCACTGTTTACCTGGGATGTCGAAGACAACCCAGGCATGAGCGATCACCTCCCAATCAAAATCAATGTCCCCCAAGGAGCACTCGACCGCGTTGATCTGTTTACCCCTTCCTGGAGTCTAAAACGAGCGGACTGGACAAAATTTGAGGCAGAGGTCGACCTCACACTGGTCACCGAAGGTGACCCACACTCGGCAGACATTGAGTTAATACTAAGAGCCATAAGCTCAGCAGCACAAGTAGCAATACCAAAAACCAAAGGACCCCGAAAGAAAAAACGGAGCCCCATGGTGGAACGCAGAGACGGCACACGCCAAAGCTCAAATGATTAGGAGCCCGCAAGGCATATGAGAGGAGGGCACACAGCCCTACTCGATCCGCACTTCGGGCAGCAAAAGAACACTTTCGAAACACGTGCAAGCGGGTTCAAAAGGACAGTTTCAACTCCTTTGCCTCCAAATTCAACCGCTTCACTCCCACCACCCAAGTTTGGAAAACCATTAGAGCTTTCTCTGCGAGGCGACCACCCCGTGGACCTTTCCCTCAGCTAGAAATAGCTGGCCAACCCATCACCGAACCTAAGGAAGTCATGGATAAATTCGCTGATCATTACGCCAGTGTCGCAGCTAATAACTCATACAGCCAGCGCTCCAAAGACCAGGCAGAATGGTGCAAAAGCACACATTCATCAATTATGGTAATCAAGAGTATTATAATGTACCATTTACAATGACCGAGCTAAATTACGCCATTAGCAAGTGTGGAAACACTGCAGTGGGCCCTGACGAAATTCACTACTCTTTCTTCAGGCACCTCAGCCAAACAGCACTAAAGTACCTGCTTTCGGCCATTAACAACATGTTTCTTAGCGACTCTTTCCCCACATCGTGGCGAGAGAGTATTATCATCCCCCTTCCAAAACCTGGCAAAGAAAAAACAGACCCAAAAGGTTATCGCTCAATTTCGCTTACTAGCTGTGCTAGCAAGCTTGTCGAGCGCATGGTAAATGTTAGACTTCACGAGATCCTCGAAAAGAAGCTTGATGCTATGCAATCAGGCTTCCGGCGCGGGCGAGCCACCACTGACAATTTGGTGAAACTAGTCAGTGACATCCAAAATGGCTTTTACAAAAAGCAAGTAACAATAGCTGCATTCTTAGACATTAAATCGGCGTTCGATCGCGTACAAAAAGACGCCCTGTTGTTTAAATTAAGCAAACTAGGAATTCGCGGCCACCTTGCAAAATTCATCGAAAACTTCCTCAAGGACCGAAAATTTAAAGTCCGTTGTGGCACCACATTCTCCTACCTGGCAACCCAGGACCAAGGCACACCCCAGGGTAGCGTTCTGTCCCCCACCCCTCTTTTTAGTAATGATCAATGATCTCTTCGCCAAAAAGCTACCGCCTGGAATAAATTACTCCCTCTTTGCGGACGATGTCGCCATTTGGAAAGCCACTGCAATCGATACCAGGCGGTATAACGAACCAGAATTCCAACACGCAACTACACAGTTGCAGGACAGCTTAAACGACATCGATAATTGGTGTAGCTTAATGGGTCTATCACTCTCGGCGGAAAAATCATCAGTCGTTGTCTTTGCCAGAGCGCATTCCAGACACGACCCTCCACGGCTCCAAATCTCGGGTAAACCTATTGAATGCACCAATAGCTTCAAATTCTTGGGCGTCACCCTAGATTCCCGATTGAGTTTCAATGAGCACATCACCAAAGTCGTCTCTAGCTGTCAAAAGCGAGTCAACATTCTCCGCATGCTCGGCGGCACAGAGTATGGCGGGGATCGAAAGACCCTGCTTATGCCTCTACAAGTCCCTGATTCGGTCCATTCTCGAATATAATTCGTTCGTTTTTGACTCGACGAACAAGACCAATAAATTAAAGCTAGAGCGAGTCCAAAACGCCAGTATCCGGGCAGCCACAGGCGCGCTCAGAGAATCCCCCATCACCAGCCTACTAACTGATAGCGGGCTGTGCCCACTACAGACAAGACGCGACGCCCAGCTTATTTCTTACTACATCAAGGTTCAATCCACCGAAAATCACCCGGCAAAACAATGTTTTGCCCATCCCAGACGAGCAAATAAAGCCACTCTACAGAAGTGGCCCCCATTTAAGCACAGAGTAACGAAAACCCTGGAAAGCCTAAATCTTGCACTGCCAGCGACAATAGGCAAACCCCCCACTCTCCCGCTTCTGGACTCGAAAAGAGCCCAAAGTGGAATTTCTCTTCACTTCCCGTAAAACGGACTTCTCAGAGGAAGAAGTCTCCCAAAAATTCCTAGAGTTCCGATCTTGTAACGCGGAAAAGACCTTTATATTTACAGACGGCTCCAAAATAGGCGAAAAAGTAGGCCTCGGCATCTGGGGGCAAAACATTTGCCTTCAGAAAAGACTTCCGGACAACTGCTCCATCTTCACAGCCGAGGCTGTTGCCATCCTAAATGCATTAGCCATAATCAGAACCCAAAATATCAACTCAGCCGTCATCTGTTCAGACTCTAAATCTGTCCTGCAGGCCATCAGTAACGTAGTCAACCCCAGCCACCACGTTATAGCAGATATTCAGAAAGGTATCGATGATACCCCTGATGTCTCTTTTCTTTGGATCCCGGGCCACTGCAAAATTCAAGGAAATGAAAAGGCCGATGAGCAGGCAAAAAAGTCCCTAGAACTTAGAGAGATCGAACCCTTAAAGTGGTCTGGAGACGATAGCAAAGCTCTCCTCCAGGACACCATCCGGAAGCAAATTCAACATAACTGGACCACAAACCACAGCGCCCACCTATTTTATATCAAGCCTAGCATCGGCTACTGGCCCAGTTCCAACCAAAAGAGTCGCAGGCGCGAGGTTATTCTAACCAGACTCAGAAATGGACACACAAAATTAAATGCCTATTGGAACGCGGGTACCTGCGGTACCTGCGACGCAATGGAGAATCCCCATCACATTCTCATCGATTGTCCCCAGCACAATACCCATCGGCAACCCATGCTAGATTACTGCCGAATCCAAAACATCCCTGTAGACCTAAAAACTCTGCTCGGTAACGACCATCCTGAACTTCTCGAAAAAGTCTTCACATTTCTAAAGGACTCTGGGCCAGAGAAGTTTCTATAAATCACTTCTCCCAGTATATATGATGAGGGTGCATGGTGCACCCCAAAGTAGGACTTGGCTCTATTTTCTAATCATAGCTGATCCACTGCGAAATTTAAGCAACAGTTTTGTAACCTTTAAATGGTTCATTGTAGGCTAAGGATAGGTTATGTTAGGCTAACTTTGAAATCAGGTTAGGTTAGATAGGTTAGATTTCTTCACCGCAGTGATACCTTTCACTGCGGGTCTATACTAACCACACCTATACTCTTACTAACAATCTAACTATCCTCTCACACTTCTTTCTCTCACGCGGCGGCTGCCCAGCCGAAGAGGGGAGCTGCAACTTCACCTCCGGGTTGCAGGGTAAATCGCGGCACCCTGGCCAGGTGTTTAGCGCACTTTCTAAAATACGAAATTATTGAGTTAACGGAGGCTTTCGAGTAACGTATACAAGCGGACATCAATAGCTGACACACAAAATTCTAAATTCTAAATTCCAAATTCTAAATTTCAAATTCTAAATTCCAAATTCTAAATTTCAAATTCTAAATTTCAAACTCTAAATTTAAGGTCTTCAGCCACAGAAATAACCTTCGCACTCTGCGGGACTAAACTTATTAAAAGACCTCCCTTGGCATGGCTATGCCATTGCCACGACCGTCCATTTGCAAGCTAAAATATCTTGCAACCCATTACTTGAAATAACTCCCATTGCTTTAACAGACTAACGTAGCTTACCCTCACACAAAATTCTAAAAAATTCTCCCACACACTCCTTTAGAGGCGGGCAAAGGTGCTATGCACAGAACGCCTAATAAAAAGCCATTGCTTGCTTGCTTGCTCAAGCTGAAAAATGCGACTTCGGAGCAACAAAGTCTGAGCGAGTAAGAGATCGTTTGATAGCAGGAATGATGGACAAACAGATGTCTCGGAAGGTTCAACTCCAGGCGCTGGATGAGTCTGTTACTATGGATAAAGTAATAGCTATGATGCGTAGCTCTGATCTTGTTGGTGAAAATCATCCGTCAAGTGTTGACAGGGTCATTACTCTTCCACTAGCAGCAGCAACGGTGGAGGAGGTAGCAGCGGTGGCTCTGGCCATATCAGCAGTGAGAGCAGACAGCGGCAGCAGGGACAGCCTCGGGAGGAGCATGAGCAGCCTCCACAGCGACACTACCAGCGGAATCAGCAGCGTCAGCAGTATTGGACTCAGAGACGGCAACCACTGCACCAGCCGCGCTTCCCGCAGCATCAGAACTGCAAGTACTGCGGTAAGGCGAGGTATCCCTCGCGCTCACAATGCCCTGCTTTTGGATCGATCTGCAGCTTCTGCAATGGTCTCGATCACTGGGAATGCGTCTGTTATAGGAAGCGTGCTCGTATAAGTGAAGTCGCTTACATCCCTTCTGCTGATAGCATAACAGAGGAGTATTTCTTAGGAGAGGTTAGAGACGCGAATGAAGGAAAATGGACAGTTGATTTGGTTGTAGAAGGCCAAGACATAACGTTCAAAGTGGACTCCGGAGCTGAAGTGAACGTAATAACCTCACAGACGTGGAAAAATATGCAGCACAGGCCTCTTCTTCAACAAAGTAGCGCTAAAGTGTCTAGCGTGGGACATCAACTGAAGGTACTGGGCACTTTTGATGGAGTTGTTGAACATAAAGGCGAACGAAAGCTGGTGACGAAATTTTACGTCATTGAAACTGCTTTCCTGACAACCTTCTGTCGCGTTCAACTAGCAGTACACTTGGGTTGATAAGTTTCATCAACAATGTGATGCAGGTACCCCTTACCGGACGTCTTCGGAGACACAGGGCTGATGGAGACTGAGCCAGTCACAATTCGCCTGCTAGACAGAGCCGCCCCCTACGCCATTACCACAGCAAGGTCCGTGCCACTTCCACTTATGAAGGCCGTGGAGGAGGAGCTGATCAAAATGGAAGAAAACGGCATCATCGAAAAGGTAACACAGCCAACAAGCTGGTGTGCTCCCATGGTGCCAGTAGCAAAGTCTTCCGGTGTGCGGATTTGCGTTGATTATAAGGAGCTTAACAAATCGGTTAAACGGGAGACTTTTCCGATACCGACATTTGACCAACTCACAGCGAAGCTACAAGGCTCTAATTACTTCACTAAGCTTGATGCCTCGTCAGGTTTTTACCAGCTACCCCTCAGTGAAGAGTCGAAGCCGATGACTACCTTCATGACGCCTTTTGGAAGGCGAATGTTCCGGCGTCTACCAATGGGAATAAGTCTGGCCCCTGAGGTGTTCCAGCGCAAGATGCTGGAGATGTTGGAAGGACTTGACGTCATCTGCTTCATGGACGACACTCTCGTCTACGGAGACGAAAAAACTCACGATGAAAGGCTGCAGGCTGTCCTAAGCAGGATTAAAGAATCAGGATTGAAGCTGAACAGGAGCAAATGCGAGATCAAGAAGACACGGGTTAAATTTCTGGGGAACATCATCAGTAAGGAAGGGATCGCTGCAGACCCAGAAAAACTGTCAGCGGTTCAACAGCTCCAACCACCGAAGAACATCAAGGAGCTACGGCAGCAGCTTGGAATGATTAATCACTTATGCAAGTTTGTTGCTGGCATTCAGACTGTGCTGAAACCGCTAACCGACCTTCTCAAGAAAGAAACAGTCTGGCAGTGGACATCAGCTCAACAAGAGGCATTTGAAAAGGCAAAAGAGCTGCTTCAGAAGCCACCTGTGCTGGCATACTATGACAGCACGAAGGAAACCGTCGTCAGTGCTGACGCCTCCAGTTTCGGCCTCGGTGGCTGCATTTTGCAACAGCATGGAGAGCAGCTTCGGCCGGTTGCGTTTTGCAGCCGAACACTCAGCCCCACCGAGCAACGATATGCCACCATCGAGAAGGAGCTGCTTGGAGTCACCTGGGTATGTGAAAATTCCGTATGTTTCTCACAGGCCTGCCGTTCTTTAAGATAAACGTTGACCATAAGCCATTAGTGCCGCTTATTAACAGCAAAGCACTCACAGACGCACCTCTTCGATGTCAGCGTATGTTGATGCGTATGCTGTCGTTCAATGCAACCGCCGTGTACATTCCCGGCCACCTGCACAGTGTTCCTGACTGTCTCTCTCGGCAGCCGCACAGCCCTGGTAGTGGTGACGGTATCGCTCGGCGGATGGAAGGTGACGTCGAACTGCATGTGGCAGCCCTGTTTCAGAGCCTGCCAGCCTCCAACAGTCGCATTGAGGAGATCCGGTCCGCTCAGGAAGCCGACAGCGAGGTTAGTCAAGCTGTGCACTACACACTAAATGGGTGGCCAGTTGGAAATTGCAGTCAGCCTTACTTCCCGGCCAGAAACAATCTCAGCGTGGTCAACGGACTGTTATTGTATGGAAGCTGCCTCGTTATTGCAGCAGAAATGAGAGCCACAATTTTGAATCGCATTCACGGTGATGGACACCTGGGAATTAGTAAATGCCGTGAACGTGCTGCCACATCTGTGTGGTGGCCAGGATTTAGTGAAGACCTCAAGGATTACATTAAGAGATGCAACTTTTGTCAAGTTTATTCCCCGTACAACATAAGGAGCCGCTTCAACCAACCCCAGCAGCTGAACGTCCGTGGTCACATGTAGCAGCAGATGTATGCCAGCTTGAGTCCAAGTCATACCTGGTCACCGTCGACACATTCAGCCGATACTTGGAAATACAACAATTATCCAGTATCACAAGTGCTGCAGTTATCCACCGTTTCAAGGAGACTTTTGCGCGTTTTGGTATTCCAGATCTTTTAACTACCGACGGAGGAACGCAGTTTACTTCGGCTCTGTTTCGCGATTTTGCAGGACATTATGGATTCGCTCACCGTGTGACTGACCCGCATTTCGCACAGGCCAACGGTTCTGCGGAGCGAGCTGTGCGGCAAGCTAAATGGCTGTTGAGGCAGCCCGATCCTCAGTTAGCACTTCTGAGCTACAGAGCGACTCCAGTCCATCCCACCGGGCGTTCACCGGCCGAACTGCTGATGGGCCGTCCGCTTCACACCCGGCTGCCCCCTCCGGTGACGCCAGTGCCGAACGGCACAGCAGCGGCACGAGAGAAAGATATGAGGGCAAAGCAGGCCATGAAAGGTAAATTTGACCGTCATTTCGGTGTGAAAAGTCTGAAGCCATTGCAAAAGGGAGATCGCGTGCGTATCAGAACTGCCGTTGATAAAGACTGGGAAAATGAAGGCACTGTCAGGGAGAGACGGGGTGAACGTAGCTACATTGTTGAAACGCCATCTGCAGTCCTCAGACGTAACCGTGTTCACTTGTTGTCCGTGCCTCCTCCTCTAATGAGGTACTCCAACCCCTCAGCCCGCTATCAAGCTGAGGAGCAGTACCGGCCCCAGCGTTCTGCCCAGCAGCTGTGCCCTTCTGTGCGGCAGCAGCTCTGGTCTGCTGCGCGACAGCAGCTGGCACCCGGTCTGCAGCAACTGCCTCAGCGGCCAGCTGCCACATCGCTCAGCCTGCCTCAGCGACCAGCTGCCACACCGCTCAGCCTGCCTCAGCGGCCAGCTGCCACACCGCTCAGCCACCCTCCGGTTCTACCACCGCCTGATACATCGGCGCAACAGGCACCCAGCTCCGTACCGGTCTCGCCGAAAAAGACGCGCAGCGGCGTGCGCTACTAAACTGTGACGCTGAGTGACTTTGAGACTTTTCCAGTGCTGTTCCTTTAGTATGGATTTGTTTTTCGTCGTATACTTTCCAGTATACTTCGGGGGAGGTGTGCAGTGACGGTTATATTGTTGTCACCTCTGACTGCTGTGATACCTTTCTGTCACCTCTAACTGCCGCCCGGTCAGTGCCTGCGGCAGTGCTGCTGCGACTGCGTGTAACCTGTGGAGCGGGCCAATAAACCAGTTGTTAACCAGCACTCGCAGCGTTTAGATCGGATCGCGTACGGAACGGAACACCCTGTGACATCGGTGTTGAGTTTGACCAACACCCTGTGACACCGGTGTTGAGTTTGACCGACCCCCTGTGACGGCGGCAGCCAGTAGCGGATATATCCGGTAGGTTTGGGGGAAAGCCCAAATCAAAAAGCCCAAAACACGTCACGTGGTGGAAACATAATTTTACGTGAGGGTATACCGAAGTCAAACAAAATGTCATGGGGTGCAAAATGTGGTCAAAATCTGTTTCTTTTTGCTATCCAAGGCCCAACGTTTGCACTGAAGCTGGCTAGTTGTGTTTGAAGTTGAGAGTTGAAGCATCAAAACATTTCTTATAAACTAAAATGGAGTCACGGCAAACGAGGTCGACAGCTTGGGGGGTAAAACATAGTTGTGCCCCGAGCATTCCCCCCCTGGATCCGCCATTGGCAGCAGCGCGGGGGAGAGAGGGTATGCCAGTATGGGAGGGAAGGGTACGCACAAATATGCGAAAACAGGGCGCGAAGAGCGCCCACCATTACCATCGCCACGACGGTAGGCTTTTTCAGCGACTGGGCAAAACCCTCACGAGCGTGTGAAATGTAGTGCGACATACGGGCCGTTCGTACTAGGCTCTTCTGCTTGTGCAGTGCACCTAGATAAAGTTTGATAAGGATTACCCTTTCAGCTTTCCGGATAGACTAAAATTCAGTATATCAGACCAACCAAAGAACAAAAAAGTTTGACGTGATGTCAACCTAAGGATGGTTAGAATCATGCACAAACTCTCCACTTTTAGTCAGTTACGATACTCTATTCCATACCTAATCAAATACGTTGGAAACAGAAATTAGCACAGTATGGATGGCCGCACCATCCCTGGGAAAGTATTGCCACATGTAAATGTGCTCGTGAAAGTGAACGTCACAGTGTCGTCTGATCTGATCTGAAATGATTGGTACTTACAAGGAATGGATATGTCATTGACTCACCACTAATTTATATTTACTTTTTGTCTCGAGCTCTCATTAGTTTCGGCGTTGAAATATCCCCGCGTGGTCATGAAGATAAACGCCAGCATTTTAATCAGTCGAATCAAACCCGTTCTCAACCATGTATCTGGTTAATATATCAACACCTGATGGTAAATCTAATCCTTGGCTTTTGGCGCGCTTTAGGCAAAAAGGGAAAATAACGCGCCACGTGGGAACATATAGATTTTATTCCACGATTTTTGCAGATCCGAACGCACGAAATTTTTTCCAAAATTGAGCCGGGTGTCTAGCTTCCGATACTGGGAAAAGTAAAGAATTGGTTCACATCATACTTACATATTCCTATTTGCCACCGGCAAGCTCTAGGTACCCCTTCGTTGGTAAACTGCATCACCACCGGTGGTAACCTGTAGAATGCACTGCATCCTATCGCCTATCTTTGCTTAACCCTATTTCCGTCAGGCTCCCGGCTACCCCTATTTCCGGCAGGGGGGCAATATCGGCCCCCTAAGATCTCGTAATCTAACCGGCCGATTTTGAAAATTCAAGTGCCATAGATTCCTCTGCTGCTAAACTTTATTTTGAAAAAGAAAATTTCAAAATTTTTATTTTTTAGGAGAAGGTCGTGCAAAATATACAATTTTTGTGTATTTTTTAGATTTTTCATAACCCTTGTCTCTGTTGTACGATTTTCACAAAACTAGTTCAGATTTACAAATAATTGACCCAAAATTTTCATATACTCGAGTTACGCAAAAATTCGAAATTCAATGGCAGTTCCAGGACCAGGACTATGAGGGGAAATATATACAACCTAAAAAGTTTTTGTTACGCGGATTAGAAGCCGTCATATACTGCTTGGCATCTTTGACACATAAATAAATGAGAAAAAAAGTGAAAAACTCATCAGGGGCGGATGCAGTAAGGTAAAACAGTGGGGTAAAATACATACCAACAATATGCGAATGGTATGCATGAGTATATTAGTCCTCGACTAGTTGAAATTTAATTTCTGATAATTTTTACCCTCCATGGCAGCTCTGGGAAAGGGGGTGACATAGGCGGATCAGGACTCGTCGTGGGGGTGGGGGTGATTGGAAACACATTT
This sequence comes from Lepas anatifera, assembly GCA_034440635.1. Lineage (NCBI taxonomy): Eukaryota > Metazoa > Arthropoda > Thecostraca > Lepadidae > Lepas > Lepas anatifera. The sequence goes on from JAOTON010001803.1 coordinate 1,262,822, forward strand.
TCAATATACAACGATATTGAGTCGCGGCGGTGATACTGGCTGGGAATATACATTTTGAAAATGTGTAGTGACTGGACACGCCTCTGGTAATCTAGAATTGGGTTATAACTATTGAATTTTCATATACCCAATTGTATTCGCCCTGACACGGCTGTAAGCAGTCTTCTCACTTACTAACGTTTAGTCCCTCTTGATAATATTCCCCCATTTTGAACTGCTGTAACCGCCCCTGATGAATACAAATAGTGACAATTGTGAATGCACTATCATCTCACATAAAAAATGATATAATAAAACCATATAACTGGTATCAGGATCAGCAGAGACGGCTTCCTTTTACAAAAACCCATCGCATACGATAATACTTGGTTTGTGGATAGAACCTCCCCAAAACCCAGCCATAGCTCCGCCCCTGGTAAATATATAATCTTGAAAATTTCGAAAACCTGCCTGTACTAGTTTTAGGAAAAGTCGGAAGTTTCAAAGTTCTATCGCAAGCCGTTGCGGAGATATTCTCGAAAAACCTGAAGAGGGGGCAATATTAGCCCCCTGCCGGAAATAGGTTAAGTTGAGCAGGGAAAAATATACGGGATCTATTTCGTCATAAAATGTTCTCAAGAACCATATACATAATTTCAGCATTTCTAGAAATTGCATTATACCAAACGGAACGTATGTCATGGGAGAGATACTAATGTGTCGATTGCAGTAGCACATTCATCAGCCGCCCACAAAATCGTACCTAACGCAGGTGATTGAACTCGGCTGACCAGATACAAATCAAGTTGAGTTGACTTGAGAAAATATAAAAAAGTACATCTTGGACGGTGAACGTGGGCCAAATATGTGTGCACTTGCACTATGATACTTTCAGAAAGATAAGTGACGTATGTACCTAGTGTTTCTTGCGGCCACGCCTATCCACCGCATGGACATGTCTCTACCTGTTCAAAGATATCTCGAACATGTTGGCATGATGGCCTTACTGGTGAATATGCTGATGACAAAATGGAAAAAACGTGACGTCACAACTCCTGTCTTAAACTGCGGCATTTTCACTGTGCCCGAAACACCTGGTGATTACTTAATAACTCCTTAGTATGTAAATTGCAAAACTCTATCCAAGATTTTCAATGCATTTTTGCAAGGAAGTTCAATCGGTCAGCTCGGATTTAGGTCATGCAGTTGTACTTTATTGTTTTCTTCGGTCCCTGTCGTTCCGACATTACTCTGAATCGCCCGATAATTCAGAAACTGTATTTCAATATCACTTCAAAACGGGTAAGATAACGCTAATGGAGAGAGTTCACCGCGGAAACAAACAGTTATGCTGGAGCGGACGCAAACATTCTCTTCGGTCACCATTTCCATTATTAAACCATTTCAGAATTTAGGGCCCTACCGACGGACTTTGCTAGGCCCATGAGGGTCTGCGGCGACAGAAACTCGCATTTTCACTTCCCCTGCTCGGTTTTTTCCGAATGCTCACATTTTCAACTCTGCATGCTCGTTGGCTCGGTGAGAGAAAGGAAAACAATTTTAAAAGTTTGAGGGAACGGCTCGTCGTTTCTTGTACTCACAGGTATGATGCTTCAGCGCTGACGCGTCCTCACCACCGGGCCTTTGATCCTACCACCCCCGGAGCCGGGCCTCCTCCTCCTCTGGCCTATCCACCTCGAATCGTCTCTCTACCCTTTCTACCCCTCTGAAGTATCCCTCTCTCATGAGCCCTGATTGGCGCTCATCTCAGTGCCTGGAGTCCCAGAGAGGGACGCCGTGTCCAGTCTCCTCCCGTGGCGGATCCAGGTGGGGAAAAGGCATTTCAAACGGAGCCCGGGGTGAACTATGTTGCTGCCCCCGCCCAAAGTGATCGACATCCTTTTTCCCGACTCCTTTTAGTTTATAAGCAAGATTCTGGTGCTTTAACTCTCAACTTCAAACAGAACCAGTTAAGTTCAGTGAAAATATTGGGCCTGGACCGAAAAGTATCTCAAGCCCATATTTTTCAACCTGTGACGTATTTTTGCTTTTCGCCTCAAATACCCAAAATTCAAAAATTGTACCGGCAAGTGATATTTAGCACCTCACGGCGTGACTTTTTTACTTCCGACTTTGATTTGTTTGCCCTCCCAAACCGACCGGCTAGATCCGATGTCTCCTCCTCCGCCCTCAGCAGCCAAAGCAAGGCAAAACTCCATGACATTCCAGATGCTGCACCCCACGGATGGAGGCCAAGACATCGATTGCTCCAGGGGCGACAGCTTAACCGGGGCTTGGCACTCAGTGGGTCATGCATGCATCTGCATCATGTGCGGCATCCGTGAAAAAGGTACCGAATACGGTGCCTCATCTGAAATTTGGAGCAGAGGGGAGCCAATTTGTCACCTCCACCTCCAGCTAGCGGCTTCTTGCCATCCCAGGGTCTGAAAGGGGCGAGGGGGTTCTTTATAAGGGGCGAGGGGGTATGGTTGTATTATACATCATTCCATTCACCTTGACGAGAGAAAGCGAATGGTGCCTAAACATGATTCTACCTCAAACCTGTCTGATGCTAGAGCCCAAAATGCCTACTAAAAATGCTGCCTTCTTTGACCTGTCATGACCTCAATATTGACCTGAGCGAAAAACCTACTGATACAGTTTCTTCTTGAATTTTTATGAGCCAGCGTTCGTTTTTTATTATCCCGCACAGAGGCCGAGTTCGAGGGGATGTTTGAGCACCCCCCACCAGGGCGAAGGTGGCTCGGAGGCCCATCGGGCTGCGGGCTAATATCGATCTGAAGACGTTCCGAGGACGAAATATTACCGAATTTCATACAATAAGTGTTTACTTTAGTGTTTTTTGAAGTTTTGTGAGGAGGTCAAATAAAACTTAGTATTTCCTTTGCTTATTAGAAGATATCATTTTTTTAAAAGAAATTTCTATCACGTTCAGAGAGTTATCCTCCATATCGTCAAAAGCACTAAAAATGTTTCTGTTAACGACGAGTTGCAAAATACTAATTTTCCTTGGGAGGAGCAAAACAGGTTTGTGCCCTCCTGTTCCGCTTTGGGGTAGCCATGGCCGGATTACTCCCTCCCCTTCCCGGAATCCGCCTTCGATAGTGTGGGTGTATTTCTCCGCTCGGTGGCCAAATCCTCTTCCCTGTTAATGAACCTAAGTGGCGCAGAAAAAGATGAACTTCCTGACCATATTGTTCACAGCCAATGCTAAAAATACCTGCAGTCATCCAAGTAAGTTACCGTCTGCTGCCGTATTGCTAATGAGCTTCTGCAGTGATTGCTATTCCATACTTACCATGATAATCCCAGTCGTCACCTTGGCCTGGAGGTGGACTTAGATGCCGGTGCATTGCAGTGGTGCAGTCGAAGGCTAGTTTTTCACTCAGTGATGTCGCTGCAGAGGTAAAAAACGTTCACGGTCATCATTTTCGGGCACAGCACGCCGTTCATACATACTCCGGGACCTTTTGGGCCGAATATATGCAGCGACAAGTTGAAGGTTGATGATGTACGACTTTATTTATGATGGTACTCGCAGTCTCCCAGCTATGATGTGCTTCAACCGGAAGGTTAGTTTTTGTCGCTGAGTGCGTCAGCGAGAAGAACTCCCGGCGCAGGCAGACCGGTTATTCATCAGGCGCGCTATAGTCGTAGTGTGGCACCACCTCAGTCTAACCCCTGGCCGCTCCCCATGGCGCCCATGGAATTACCCATCCAGATGGCAGTGCAGTTATGCAAGAAGTGTCTGTTGAAGCTTTTGTGCAGTACCTGCAGAGCTCGCCAAAAGTCGGGAGGTGCTGACTGAACGTGATATGGCTATTCCATTGAATGGAAGGAGAGGAAAAGCCCAAGAAAGGACTGAAGCGGACGTGTACGGCAGACTCACGCTAGCTCAGTCGTATAGGAAAATATTTTAAATGTGCCTACTCGACAGCAGTTGTACTGACAAAAGAAGATTTGGTCGCCTTATAGTTGAGCTTAGTCCGTACCATTTCACATTGACGGTGGAAGGGTAGGGGGCACTGGGGCACCGTGCCGCCCCTTGGACGGACCAGGGGGGCACCAACATTTAGGTTCCCCCCTTAAATTGGCGAAGATAACAATGAAGCGGCGCTTGGTTGAGGCTTTGGGAAAGAAACTCTGAGTTTGTAAGATTCTTTTTAGGCCCACAGAGTCTGACAGCAAATCTGCTCTGTTGGTTTTCCTCAGATATAATATGTCTTGCAAATAGAATCCTCAATACCATGTGTAACCTCTCCCCATGACCTAAGGTGGACGGGGATGTGATTACTGCAAATGATAGGCGTTAAAATTTGTCCATCGTTGACGAGGCTTTTGATCATTAGTAAACAACTTTCCGGAGTAAAGATATCAGAGACACTGACTTTAAGCTGTTTTTAATTTCAGGCTACAGTACAACAGGTAAAGCAAGAACCGTTTTTAGGGTAAGAAACGTTAGTTGGCCTGAAAAGAAGAACGACAAATAACAGGCTGAAATGGACGGGTATTTTTCCAAGCTGCTTGGGCTCTTTCTCTTTTAATTAGGTATAGGTACTGCATAATATCATCGTCAGCCTTTTTCTAGGATCAATTCTTTAAAAATGTCTTTCTAAAGAGATATAATATTATAATATGTTTTTCTGTAAACTGTTCCTCTTTATCAAAATGCTTGCAAAATTATGTAATATTCCGGGGAACAAAGCCCTTCACGGGTTTTAAATTAATTATGCATCCCGTAGAGGATATAACCTTATTCATATCTCACTTATCCAATACCATGCAGCTACAGATAGTAAGCGTATCGTGAGCGGAAAGCAGCCCTTCCGTTTCTGTTCTCCGTTGAGTGGTGCCCAGGCTGGATGCGTAGTGGAGACGAAGTCTGATTGAATTCTGCCGTGAAACGTTCACTGCTCCACAAAAGTCATGTTTCGAGACTAACAAGGTATCAAATCGAGGATATATGGTACACTCTACAAAACTTCAACTTAATAATTTTGTGTACCGTTAATTCTTTTTAATATTTTTGCGTTCCCAACCCGGGAATTTTTTTATACATTTGCACCACACACACGCAGACACACACTATGTACACGGCAGCGGGGCTTACGGTTATCGGCACCTTTACGCGACAGTCATGTCCGCACGCTCCATGTCATGCACCCCACTGTACCAGACAGTGGAGCTATCCCGATTTCTCGGGCCCGACGGAACAGAGGACTGCTCCGGTGACACGCGGCGAGGCCGTGCCCTCGGGCGGTGCCACCGGACTGGTGGATCTATTTAAAGGCAGATCAAGCCCGCGCTCCCAATAACAAGGGCGCTGGTTGGTCAGCGGAGGTCCCTAGTCAATGCGGGCACTGCCCAGTGTACTGCCATCTCCTGGGTAAGAGGCAGTCGAGGAAAAAGCTGCTAGAGGTCAGCTTTGATCCAATGACCTCCTACACTTGACCGAGCCGCCTTAACCAACTGCGCCACGGCGGTGTTCGCCCGACCCCTTTCTTATATACGGATAGTGTGGTTGTTTTCCATTCTTACGTAAAATTATGTAGCACGAGACCATTACATGGGCAGAGGCTTGACACCAAAAACGACGACGCGTCCGAAGTACTGCAGAAGTTTGGGTAAATAAATTTGGCAGCTTTTAGGGCAGAGTCGACGCGGTGTTGCTGTTGTCTTTCTGTCCACACACGTGTGTGCAGCACACATACCTCTGGGCAACGTGGAAAAATCGCCACAAATAAGAAGCGTTACTTTACAAACTCGCAAGTAGCCCTATGCATATAGACCTGGATGTATCTCCGGCGCTCTATGTTTATCCGACGTAGGTCGACTGGCAACTATCAGGTGAGGGGCTAAACTGAGCGGGGCGGCTGTCCCTGTGCTTTGTGGGACGTTAAACGTTGGCTTCTAAATTAACCCTTCAGGATGGTACGACTGCGTTGATAATATAATCACTGAATAACCATAATAGCAGCACTTTAGAATGTTCTTGATAAATTAATATACTAATATATTTCCCCTGAAATATTTACCTACGTTGTTTCGATTCTCTTCAGTAACTGCCATGGCAGATAGTAGTGTCACAAATACATGATTACCAGTCTAAAAAACCATCTCGAAAAATGTATTGATATCTTATTAAGGTAGACACTATTCACCACCTTATATTACAAGAAATAGTTATCTACCGCATAACAAGTCGGTTCGGCGTATCTTTCTGCCAATAACTGGCGAAAACTATAATAAATGGAGCAGCATCAAATGCATGTAATATGGCAGCATCAAATGCATGTAATATGGCACATCTAAGTTATCAGGTTTCGCCCGGCCTTGCAACCGACGGCCTCGGCCTGCGCCAAGGCAATAGAGACGTAAGGTAAAATTGTTCTGCGGGATTTGAACCAAGGGCCAATAGGTAGACGGTTTTAGGGATGCTGGGGGATCAGCTAAGGGAAAATGTTTTTTTCTGATCTAATCATTGGATCTTCAAGCTATACCACGTTATCAAGTTGTCAAGTTCAAGTTATACCTAACCTTTTACCAGTTTTTGTTGGCTTTATCTATGTCTTGGATAAGTTTCTTGGTGTTTTCGTGCCAAGAAAATATTATTTCCGCCGGTTGCACTTTAAAACATCAAAATATGCATGCATAGTTAATGTACGCTTCAAATTCTTTCCATGCTGGTTTTCTTCAAATGAGATGTGGTCTTGTGGATACTATTTTTTATGATGATATGTCTTATTTTCGTTTTTTGTAGTATGTGGCAACCTTGAGGTGGGTTTCTTTGTCAGTGCATTTGACATTGGTGCCATCTTGTTAACCCCTGCCTCATCAGCTTTGTAAGAAGGCGCCATCTGGCCTCGATACTGTGTGTTTTATTAATAACTGGTAAAATTAACAGTCGAAGTATATTTTTTAAAAGCTCAATTTGCTGCATAATTTAATATATATATATATATATATATATATATATATATATATATATATATATATATTGTGTTCATAGGGACAAATATAAGTTACAATGATGTTTAGGCGAATTTCAAAAACTAAATTTATAAAAATATTATATTGCACCTCATAAACGCGTTTCGTATTAACTTCATCAGCATGTAGCACAATACATACTGCATTGTGCTACATACTGATGAAGTTAATACGAAACGCGCTTATGTGGTGCAATATAATGTTTTTATAAATTTAGTTTTTGTGAAGTTAATCCGAAACACGCTTATGTGGTGCAATATAATGTTTTTATAAATTTAGTTTTTGAAATTCGCCTAAACATAATTGTAACTTATATATATATATATATATATATATATATATATATATATATATGCAGGTATTATTAAAAATCACAGCTTCCTTAGCATTAATTAGTTTCTTGTGTTATTCATTACTCCAGGGAAATGTCTGAATATTATATCAGTGACCGTAAGAAATGCTTAACGGCCTGGTGGCGAGTGGTTACACAGTACCTACTGACCCAAACAAGAAAATACGCCTCAACATCTACTACACTAACCCCAAGACATCAACACTTGTCATGAAGAACAACACCCACAAGCAGGCACCACTGAAGCAGACCAACGAAATATACCGCTACCGATGTACAGCCGGGGACTGCGAAACCCGCGAGGTATATTACGTTGGCTACACAACAACAACACTCAGCCGCAGACTCACAATGCATATACAACAAGGTTCACCGAAGAAACACATGCACGAACACCATGGCATCAGCATCACCAGAGACATGCTTACCACCAACACAGAAATCATCGCACACTGCAACGATCGGCGGCGACTCACCACACTAGAAACAGTTATCATCAGAAACACATCACCCATCATCACCATCCAGACAAAACAATCCACAACACTGGCACTTTATGACAAAACACTTTAGATTAGGAAGGGTTCAGCTAAGCTTTATATTTCCATTCATGTTTAGCTGAGTTATGATATGTTTCATATTGTTGTGTGTTTCACTTGATGGATTTTTTTCCGGAGTAGGTGCACTAATATCTAGTGAACGTGTAATGTGATGAATCATTCGATTGTTTTCCGACCAGTGTTCAATTTAAAAAAATGTCAGCGAAGAGATTAAAATGTGCTTTGTACCGTATCGAAACTAAAAATATGTTATCTAGTCTATACTTGTAAAATGTAACTGCATATCATTTGTATTCATGAAGATGCCTTATGGAAGGTGAAACGTCAATAGATGTCATTTTGTACAATTCTTTATACATATAACGACAACGAACGAAGCCTTATCCGCCAACTCGAAGCGACACACAAGAAACTAATTAATGCCAAGGAAGCTGTGATTTTTAATAATACCTGCATTAAAGAAAAACTACTTCCCAAATACACTAATATATATATATATATATATATATATATATATATATATATGAACATTTATTGATAGATACATATTGATAAGTATTCTGGGTATATATATATATATATATATATATATATATATATATATATATATATATATAATACGTATATTTTTCTTATTTTCCACGTAGTCATGAACTTACTTTGTACAGCCCCGAGGAGGACTTCTCGGTCGGCGTCGAAGTCTCTTGGGGCTACTTTAACTTCACTAAGCTGTCAGGAAGAGACAAATCTACCTCAAGCGTGGCGGGCGGTTCCGGGTTCAGACCACCCAGTCCAAGAACCTCTCCATGGACCGTATCGCGTGTCGCTTGCGAAACTGGTGAAAATGCTAATAAGGAGCAGGAGTGGCAAACGCCAAGTGCTTCTGAGAATGTTGGAGAAACTAATACAGAGTGTGTATTAAGGACATCCCTTTACCCATTTGGCCACAGCATCAAAGTGTCATATTTTATATCAGCCTTTACTTCATGGTGAAACCTAGACAGCTACAAAAAACTAGGTTAAAGTTGCCGGCTCTCGGAATAATTATGACCTGATCTGCGCAAAACCTACCCAACTGTTTGGAGTTGGTGCATCATATAACTGTGGCAGTTAGTACATCGCTAAACCCCAACAATTATATTATAAAGCGTGGGCGGCCCACTGACTGACAAATGAGGCCCACTATACAATAGACAATGCTCTCAAACCAAGAGCGGGAGGGCTTTGTCCAGAGCAGCCACTGGCAGGTGGAGGCACCACTTCTGTGTTGCATGCATCTGAATGATTTGTAGGTATAGTGCGTGAAACCCATGTTTATTTTCAGACTTTGTAGCTTTTTATTCGCATTTTAGTCGTTGTTTTAATTATCATTGGTTTGACGAGGTACATAGGTATGGATTTCTTTTAAAAACCTATGGAACACAAAAACAACATTTTGAAAACGTTTGTGATGACAAAGACAAAGACCAAAATGTATGGAATGGCCTGCTTATGTGAATAAATAAATACATACATATAGTGGTGGGTCTGCAGCTGTTACATAGACATGCATGTGTGCATGCATATGTGCATGCATATAAGCAGGGGGTGCGGATTTCCGAACATCATTGGGGGTGCCCAAAGTAGAGGAAGGGAAATTTTAAGGACCACCATATGAAAGGAGATAACATAATATTATCTTCGTTTTGTTATCTTATTAATATTATCTTCGAGTGATGTTCATGCCATTAAAATATACATATTTATCAGTTAATTCCCTCAGGCATCTTGTGCTTCGACTTGGACCCTCTTCTTTACACGATCAGAACTACTTATCCCTCCGCCTCTAATTGTCTTTTTAGCATTTTAAAGTTCTAATGTTGCATACGCATGAAATGTCTAATAGGTGTGTATGCCACATACACTGTGTGTGTTGTATTACTCATAAGTGTTGACCTTACCAGGTTGGTACGCCCCTAAGCCCAAATAACTAGCTAACTAACTCATAAGTGTGTCAATTTTAAAAAGTCTTGAAAAGCTGCATCATCTACCCTGATACCGAAAAATACTATGGACTCGAAATTGGTGCCTGCAATTTTATCTGCCAAGCATAATAACATACCGAACTCATTTAATGAGCTCGCACTCATGTTTTCCAGCGATATCGGCACTGCACATTGCACAAATGCCTAACCCATACATCCACCCACGTGCACAGAATGTCCCCTACACCGGCCCCCTCCCTCAGACTGACACCAAGCTCAACGACCACAATTTTCAACACCACACAGGCAGGTATTACAATACGCCCACGACCCCTCCCCACCGAGGCTTGAACTTAGCGTCACTGGCGCCCAGCGTGACCTCTGTAACCTCTGTGCCCGCAGGCAATCGCGGCTGCTGGCGGATGGCGGCCGCTGATTGGTGGAGGCGCGTTCACTTCCATCGCGAGAAATTCAGCGGCAATTTTTTCATGAAAATGATGAAGCTTCAAACCATGAACCAGGAGATGTATTAACATTGTGCTTTTTCAGACTTTTCTAGCCATACGCGGCTCTCTAGGCCTGTTGGCTTGATTTTTTGTTACACCATCCGAGGCTGATCTTCGGTGCAGGCGACACAGCGGCAGTCAGCACAGGCTAGCCGGCGGCCGAGTTCGCTGAAGTCGGGAGTGTCGTGATGGGTTTCTACTGAGTGGAGAGGAGTAGGAGCCGGCCCGTAGGTAACCGAGTGAAGGAGGAGAGAGATGCTCATAAACCTAAAACTTAGCATTCGGACAAGTTATAGAGGGTGAGGACTAATAGGGAGCGCTGCCGAAGTACAACCAGATAATATACCAGAAGAGGGAAACACGTGCTGCTTTGCTCCGCGTTGGATGGTGAAAAGGCACAAAATCTAATTGAGGACTCGAAACGTCATCGAGGTTTATTGTCCATTATGTCTGAGGCTTTCCGTTGTTTGATAACATATTAAGTTCTAAGCCAGATGCAAAATGTCACTACAACGCTGTGGAACAGGTATTTGTTGAAAATCTCCTCTATTTACCCACTTTTTAAGGAATTTGCTTCACTTTTTGGTGGGAGTGCTTAAATCACCATTGTGGGTGTCCAGTACATCATTAGGGGTGCCGAGGCACCCCAAAGAGATAGAAATCCACACACCTAGAATGTTTACGTTCTACCATATATATTACATCATCATTCATTCTGCGGTGCAGGCGAACTAGTGCGGCCACGCGAATGTGACGGTCTCAAAATATGGGTCTAACTTTGAAAGCCTTTAAGTAAAAAAACTATAACCCGATTTTCAAAATTTCTTCACCGATCAACGCGCTGATTAATTTTCTCAAATATAGCTAAGTGGCGTTTCCCAGCGGTGAACGATTTTCCATCCACCTCGGAAAAATAGGTGGGGACACTTTAGGACCCCCTCCACTGCGCGTGTTACCCCCCTCTTCGTCCCGCATCCGAGATCAAGAACGCCTGTGGGCACAGCAATATCAAAGTTTTTAGGAAGTCAAAAATGGGTGTAAAATATGTATGCCTAAGTCTTTACGTGATTACGACTTCTTCATTACAAGAACAACGGGCATGAACAAATATACCTACATTCTTTTTGTCTAGTCGTAGAGCCGCCCCTGCCCAGAATGTTGTGTTAATATATATTAAAATGTAGGAAATTCAGTTCTCCATCACTTCAGAGCAGGCTAGGAAGGTCTAATAGTTTTCATTTTGGAAAAAAAACATAACAAATGTAGAGCCACTGATTAAATGCAGGCTAAATTGCAATATTCGCCACTGTGCATTGGCTTGCATGTTAAAATTTAGCAACTGTGACAGTGGTGTGCAGGTTTACTTCAGCGGGGTCTATCATTTTATTAGAAACTGAACATAGTACCTTTATTAAATCAGTAATGGCACGTTGTTCGATCCTAGAAATGGGTTGCTAAATTGAAAAAAATTATTACGTGCCTAATTCTGTATTTCGAAAACGTGACATTTGAGTTTAGACCATGCAGCTGGCATCTCTATGTTAGCGCAGTCTTGCACCACGAATAATGCAAATGTGTCACCTACCCCGGTAGCCGAGTTGGCCAGTTTAGGCACCTCTGCCCCAATGTACCGCCACCCCGGCAGGGGCGGACGCAGACCCAAGTTTTTTTTGGGGGGGGCAATGGCCGGAATGCCCCCTGCGTCCGCCAATGCATCTCGGGTAGGAGGCGGCCGCGGAAACGGCTGCTACACCTTAGCCTCGATCCAAGCGCCTCCACGACCAAGCACGGCGCCTTTGCCAACTGTGCCATGGGGTTTACACCTGCTTAAATGTTCTCGTAAAGGGCTAACATGCCCAGTCGTTACATGTGTTTAAGTAGGAACAGGTGGGAGTCGCTCGAGCAACGTCAAGATTTAAAGCTGATTTGAACTTCACATGCCCCTTGTGTAGAGGCCGTTGAGGTGACATGGTCATTTCACTAACCTGGTACGACCCTGATTAACCTCTACGGCTCCCACTTATGACCCATGTGTAAGAGTAAAACCTAGGTACTGAATCGGTTAAGTTCATAAGTATGGACTTGCGACTTCTGAATGTGCATGATTAATATTCATGCAATCCCGTTCCATTATTCTCAGATACCAGGGCTAACCTCTGAAACCGTACATGATTCACGCTAACTTTGCCTATTATTTGACCCATCCTGAGCTTGCTCTTAATGCTCTATCTAGCTGGTACGAAGAAATGGTTCGTCAGCATGTTCACTGGATACGTGCTGTAAGGTCCCGAGGTTTGGGGTGGATTGTGCTGCCACCTTCATCCGGCTCTCTCTGTGTTGAACAGCGACACCTATGGGTGCTCACCTCTTTACAACTCTCTCGAATACTGCTCAAACGCATCTTCCAGCAAACTAAAAAAACACCACTAGAACTCCGGTAAAGCTTTTTTTGTTGAGTCAATTCCTCATTTAGAATTCGTTCTATGTAGAATTGGCAAGAGTTTTTGGGTACGAAACAATCATGAGGAGGGAGGGAGAGAGAGAGAGAGAGCGCGCGAGGGGGGTGAAAGCGACGCTTAAGGGCCGGGGCGCAGCGATGGGCGTTAAGATCCCCCTCTGGAGAAAGAGTAAATCTGTTTCCCTTTGACCCTGCCCCTGGATCCGACAATGACTCACCTTTTTAAAAGTGCGTAAAGGTTCTAACAGCTTGCGGTTTGGCGGCACAGATACTTCGAAGCGCAAATGTTCGGCGGTGCAGTATAGTCTCAGGCGAGACACTGCGGTGCACCATGGGGACAGAATATGTATTTACATACACTGCCCAGACATTAGCTTTAGTCTCCCGGGCAGCAACCAGGAGAGGTACGCTATGTTTTGTTATTGATGAGAGAAAAATGGTCCTGCGCACCTCACGTTTAATGCAATGCCGACTGTGGGGACCTCTCTCAAACCTCAATTTGAAGAAAAAGCCGAGCCGATTTGAGGGCGAGACACGTTGCAGTGCCTATCAGTGAGGCTCTTAAGCTGACAACATTTGAATGAAAATCGGTGTCCGTTCAGGTCATATCGACCTGTTATAACATTATTCCTAAGCTCATGAAAAACTGTTTTGCTCTTCTGAAATGTGGCGAACCAAACAAATCAGGAGAGAGAGAGAGAGAGAGAGAGAGAGAGAGAGAGAGAGAGAGAGAGAGAGAGAGAGAGGGAGAGAGAGAGAGAGCACTTAGCATTTTAAAACTCAGTATCTTTAGAAGGAAGCTATATCAAGTTTCTTGACAGTTAAAAAATATATTGGATAGAAAAATCACTATGCTGTCAACAATTTTGTGGTCAGGTAAATAGGTAATAAGGCATTAGATGCCACCAGAGGCCACGACTTTCCAGTGCATTTATATTAACATTTTGAATAAAAAAGATACTGTGATAAATTTGATATCATAGTGGCGGAGAGGGTATGTGGCAGTGACGTCATAATGGTGGTAAAGATGGTAAAAATGATAATTATCTGCGAAATATATGTTATTTTTTTAATTTTTAAATGAACATTGTCTGCAAAATCATTGCATGTGAAACCGTTGACAACTTTTGAGTTCTAAGACTCATTTAAAAATGATATATATTTGGCAAATAATGATCATTTTCACCATATTTACCACCATTATAAACTTGATATCTCTAGGGGTATCATGCAAGGCAGTGGGGGATACAAGGGGGTAAGGGGGCTTAAGCCCCCGGAAATTTCCAGTGGCTATAGTTAAAACATAGGCGGAGGCTGATCCGAGGCAGTGTCGGGGAGGCCTGGGACCTACTTATATATGAAGTATGCTGGATAAAAGTAGTACACTGGATCAACACAACGATAACATGTCAATTACGCGATGCAGCGCTCTCACCAAATGCTCTCTACAGCGTCAGATGCATCGGACGCAGTAGGGAGAATCCTTAGACACTTAAGCCAATACTACCTGTAATTGGGCATGTGTGTGTTTGGAGAACTCTTAGTAAAATTACAAGTTTAAAGGCTTTCAAAGCCAGACGTATGTTTTGGACTGCAACCAATACACGGTCGCACCAGTATACCAGCGGTACAGACCGAGCGATGACGTATTAATGCCTTGTCATCAAAAATATATCAATGTCACTTTACATGAAGGTCAAGGTCATAGAGCACCGGTCAAGATCGCACAAGCTGTTTATAGGTCGTTGACCCCAAATATTTCGGTCAGATGACACTATCCAGTATGCCATACATTGCTTCATGACACCACATTTAAGGTTACCAAATGTTAAGTTCAAGATCACAGGCCAAAATAAAATATCACGGGTATGTTCAAGCCCTCATTTTCAGCCCAACGTCTGCTATAGTGCTACAATGCACATAATGGGGCGTACATAATATTGCGACACCATCAGTCAATGACACCGAACAATTTGGTCCTAAAATATCAAAAGACACACCATGGGACCCTGTCCTTATGATCTTTGTCTGTCGTCAGTGTGTTTGTGATTTGCTTTGCATAATCGCGGCATTTTGCATTAGGCCCCAGCAGTGGCGGGTTGAGGGCTTTATTTCGGGGAGGAAGGGGGCTCAAAAGCTCCCTTCTAATATATCGAACAGCCTCGGACTATGCATTTATTATAGGCACTAACATTTCGAAAAGTGGGAGGTGGCTTGAGCCTATTAGCCTCCATTTATCCGCCAGTGTGCCCCCCCCGCTTGACCCAGATTTGACCTTTACAACTCTGTTTCATCTTGAAGGTATTGACCCAGGTCAATGAGATATGATTTCATGTAGATCATTATAGCCCCTAAAACAGCCAAAGTGCGTGCTCCCTAGCCCGCTAAGCTTAGAAATCTTAGGGCAAGGTTCCCTGTAAGTCATGTCTGTTTGGTGTGGAGACTTCATAGGTGGGTTTATTCTGCTCATGAGACTAATTCCATTCACTTACTTGCGTCCAGTGTAGCGGGAGCTTCTTCCAGGAACTGCACCCCACGTGTCGTTTCCATCGATGTTTTGTATAAACCTTGCATTATTTTATGTCTCTTCCAGCTTTGTCAATAAAGATGCCCTGTTGTTGTCCTGTGCACTCAATTCCTTGAGGCGGTTTGAACTACGTGAACTGGATTGCCTCAGGGCGAGGCCGGCAGCGAACACGAGTGTTGGCGGGCATGCCACTCTGTTGTGATTTCACTGTTTTTTCTTCAACACCACAACGCCTCGGTTATTAGGATCAGTGCTGTAGCAGTGCCCATTGTTGATTTGGCAGGTTGGACACACTGGGGAAGTTCCCGGGCAGTTCTAGCTCAGAACCGGAGCTCCCCCGATACATGTGACGGTCAGCGTGACGCTGCACGACATTCCCTCCAACCGTCTCAAACAGTAACCGCCCATACCTGCCACCACCAGCGCAGGCACGTCAGCTGCGGCTTCCGCTGTTTGGTGGTCGATGTTGGCTACTGGTATGTGATTGGCAGGCCTTCTAAACTATCTGTGGGCAGAAACATATATCGTTCTCCTACCCCCCACCTTCCCCAGCCGGAACGGTCCTATCCCATTTAAGGGAGAAGTGACAAGGGGAAGGCAATTAAAAAGTGCAAACAAGGACCTGGTTGCCCTTGTTTGCTCTTTTTGTGGCTCCCCCGAAAACATACGACAGCTGGATGATGGAAAAAAGCTAGGCATGGTAGTCCATATAAGCCACTCCAAAAGAAAAACACTACGATCTTAATTGCTGTTTGCAGTCACATGTATTCAGATCAATACGAGTGACAGCTTTGATAATGCTGAATGGGGATTATTACTAGCCAGTTTCAGAAAAAAGCATAACACAAGTATCTGAACATGTCCTTTCTCTCTCTCTCTCTCTCTCTTTCTTTCTCTCTCTCTCTCTCACTCTCTCCCTCCCTCTCTCTCTCTCTCTCTCTCTCTTTCTCAACTGTTGTTTGCAGTATTCTTTCAATAATGATAATAAAAAACATTCATGACAGTGGGGAGACGGTGAAAGTTCTTTAGCCGCAAGAACACTGAAATGTAAGGTGAAAACATCCAAATAAGTTCTAATCGTTTCGTTTTTTGCAAGTATGCTTGAGAAATGTTCCGTGAAAACAATAGGAGAAATTAAGAAATGAATGTTAACTAAAAGCTCATTCAGATGTGTCGGTGCTGCATCACATTCTGAATATAATAATAATTGTTGGGGTTTAACGACGCACCAACTGCCAGGGTCATACGGCGTCGCCAACTCTCACCCTGTTGGAAGGGATTTTGGGGATCAGATCGACTTATTCAGAGGCTCCGCCGGGACTTGAACCCAGGACCGGTGGCCAGGGGCGCAGCCAGAGCTTTCGTATGGGGGGGCACACCAACTTTGAGGGGCACCCCGGGGAAAAAAGGGCACTTTTTAACGTAACCTAAAAAACTTACTATATCTTTGTTTATATCATTTTTTGGGCATCTTTGGTTCAATAAAAATGCAAAGAAATTATTGACGGAGAAGGAAAACTCGATTAAAACCGAAAAAAGGAACAAAATATCACCAAAATGCCATGGAAGTAGCCAAAACACTACTTTTTTGGGATAGATTTAAGGACAGCCAACTCATGCAAGTACTTAACATCAGCGGAGCATGTGATATCTGTTACAATGTGCAGGTTAAGGCATATTGGAGTCGAAAATGTTTTTGTTATGCCCACTGGTTTTGTCGTGACGAGTGAGCCCTGGCTGAACGCGGATTAAGTTCCTTGCCTCCCACAATCGCCGTGGGACGAGGAGTGGCATAGGGTCTTTGGAAGAACACATTTTTGCTGCCGGAAAAATTTGGGAGATACCTTTTGAACTCGTTTATTAAGTTCCATATTCTCAAGGATCGGTCCCAGTTAAGAGTAAATAAAAGGTGAACAGGCCGGTGGTTTAGATGGGGATGGTGTGACAGGGCTGAAAATTGTAACAACTAGTTCTTCATTTAAATTAATTAGTAGAAACCCTGGTTTAGGGGACTGTGCTCTGAGCTCAGGGGCACATGCCTTTTTATCATCCCTTCCCAGAATCCACCAGTATAATAAGAAATTTATATAACCTGGGGTGCCTAGGTATCACAAGCCGTTTTAGAGATTCCTCATTCCTCGTTAGCTCCGTTTTACAAGGGGAGTTTCCATTGTGTTCTTATTCCCCATCTATTCAAGACCAGCTCTGGGGCCCCCAAATGTGGATCAGAGGCCCCCAGAGCAGCTTCCCCCATCGTCCCAGTTGTGCCTCCAGGGACTAGACTAGCTCAGTGACCCCGCCCCGAAATGATGGGAGTTGGCCTTGTGTTATTATTATCTGTCTATTCAAGACCACCTCAGGGGCCCCTGATGTAGATCAGGCCACAGAGCAGCTCATGCTTCACCCAGGGACTAGACTAGCTCATTGGTCCCAGAGATGAGGTCATCAGACTAGCTCAATGGGCCACAGATAGGCTCATAGGGCCTTAAACCAGTTCAAGAAGCCCCAGAACAGTTTAAGGCGCCAGATCACCTCAGGGGGCCTTAAGCCAACTTAGGGGCTCTCACAAGCTCAGCGCCCAGACCAGCTCAGGGTACACTCAGAACCTAGACCCACTCTTGGGCCCCAGATCAGCTCTTGGGGCCCCAGATCAGTTCAGGGGCCTCAAGTCAGGTCAGGGGGCAGGATCAAGTCAGGGCCACTAAATCAGCTCAGGAATCCCTCACCAGCTCGGGGCCCGAGCAGTTCAAAAGCCCCAGAGCTGCTCAGGGAACACCAGATCAGCCAATAGGGCACCAGATCAGCCTCGGGGACAAATAATCAGATCAGTGGTTCCCGACCAGCTCGGGGCCCAGATCAGCTCGGGAATACCAGATCAAGTTAGGAGGCACTTAATCAGCTCAGGAGTCCCATACTATCTCAGGGGCCCTCACCAGCCCCCTGTGGGCCCAGTTCAGCTCAGGGCCTGGGAGCTGCTCAGGAAATCACGTAATCAACCCAGGAGGCCCGGGTCAGCTTAAAGGGCACCATATTAGCCATGGGGCACCAGACTAGCTCAGAGGGAATAAGATAAACTCAGGAGACACACTGATGACTCAGCAGGCACCAGATCGACTCAGGGGGCATAAGTTAAGTTCAGGAGGCAGTATATCTGCTCAGGGTGCACCAGATCGATCAGCACAGGGGGCATGTTCAAGTCAGGGGCACTAAATCAGCTCAGGGATCCCTCATAAGCTCGGGGCCCAATCAGTTCAAAAGCCCCATAGCTGCTCAGGGCACACCAGATGCCCATAGGGCACCAGATCAGCTCCGGGGACAAACAATCAGATCAGTGGTCCCCGACCAGCTCGGGAATACCAGATCAAATCAGGAGGCACTTAATCAGCTCAGGAGCCCCATACCATCTCAGGGGCCCTCATCAGCCTCTGTGGGCCCAGCTCAGCTCAGGGCTTTAGAATGCTCATGAAATCACGTAAGGAGGCCCAGATCAGCTTAAAGGGCACCAGATTACTCAGGGGGGCATCAGATGGGCTCAGGAGGCACCAGATCGACTAAGGGGCATTAGTGCAGCTCAGGTGGCACCAGATCGATCCGCTCGGGGTCCAGATCAGCTCTCAGCCCCCCAGACTATGGCAGGAGCCTAAATCAGCTCAGGGAGCAACATAACAGCTCAGGGGACACAAGGTGGGCTCAGGGCCCACCAAACCAGCTCAGGGGGGACCAGACCATCTAAGGAGACATCAATAATCAGTTGAGGGGGCACCTAATCAGCTGAAGAGGCACCATATTGACTTAAGAGACAGAATCAACTTGGGGAGGCATGAGATCAGTTCGGGGGCCCGAATCAGCTCAAGGGGCACTAAATCAGCTATTAGGGCACCAAACAAGCTCGGAAGCATTAGACTAACTCAGAGAGCATTATATAGGTTCAGGAGGCACAATTATTTGCTCAGTGGGGCACTCGATTGACTCAGGGGCACCAGATCAGCTTAGAGGGCAAGTAATCAGCTCAAGGGGCCAAGACCAGCTGAGAGGCCACGAGATGAGCTCAAGGAGCACCAGATCGGCTTTACCCGTACGATTATTGGAGACAATGAGGCATTAGTTGGACACATACAAACAAATACAAACCTTAGAAACGCTACAACACATACACTAGCTCCCACCAAAACAACGGCTTTCCAACGCTCTTTTTGCCTGCAACGATCAAGAAATGGAACTCGCTTCCACTTACCTTTCGCGTGGAACCATCTCTTGTTAAATTCAAAACACTCTTAAACAACCATTGCTGCTCAGCACCCCTCCAAAGTACTATTTTATGGGATCAAAAACCGGAAATCAACTACACGCAAGACTGAGAACAGGCACACTCCCCTAAACTCTTACCAATACCAGGTTCAAAAAGTACATTCACCTTCATGCCCATGCGGCTCTCCCGAAGAAACCTCCCGACATTTCCTAATGCACTGTCCATTATACAATGAAAAAAGACAACAACTCTTCGCAATCGTTCGAAACATCCTACATAGAGATATCCTGCCAATCAACTTAAACACTGAGAAAATCCTCATACACGGCCAAACACTAAGCAACGAGGAAGGCAGGGCAGTGGCCAACAGTGTGCAAAATTATATCGTGGCGGCCCTGGCAGCTCGGGGTGCGGCGGGCGGGCGGGCTGCGGCGCGGCTGTAGGCTGACGTTGGGTGAGCGCGTGACGCGGGACTTTAAAAGACCCGAGGCGGCGGGTATTTCCAGTGGTAATTTGTGTATTTGTGTATATTGGTACTCATATTGTGTAGCATCATGTAAACCCAATTGCAGGAGAGGCGCCACGATTTAAGCTTTGTGCTTCTGCGCCAATCCTGCCTTACATTGTTGTGCTCTTTTGTGTGTATGAATAAGAAATAAAATACATACATACATACATACATACTAGGTGCCCATACTCTTCCCGGGTGCTTGGAAAGGCGATAGAATGCCCTAGCTGACCGAGAAAGGTATTAAGTTGTCCAACAATAGTTTCAATCGCTACATGCGGTCCAGTTACATCTAGGTTCAACGGCTAGGGCACTAAATTTCGAGCGGCACGGCCCAAATTGGGTACACCACCTGGCAATCAAAAGGGCACCCCGGCAGTGATGGGGGCACGTGCCCCCTGTGCCTTCCTGGCTGCACCCCCTGGACAGTAGATAAACTCCGGGAGGCATTAAATAAGCTCAGGGGGCCCGGATAAGCTCAAGGGGCACTAAAACAGCTAAAAGGACCCCAGGCAAGCTCGGAGGCATCAGACTAACTCAGAGAGTATTTTATAGGCTCAGAAGGCACACTTATTTTCTCAGGAGGGCACCAGATTGACTACGAGGGCAACAGATCAGCTCAGAGGGCACATGATCAGCTCCAGGGGGCACCAGATGAGCTCCGCCCGTACGATTATTGGCGACGAAGAGGCATTATCTGGAAACGGATTACGTGCCTATGCTCTTCCCGGGTGCTTGGAAAGACGACAGAATGCCCTAGCTGACCAAAAAGGCACTTAGTTGTCAAACAATAGTTGAAATCGCTAATTGCAGTCTAGTTACATTTAGGTTCAACGGCGCAGGGCACTAAATTTCGAGCGACACGGCCCAAAGAGGGTACACCACCTGGCAATCAAAAGGGCACCCGGCACCGATGGGTGCATGTGCCCCTTGTGCCCCCCTGGACAGTAGATAAACTCCGGGAGGCATTAAATAAGTTCAGGGGGCCCGGATCAGCTCAAGGGGCACTAAAACAGCTAATAGGGCAGTAGGCAAGCTCGGAGGCATCAGACTAACTTAGAGAGCATTATATAGGTTCAGAAGGCACAATTATAATTCAGGGGAGGGGGGCACCAGATTGACTACGAGGGCATCAGATCAGCTCAGAAGGCACATGATCACCTCCAGGGGGCACCAGATGAGCTCCACCCGTACGATTATTGGCGACGATGAGGCATTATCTGGAAACGGATTACGTGCCTATACTATTCCCGGGTGCTTGGAAAGGCGACAGAATGTTTTAGGTGACCAAAAAGGCACTTAATTGTCAAACAATAGTTGAAATCGCTAAATACGGCCTAGTTCCGTCTAGGTTCAACGGCGTAGGGCACTAAATTTCGAGCGGCACGGCCCAAAGGGGGTACACCACCTGGCAATCAAAAGGGCACCCGGCACCGATGGGGGCACGTGCCCCCTGTGTCCCCTGGCTGCGGCCCTGGACAGTAGATAAACTACGGGAGGCATGAAATAAGTTCAGGGGCCCCGGATCAGCTCAAGGGGTACTAAAACAGCTAATAGGGCACCAGGCAAGCTCGGAGGCATCAGACTAACTCAGAGAACATTATATAGATTCAGAAGGCACAATTATTTTCTCACGGGGGGGCACCAGATTGACTACGAGGGCATCAGATCAGCTCAGAGGGCACATGATCAGCTCCAGGGTTCAAGACCAGCGCTCAGGGGGCACCAGATGAGCTCAAGGGGCACCAGATTTGCTCTGCCCATACGATTATTGGCGACGATGAGGCATTATCTGGAAACGGATTACGTGCCTATACTCTTCCCGGGTGCTTGGAAAGGCGACAGAATGCCCTAACTGACCAAAAAGGCACTTAATTGTCAAACAATAGCTTAAATCACTAAATGCAGTCTAGTTCCATCTAGGCTCAACGACGTAGGGTACTAAATTTCGAGCGGCACGGCCCAAAGAGGGCACACCACCTGGCAATCAAAAGGGCACCCCGGCACCGATGGGGGGGCACGTGCCCCTGTGCCCCCCCTGGCTGCGCCCCTGCCGGTGGCTTAGAAGACAAGGGTGCTATCCACTAAGCCACCCCATCCCCCACATTCTGAATATGTTATACAAGTAAGCATGGTGTAGAAAGATACTACCGACAGCACTTTGTTGGTGTATTAACTCAGTATGCTTCATGGTATCTGTGCAAGCGCATATCCGAGTTGATTGGTTGGTTGGTGACATTTTTCTTTGTAGCAGGCACAGACTAGGTCGAATATCTAGGATTGGCGCAAGAGCTGGAGGCTTAAAATGAGGTGTTTCTCATAAATCGAATGGTATAATTATCTATAGAGCAGTGATCCCATAAAGCACAGTGGCCCACGAACCACTCTGCGACAACACACATAAGAAAACAAAAGATGATGTGGAAATAAGTTAAGCAAAGATAACAACAAGGGTGCACCGAGTCATACCACTGCTTTGGAAGTTGCCCAAGCCCCTGTTGGTGGCACTGCACTTTAACAGCTACAGCTCCCACTAGGTTTGAACCCAGGCCAGAGCAGAAACTCCCGCCTTACCGACGCCCTTCAACACATTTCAAACCATCGTTGGAAAATTCCAAGAGCAGCTGACACCCGCCGGCGAAGCCGATTTCAGGAATCCTCCGGAAACATTTACTGATCAGCACTCTTAAAATAGACTCCATTGCCTGTTTGTTTTGGAATCAGTGGTCAATGCGCCGGTCATCGGCAGCCACTCAGAATCACCAATTCTATAATGACTGTGATTCTCCGCATCGTTGTGCGCGTCCAGTGATAATTACACTTGACAGACGAGGTGGTGAGTGATTATCGGCACGTGTCTATTACCGTATGTTTCCCATCGGCAACTAGGCCTGGATATGAATAATCCACATCCTGCGCGTAGGCGAGCGTGCTCCAGTGCTCATGCCTAGTGATGAGGTCTGCGTATGAACAGCAGGAGCCGAGGCATCCGTCAAGCCGAACAAAGACAGGTTGGATACTAACGTGCTCATGCAGTCATATAGCTGACAGCTTGATGTGTGGATCACCTCAAATGGCTTCCTCCTGTCGGTTGTTAAAAGTTGCAGCCACCTACTAGCATGCAGAACATTTTCCCTCCTTAATAAATTCGGCAGCATGGATATATTTTTCCGTAATCTTGGTATGCTTCTGTCCAAATTTCATGCAGCGTAAGTAACAAGCTGCAGTGAGATAAAATGCATGCCTGAACAAATCCAGAACACCACAATGATCATTGTATTAGGCTCCACTAACTGAGAGCAGCATGAACAGGTCGCGAACAGATGGCTTGGAAAGCCAAAGGCAATAACAGCACGTTTGCATCTCGCTGCTCTCCGGAATAGGAGAGGATAGGAGAGTGAAGTACCGCGTAGTGGCCTGTTTTTGGGGGTGAGGAACAGATGGATCAGATTAGGTATGCATTTAATCGCAAGAGATCTGATCTGTGAACAAATTATTTGGAAGATCCAAATGATCAGTCATGACTGCATTCTTAGAAGACAAACATATTGTCTTCTGCATGGGCACTGCTCAGGCAATATACCTCGTTCGATTTTAACCGAACTGAACGCGACGAAGATGATTCTTGAACGATTTCATAGGACTTATAAGACGTTGATAGGTTTTGGAGTGCTGCAGCGAGGAGCATGATTATAAGTTGACAAGGTGTAGACTGGCGAGTGAGTGCATGAAACTGATAGTTTTCTGTATCGATAATACCATTCCTGTTCAAAAACATGTCACAAATGTCAAAGGAAATCCAGAAGTAAAACATGTCTTTAGAAAGCTGTATGACCTCCATGTTTTGAAGGCATCAAAACTATCAAAATGTTGTATGTATGTAAGACGAAAACGGAAACTGTCCACATGACAAAATGAGATGACCCCAGCAGAAAACACTGCGGTGTGTACCATTCTCCGAATCGGTGTGTCGGGCAAGACTGCTGCTGTGGGACGAGGTTGAGGTTCACACAGGGCCCGTTCTCTGATATGGGGGCGTATCGCGAGGGCGTCGGCTCGTTAAAATGCAAATGCCGCGGGCGTGCGGCGACAGCTGGGGTGGCGCGAGCTGGCTGGCGGCGACAGTCGTGTTTTTGGCGCGATACCGAACCGCGCGCACGAACAAAATGTGACCAATCACGCAACAGCAGCTTCCATGTTTAAGTGTTACTTAGCTGTTGACATTGACGGATTGAAATCTTACAATTTATGAAAGCTAGCGTGATTATGTTGTTTGGAGCTGGAGACAGCCGAAAGCCTTCTTCACTTTTAGCAAGCGGCCTTTTGGACGTTATTCAGACCAGGAAGGAAGGAAAAACAGCCGTCGGTTGCAGCTAGCACTATCTGAAATATCACAAATTCCGCGGCGGCTCCGACCACTCGACAAACTGTGACAAAAAATGCAGCGATATTAAAAGCATTCCTCTGAATTTGAATTTACTCTAGAAATATATGAGAGGCAGCAGAAGCCACAGAGAAAAATGTAAGTAAATGTAGTCAAATATTATGTTCTTGTGATGGTTTGTAAGTACGAGTATACACTAAGCTGTTTTTAGTAAAGGTGAATTTTGTGGCAGTAAGATGCCTTTTTTAGATAGGAAACATTGTTTATGATAGCTTAGCTTGGATCAGCCTTCTGACAGCCTTCTTTGTTACGATGATATCTCGAACGGTAAAAACGACACGAAAAAGGAATACACACCTATGTTTGATTAGTTATCCGCTCTTTCAAACTTTTTACAGTGAATGATATTTCCTCACGCCAGTCAGATATCCTTCTGATCACAAAATACACAATTTGAAAACCCGGAAAATGCAAAAAAATTGTGTGCAAATGCATAACTCCTCCCAGATATGCCGGAGACAATGGCCCAGTGCTTTTAAGCCCCCGCCCGAGTCACTTGCCTTCAGGCCCCAGTGGTCCGCCTGGGTAGCGCTTGATCTGGGCACGAAATTTCCCTTCCAAGAGATTGGAAGTTATACCAAGAGACTGTGAGCTTGTGACTCTGCGTAACCCACCAGCGGTAAACCAAGTCCCATGTGAAAACGTTGCATAAGCCTGGTTTCGCTGGAACTGCGTATCAATATGATTTTGTTCGGTTGTTTTTATTCATCCCTCTGAATAAGCTGGTCAATAGAGAAGGCCTAGGGCAGAAACATTGCAACATCGTATATGTTCGAAATCGCAATCCACAAGGACGGGAACGTTGGTGCTTTTTCGCGATCGGCCAGCAACCACTCACATTACTGGTTTTGATCACTCGGTTCTGGTCTGTTCAAAAGCCCAGCCCTCAGTCCGCTACAGTTTATTGCAAATATTAAATGCGTGGTTCATGATTGGCCCGTGTGCTATCGAACCACGCGTATCCACGCATCAGATGGAACAACGGTCATCAATAGAGACGGCCCATGTGTGTGTGTGGTTTTTTTGTGTGTTGTGTGTGTGTGTGTGCTAATCAAAGGCGGGCATCACTTCCAAATTTTTCCACTTTTTACTATCAAGCACTACTAATCCATTGCCAAAATACTGTTTTTATTTCATTTTTATATAAATTTCAAGGAAACCTATTGCTTATCTGAACATAACATAAGACACATAAATTTCATTGCAGGATATGCAGGCAAAGCCACACAGCAAAACCGTATCTACCTCTCCTTTTCTTTCTTCTGCTGAAGAAAAAAATGAATCTCATCTCCATTTGCTAATTTTTTACATGGTGGGGCCCCTACAACAGGCCATCAGTAGCAGTAGTAGTTTTGAACACTACTCTTACTTTTTCCGCTTCTCCACTGCTGTTTAGGTAAGGAATCCACTACCACTACTCAACTACCATTTTAAGAGTCCGTATATAGCCGAGTAGTGGAGAATCAGACCTAAGCAGCGGACCGCTCGGCTCTGGTGGTAGCGCATGGGGCTTGTTAGGAAATAATATGATCACTTTACGTAACTTGGTCTTCTCAAAGCAGTGATGTTCCACCCATGCACAACACCCAGAGGCGGAAATTTCTGAGTTGACTTGGGCTCCCTCTAAGATTTTTGCTACGTGAAAACAGGTAGTCACTAGCACTGTTCAAACAAGCCGTACCCCACCCCTACCTATGGCTGAGGAAAAATTATTTGTATACTAGTATGGCTTAAAAGATATCCATAAACAAGAAACCTATTACCACTTGGGCTGGAAGGATGATAAATCGTGTAGCGAGGGGTCAAATAATGCGAGTTGGGGCTGTTGTGCGGGGTGATGATCAGACAGTGAAGGCGGGGGCGGGGGCACTGCACATGGTGTGTGCTATGAGGAGTAGGTTCACTAACTGCAGAAAAAATTATTGAAACCTAAAGGGCATCTGTATAGTTACCCAGTTCTCCTCCAAAGCCCCAGAGCCCACTCTGCTCAGCCACACTGACACTCGGGTCGCCTGCTGACTCAGCTGTGTGCATAGCATGACCACATAGCCACACAAGGGTTACCATGCATTTTCAGTGGTAATGCGGCTGGCCAAATTGGACTCTACCGTGTCGCATCTTGGCAACTCTTCAGCATGTGCTGAGGTTGCACTTTTCTGTGCCGATATTTTAGCGGCATGGGCTTATCAGCGGTGACGCCGGGCCGCGCGGCCTATTTTCCAGCGCAGATTGCCAATAAGCGGTCGGCTCCGTGCCCAGATGGGGTCGGGGGAGGTGAGCTCGTCGCCAGCGTCCCGCTGAAAGCAGGGACAACACCACCTGCGACCCGCCTGGCCGGAGGGAAAGGATGGAAGGAGAAAAGTCTCGAGAAACCTCGCTAACCTTGGTATGTCTCGCAGCTTTTTGAAGCCATCGAAGCTGGGTAGGAACTAAGTCGCGGCTATGAGTGTAATTCAACACAGCGGTATACAATTGAATTAAAAACAACGGGCTTGTATCGCCGTGGACATTTTTAGTGCAGGATGTTGGCTCGGTGTTGCAAAACATTGTTTTGCTTGTATATAATATCAGCCTCATGTCTGTACTGGGAACCCTGCGGATGGATATGGACATAGACAAATGTGTGCATTTACCTATATATCTAAAGTTTGGCAGTGCCAGGACACCTCTCCACGAACGAAAAGTCGAGTTCCTTTTAACATATACTCTGAATGCCATTTTTGGGTCTTCAAATTTGTTGTTTTGTTCAAAAGGTCTGTGCGAGGGCTAAAACAAAAATTTGATTATGCGATCTCTTATACACACACATAGGTATAGCGATTGGTAAAAATTCCTGGACGGCACATATAGAGGCATCTCTCAGTGGAGAAATTTGCTCATTAAATTTTAACAGGAACATAGCTACCACGTGAGCACCCCCGCCCAGCGGCCAACGATCATCACAAAACACACGAATCAGGCACGCACACGCGCGAGCCAACTTTTCGTTCTACACATCGTTCTTTTTCTGATTCTTGTAGTGCTTTTTTAGAAACATTTTCATGATTCGTAAGAGGTCAACTTATTTTTGTTTTACAATTTTTTTCCAAGTTGTTCCCAGTTAGATTTTTGGAGTCAGAGTCTCACTGAAGTAATCAACGGACTTGTCACGGAGACCCCAACCCCACCACCCGAACGAGCAACTCCCGCAATAAAGGGTTAATTCAGAAGCCAAAGTTTAACGTCCCACCAAGCACAGGGCCAGCCGCCCCGCTCAGGTCACCCTCTCACCAGTCAGCTGCCAGCCGACCTACGTCGGGTAAACTATTGAACGCCGGAGCGTCTCAGAGGAACCGATCCCAAGGCTGGACATGCACTGCCACTGCATGTTTCTGAGCAGCGTGCCGGTGCCCAACGATCTACCAACTGAGCTACCGGGACGGCTCAATAATGTACTATTGGCATATTACTACGGGTCGGCTTTTTCTGTGACCACATAGACACCGATTTTCATATTATGTGACCTTTTAGAAATATCACGATAGACATGCAGCAGAACCTGCTAAAGACGATGGTGACCTGACACTTCTTCAACCGAGCGGGTGTTCCACATGCCGAGAGGTGAATCCGGCATGGCGACATGCAGTTCAGGGTAAATCACGTCTCAAGCAACTACATGATCAAGAGATTTCAAAACAGGATAAAGGTCCTTGTTTTGAGGTTGAAGGTCCTTGCTCTTACTTTTCAATGAAAGAAGTGGATAAACAGGGGTCTAAAAACTTGCCGATCTACCTACGCCGTCGGCGACCCTATCATCTTTTAGTTGGCGACCCAGCAACCGTCTCAAACTCTGATTCCATCTGTTTTCCCATAATTTTAGCTTCCACCATCCGCTCCTGCTTCTAAATATGCTTACCCTCTCCACTGTCTCCACGCGTCATCGTAATACACCCAGTGCCCATAAAAATCTATTGGATGAAGTCTGCCAGTTCCTTTAGCCAAGAATGGGCAGAATCTACTTCGACAAAGAGCCAAGTTAGCCTTCGTTTCCCGGCTTGTTTGGCGTTTCTGAAAGACAGCTTGGCTACAACGGGGCATCTTTGGCCGATTACATCTGGCATCATCACCGCCCTTAGTTGCTGCTAGTCTTTGCTAGTTATGTTTCTTCTTATTACAATTTTTGGTTCCAATTTTATGAAAAGCGACTGAAATTACCTGGTACCTTAGCTGATGCCATCTCCTTATACCGTATCTATGTATTATTTTTAAGTTCAAACTAGAATGTACTAGAATCCGTCACGAGTCGGTACCAAGTCGGTGATTTTCTTTTTTTCAATAGGCGACCAATGGGAGACCGAGTCGGCCGAAACCGCCGACTTGCGTGGTTGCCTGGTCGCAGGTGGTCGCCCTGGTACATTTTCGGTGTGTGCGGCCGTCAGAACGAGCGCGGCGTGGGCTGCCGCTAATATTTTTGTATTCTTGTTGGTGGGCGCC
This sequence comes from Lepas anatifera, assembly GCA_034440635.1. Lineage (NCBI taxonomy): Eukaryota > Metazoa > Arthropoda > Thecostraca > Lepadidae > Lepas > Lepas anatifera. Next base: position 1,291,853 of record JAOTON010001803.1, read on the forward strand.
GTTTTTGACGACTGGTGTTCAATTTGTTAAATCCAAGGGGCTAAATCAAGATGTGCGTTTATCATAGACGGTCCGTGCAATCTAGGTGGGTTTTGGAGTCTACTTGCAATGATGTTTCCTTGTTTTGCTTTACCGCGAAAAGTCTCAGAAGGAAAAAAACTTGAATACCAGTGGTGCATGTTTAAACTCTTTCCAACCACAATCACACTGAAATGTCATCGTAAACATTGTTCTATAGTCACACATTCCCAAGGGCGTGGATATTCTGAACGATTTTTGTGGTGCCTAATTATGAGACTATCCATTACAAGTATACTATTTTTGATACCACCATGTTCTTGCCTTATAGCTGGACATATAACTGGGTGACAGTAGGCCTGTTATTTAACGATTTTAAAGTCCCTGAAATGAGAAATAGGAAAATGTTTTAGGATGCTCTTAGTAGGCACAGAGATTAACATGAGCTTCCATTTGGGGTGCCACAGCAGTGACAGGTCCAAGGGATCCCTGAACTCGAGTTCAGGACCCCGTAAGTTTGAAAGGATTCAGGGCGGCCTGAAGAAAAGGGTACCCCAAAATTGATTAAACCAGATTTGCGAGGCAGAAAATACCTTGCTACTGCCCCCACCACTAGAATACAAATGATGGGGCTACAGATGGAGCTTTGAAGTTTAGAAGTTGTGTAAAATGGCATTAAAGGTGCTGAAAACAGGTTTTGTTATGCTAGGTTGGCTCGCATCATGTTCTGTATGGCCATATGTCTTGGTCTGTATATATTATTATCTCAAGTGGCAATATAAATCAAATATTTAAAAACTTTTTGTTGTTTTTCTAGATATCTATTAATTGATTTTGTATATGACTAGTGTTTTATTTACACAGATGCACCAAGACATGTCAATGATCATAATAAACATGTTGAGCTTCAATATTTGAATCAGGGTATAAAGTATGATTTCCTGTTTCTGTTTGAAAGATAAATGCCCTCTAAAATTTGAAGAACAGAAATAAGCCAGGTAGAAAGACGAAAAGTTTGTTTCATGGCCCAAAATTTTGTTCTGGAAAATGGTCTCAAGCATTCCCATAATTGGGAATGGGTGTTCCCATCTATGGGTCAAGCATTCCCATTTATGGCACTGTTACCATTTTTAAGTCACACCAATTACAGTTTTCTCCCACTGAATGATGACGATAGCCACCTTTTGGGTAAAGTGTGCCCTTTTGGTTGACAGGATGCAATCTCAGAGGGCTGCCCCTACTAAAATCCTAGATCCATCACTTTGCATTGGTACCCCATAAGGGATATAAATGTGCATTCCTGCACAGCACAAAGATGTGAAAAACCATTTCCAATTTGCCAGAAGACTCCACTGCAAGGACAATGGTCCAATCCAAGTCTGCCAAACATAGAATAAGCGTGTCCTTTGCACAGATGGATGCACACTGGGTGATCAGGGTGTGTGTGTATGTTTTTTAACTGATTGATTATATGCATCCAAGTTTCTGATAATATCTTGTATTTTTGTACAAGAAAGTTGACTGGTTTTGTTTTTCTAGCATGGATGAACTATGGAAGCACTGCCACAGAGGTACAGTAGAAATATCACAGATTGTGTCACCACAAAGAACAGGTTGCTGAAATGCAAACTGTTCTTCTCAGTCCAATCCTGGTCCAAATGGGTCATCAGCAACTATTCTGGAAACTTTTTCAGTCCTGATTATTAATGCTAAAATGCATCAATTAAGAGCTTTGGAAATAGTTATCATGGGAATGATGTCATGCAAAGAAAATAAGGTTATTCCCAAGAGACAGCATTGCTATTGCTTTGAGTAGAACCATGTTCAACAATGGAGCAAAAATTGGGCCTCATCTTAGCAATGGTTGATATTTTCCACTGTACTTCTGAGGAAATGTTGCCAATGAATAATGTTTGAATTATTTATTTGAAATGTTACAGGAATTTATCTGATTTGTGGCGCCTCAAGGTGAAGAATGACAAGTATTTCATGACGCATGTATGTACATGAAAATGTTTTTCTCTAGTTAAATGAAACATCGGAACTGTTCCTGAGGCTCTTTTTTAAGGTGCTGCAAACCCTTTTATTTGTCTCCAAGATAAGGCCTAACAATTTTTCACATGGATGGACACAAAATAAAACCATTATTGATGAGAGAACAACAATGGTGAATCAATCATGGTTGTATCTTGCTTGGTATAGAAGTAATGGGCGAAAATTTTAATGCCCAGGGTGCTGCCACGGAATTTTTACAGGGGAACGCACCCGGGCTGGTGCTGGCCGGGGCAGGGGAATTGTGAGCATATTTGGTACCTGACAGCATTATTGACGATGAACCGAAAATTTTGGGAGATGTCCCCCTGGTTGGCCAACAGGGGGATGCGTAGGTACCCCGTCCCACAGCTTTCGGCGCCCATTTGATTGCCCTTGTGTACGGACAGCGTATCATCTTTGACCTCGATTGACCTCCAAACAGACTTAACCTAAGCTCAGTGGGCACTATCGATACGTATTCTGACTGCGTAGTGCGTATAAATGACTGATCACTATCCAACATTGGCTTTTAGGTCCGACATATCACGCTGAAAGCGAGCGTTCTTCCTATTATAACTTGAAGCTTTGTGATAACATCTCAATATTCAGTGTCCTGTTGCGCCTAGCCTTTGACCTGATATGAAAATGGATGTTGCCTTAGTGAAAGAGCTGGTCGGGCTCTGTCGAATAGCGTTGAGAAAGTGGTTCCGGCTATTTTGCGTACGGAGATAAGCAAGGTTTTATAGAGCACTGCATTTGATACATTTTGACGTATATGAATTTTTCCCTCTGGTGACCACACTATTGACCTTCGCAAAAATTCCAGGAGTAACGCCGATTGCATTTCCGGTGACCTTTCGATCGCTTTTTCCGCTTTTTCTTTGTTTCGAGATCGAGGGTGTCATTTTTAACACCCTCCCACCAGGCGGGGAGGGGGGTTCTAGGTGATTCATGCTGGTCACCGGGGCTAGGGTTAAGGGCCAGCATGTATAGTTTTGTTGCTTTCAGATCATAACTTTGACTTTAATACTGAATTATAATCTCATGAAATCACTTAGGTAATGACTTGATTCTGGCTTAGGTCATCGATATCGAGAAACTCGATCTATATTTTATAGGTTTTTATATCTATATTTTATTGGAACCATCCCCTTGCACTCGCCAGTGCTTCCCTATAGCCATATTTATACCACTTTTAAGACCGATTTTGTAATACATGTAGCATTAGGTTCGGCGACCATCGAAGAAGCTTGGATTTTAGTCGGCGACCACAGCTCACTTTTTAGACCCCTGTGGATAAATGCCCTTAAAAAACGCATGGAATCCAGGCTCTATCTGTTATTATTTTATCAAGCCATATCATCACCACTCAATTAAAACCTGTCGTTTAAAAGCGTTTTTTTCAATATACCAATTGTAACAGGCTGCAATTTGATTTCTCCTAAAATAAAGTGTGCTCTCCGTAACTGAGCTTTTCTTAGCTTATTCGGAGGTGAAAATATACTTTGCCGTTTTCGATACAGTCTAAAATGCGTGCCTTAACCGTCAAGCAGTTTCTGTATTTGCATGCATTATGCTAATTGAAACTCTCAAAATTGTAGACATGTAAAAAAACACACTCAGATTACAACAAACTAAAATAGTAAATGATTGCCTCGATATGTCAGCTTTCCTGTCCAAAGCTCATACACATATAGCAAAATAAGTCGAGGGCGGAAAGCACTGAAGAGAACAATGGTTGTATTTTTGTTTCCTCCACATTGGCTTTCTTTCTTCAACGAACTGCAGAAGGTCATATAATTGATGCCAAAATGAGTAGCGGCAATCGTATGGATCCAAAATGTCCGCTGAAATGCTTACAGCTCTGCTTTGACCCAGGTGATCGCACCATCTGGGGGCACCGCCAGCGGCACTGACGTTAGGGTCACCGGTATTCTCCGTGTTCTGAGTCAGCCACGCTGCCGATGTCCGGTGTTACCCGGTCTACAGTACGCCCTATTTGCATATCTCTACCGCCGTCACATGCCATTCTGAGCCGGTCCCCGCCGCATCGCTGGCGTAATAGCCTCCATGACTGTGCTACACGGCCCTAGACATTCGTTTCTGTCTTATCGTCGTCCTGCCGAGGCGTCATTGTGGGATAAGCCCCCTCCTTCAGCCCCCGCCTCAGATGATGCGGACACTCGTGTGGCGATCACAGCGCGAGGATGGGGGAGCGGGAGCGCCTGATTGGCTCGTGGTACGATTGCGGTCGCCGGGAACGCAGCTCAGCTGTGCCCCCCTCCCCTCTCTCTCTCTCGCCCCTCACAGCCTGCCCAGGAGAGGGGCCACCGTCTCCCGGGGCCGTCTCCACTGACACCCGCTGATCTCCGCTGATGAAACCGTGTCCCCATCCAGTGGCAGGGCTTTGTTTCTGGCGCCAAAGAAAGCGTTGTGGTAAGTGGGTATTATGGGGACTAGCCGGGTAAACATCGCCTGATCTAGCAATACCACCATTCCACAGGTGATTGTGTTTTCGTGAGACTCAGAGCAATAGCGTGGCCCAAATTTGCTTCAGGCGAAGGGGGAGGGGGTCAAGCTGGCCAGTGGCCGGCATCTCAAGGGGGTAAGGGGGTGACATCACATTTGGATATAACACCTTTTGTTGATCGTTATAGATTGTGGCTGCATCAAGCGTTTGAAATTCGGCTGGATTTTGTGGGATGATTTGGGAATTTTTTAAATCCTGCTGGATACCGGGTTAAATTGAAAATCAGATGAATTTCACCCATTTGCATTTGTTTGATCACTTTCTGGATCAAACAAGTTTCACGGTAACTGATGTCTTAACACGCGCATTGACGGGGTCTGAGCCACCTTCGCATTGACGGGGGCTGGTACCCGCCCCTAAGATCTCGAGAACCACGGTAGGTAGCGAAAACGGTAAGGGCGTTGGGCTGCCCATCCACTTTCCATCAAAACATTTCGACCATTTTTTTGTCAGGTCACATTTAAGGTCACAAGGGTCAAAACATGCTGTCATAGGGATAACATGTAAATTTGTTTTTCGCCATTTCATCTGAACAAGTAAAGATAGAGCAAAACGACTTAAACTTATGAATCCTCTCGCAAGCCGAATCTATGATTTATAATTTGACCTTGCTAGGTCAATTGGATTTGACCTGACCTGAGGTCAGGTCGGGTTAACTTATATAAAAGCATATCATTAGAACTGCAAAGCCCAGGCGGGTCTAATGCAGCTAAAATAAATGCTCTATCACCATCCGTTACTGAGTTATTCCGTAAAACCATTTTTCCCATGTATTTCCAATGGAGAGGTCATGCTTCGTACCTGACCTTAGGTCATCGATATAAAAATATCGGAACATATTTTAGAGAACTCGGTAGGGCCATTATGTGATATGAGTTTCAATCGGATAAGTTAACCTTGCTCCGACTTATGCTATCTTAAACTTTTTTGAGGTCGGGTCACTTGACCTGTACTGGTGACCTGACCTGACATGACCTAGCCTTTAAATTTTCACGAAGTTGTAAAATGATAAGGGTGCCCAGTACGGTGGCGCTACGCGCCGCCGTTTTTGCATCTCCGAAAACCCGGGGGCGGGTCCCCCCTCGTATACGTGTTAAGAACTAATCCAAAGCTTATATATGCCATGAAAATGGAAATTCAAAACTAGTATAAGCGCATGCATTTTATTGACACGACATACCGTCATCAGGATGGCCACGGACATCCGAATTTGGGGGGCACCCCCTAAACTACTTGGCTACGTCACCGGCTCATACCAAAGTCTTAGACTCTGTGAAGTATGTATGAAGATGGCAAGATCATTCAGCATTCCCCGGTTTGGAATAGACGGACAAAGATTTGGCAATATGTAAGGTATCAAAAGTCGAGGAACATATGCGTGGACATGCTCTTAAAAATTGGCAATATGCATATTGCCCCTATATTTTGCTTTCCTGCATCCATCCCTAATGTTTTCCCTTATACAATTTGTCTTTATATGTGAAAGATGTTACGGGGTATCTGAGGTTTGTCAATGTATGCACCAAAAGACTGGTAAAGTTTATATACTTTACCATGTAGCTCTGGCCCTGAAACCACCATTGAATTTCTAAGCTTCATATAATTGAAAAATATAGGAATTTGGCAGTGAACTCCTGTCACTTCTTACTAGTTCTGTTAAAATCTAACATTAACGTCATGAGTTACGGGGAATCTGAGAAACAGTAAAAATGTATAATCTCACGCCCTGCCCAAAATTATCAAAACTTTGGAATTGTGTCATTTTTGAAATGGCGTTTAGCGCGAGCTGAATTGATCCCGCTTTGAATTTTTAAAATCGGACGGGTAGATTTTAAGATCTTAGGGGAATCTCCCCCTCCCTGGCAGGAATAGGGATAGCTGAGACTCTAACAGGAATAGCGCTAATGCCCAAACATTGTTGTTATAACGAACCTACCTACAGTTAATTAATTTATGTATTGAAATGCATTGTTCTTTGGATACCTGTGATTTGAAGACGGGAAATTTTAATTACAAGTCATGCTATTGGGCTATTGGGAAAAATATAATTTTGTACTTATCTTTTTATGCCTTTTGCTTCAAAATGTGAGCGAAATATTTCGTTAGCTTTGGTTTCCTAGCCCAGTCCGGACAGAGGAGCTGATCCTCACGATCGGTTCCAGCTATATTGCTTTTCCTGGACTTCACGTTCGATTTGTCTCAGAAACGCTGACTTGTCCAAAATTGGTTATTTTTGGAACCAACAACATTATACCAGTTTTTGTGCTCTTTTATTTGCTGTATTGATTTCGATCCCTTAAGAAGTGTCACACTGCTTTATAAGTATACGTTTGTGGCTTTGTCTACAACTCGGCCATACTGGACCATATACATTTTTTCATCCAAATCAAATCAATAAAAGAGGGTGCTGAGTGCAATGTGCATCGATCAGGGTGTATATATTTCAGTGAACGAATCGGAAAACATATCAAATCTGCAGTGGGCATGGCTACTGTGCTGAACAGATGTAAGCACTGTAACATATTAAACTTTTTTCAACTAAATATACTAGAATTCGACTGGAAAAAACTCTTCCAACAAGGCATCGCCCATCAAATTCCCCATTGTTGTATAAATCTCAATACTACTTGGAGGGAAAATTTTTACCGGCGATTGATTTTACCATTATGCAACGTTTAGCCTCAGGCACCAGGCCCATTGCCAGTCGTTACTATGCAGCACTGGTGGCGGCGCTGTCGCTATTTGAGTGCCCCCCTGTCCCAACACTGGCGGTCAACGCTGCTCGCTGACACCAAACTTACCCTGTGCTGCTGACGCACCCGGGCATCTAAATGGCCTCATCGGCCCGGGTGGAATATGACAGCTTGGGAGAAGCGCCTCGCTCCAGGACTGCCGGTGTGAACGGCGTGTCTGTAACAAAAAAAGACGATGGGTGGGAGGTAGCATGCTTTTTTAATTGGTGCTAAGTTCATGATCGCACATCACGTGACGGTTCTTGGCAAATCATTCAATGAAAAAAATAATATAACGAAGATGAGCCTTGCCGGCTTCAAGGGACCACATCCCATCGCTCCGCTCCTGTCACCGTTTTACCATCTCTGTTTTTCCGTGTTGTGGGCGTATGTCAAAACAAAGTACATGCTTACTGTTCTAAATAAAGTATGTTTTAAAATTTGCTATAGTTAAAAATGACATAAGCCGATGGGAAGGAGATGCAGCCATCCCCAAATTTGAGAGGGCCAGCCGGCCAAGTTTTGTAAAAAAAAGACACAAATTGGTATAATTTGGGCCAAACTTCACACCCTCAGACGGCCATACCTCAAAAACAATAGGTATACATGACTCGACAGGAATGTGAATTTGTGAGTTCTAGTCAGGATGAAAATTTTGCTGACCCTCATCAAAACAAAATTGAACATGCTTTCTCCAGCTTCACAGCTAGGGAGTGTGTGATCTGTTAGCATAATGTCGATACTTATTTTGTTATGAAGCTTCAAAATGATTAAGTATATTCTTTGTTCGTACTTGACTGCAACTAAGCGTTGCTTAGCTTGCATTGTGCGCAAACATTGGAGAAAAAACGAAGACCAGCACAAAACTCAAATGTGCCTCAAATCTACTTGAAGACCCTGGGCACCTAATAGCCCCAGGCTTTGGCAAAAACAAATGAATAAAAAAGCAAACAGGGGTTGGCCAGCTATGCCTCTACCTCCAGATCTTCCGTCAGCAGTGCGGAATGGTTTATTGACAGCCGGCAGCGCTTCTCCGGGTAGGAGGTGGCGGTATGGCAACGAACGCTTATTGAACAATTCTCCCGACGCTTCGACGATGCTGCGCCAAATTGGAAATAAAACGGAGCAAATCGACTGAGAAATGCCGCCCAAATCGTCGGTGGCTCAAGATTGTTTGCATATTTGGAGTCCAATTGTAAACACTGGATGGTGCGAGAATTCCGAACCGACCCAAACATGAGAAATTGATGCGGAGGGTGTAGTCAGGTATAATGGCTCTGAGAAGAGGTAGTAGGCACCAAATGCGTCCGTAAAACCTGGTTTCGAGATCAAATTTTTCAAATATAAACACGTCATCCGTGGCGTCGCACCAATGCGAGCCCACCATCATAAAACGAGGAATGACATTCATCAGTCGAACACAGGGAGTGCGGATTTATAACTCATTTGGGACTGCCCAGATACCCCAATGAAACGTCAAAGTATTGTTAAAGTATGCATCGGGATAAAGTTGATTGTCTTTGATTCTCAGAAATGTAAAGACGTTTCATCTACCTACTTCAAAAGATTTTGAGTGATAAAACTCTATTACCCTGGATAAAACAGAATCATATTATGGCATTTTCCTTTATGTGGTGATTACTGACCTGGTTCCAAATCAGAGCACCTCCGACAATTTTTGAAAATTTTTGGCCTGATCGAAAACATTATTTTTGGTGACCTTTTGTTGCCGGGTATTGTGGTGGTGAAAGCCAGCTGCCCTGGCTGGGACTGTCTGGGACTTGAGCTCAGATCTGCAGCGTCATACGCGGATCCAGGGGGCAAAGGGGGGGCAGGTGCCCCCTACCGATCGACCCTCAGCGCCCCTGAAAAATCACTGTGTCTCAGGTCGATGGTGCCCCTGAAATGTCTTCCCACACCTCCCGAAGATGCAAAAATTGGCGCCCGCCGATAGGATTTTGGGCCCACCTGATAGGTTTTGCCAGAAAAAGCGGCGCCCCGGTTTGGGGCACCCCCTGGTAAGGTGTCCCCAATTTAAAATCCTGGATCCGCTTATGCCGCTGCTTTTTGCACGTTTTCGACTCCCGGTTTGCCGCTCATGTAAAGGGCTTTCGATGGTCTTTTTCATAACTTTAATCCTATAATTGGTCAGGTGGCCCGTGGGAGGTGTTGTGAAAACAAACATCGTGCTTGCGAATTCAATTAAATCTGCGCCCCAAGACTCGACGGTGATGTCAATTGCTATTTTAACCCGCGCCCCAACGGAGGTCCGGCGCCACCTTCGACCCACGGGCCACCATCGATGCCCCCTTTAACTCCGAAAATGTGGGGTTAGCGCAAATCCGCAAAGTGCATTAGAAAGCTCGAGTGAATTCAGTGAGAAATTAATTTGCATGCTTAAGTGCTTAGGTCAATGGCTTGACCTCCAGAGGTCAAGTTAGGTCACGATAGGCTATTTTCATTCAAATAAGCAATGCTTAAGCAAACTGGGCATAACTCTCATGCCATTAGAGCTATTGAGATTTGGTACAGTACATTTGATAGGAAATTGCCAGACCTTCTTCCGCTATGCGGAACGTAATGACGTCCTGCCAGTGGCTTGACCTCCAGAGGTCACCTCGTGACCTGATATTACCTGAGGTCACAAAAGTTCAGAAAAAGACCTTGCCGTATATCAAATGAAACCCAGTGACAAGACATACACGATTATGTTTGATTCAGCTCTCTAGCTTAATTATGTCAAAATTAATTGTCAAAATACTGTTTTTGACCCCTGGTGACCTTGGATGACCTTAGAGAGGTCAAAGGAAAAATATGACCCATGGGATCCGTGAAAGGGTGTCCAAGAACGTTTTTCTGAGCAAGCTGAGCATTTGCAATCGTTTTTGTGACTTTTAGATCATAAGGCAGCTTTTTCCCATGCTTTTTCAATTGGGAAGGTCACCTCGTGACCTGACCTCAGGTCACGAAATCGAAACATCCCGGATATACACCTTGTAGACCCTGGAAGGGTCATGAAGTGTAGGAAGTTTCAAATTGATCGACTAAGAAATGTAGCTGTTATAGAGCAAACAAATTGAAGTGAAGTGACCTTGGTTGACCTCGCCTGGTGATCTGACCTTGGGTGACCCGGGGTAAAAAGTTCAGGGATGGTGGGAAAATGAGGGGGTAAGAGATAGAGCCCTCAACCGCGGTGTTGCATTTCTTCGTTTTTTTTGCTATCTCGAAAAACCTTAGGAGGGGGCCATCAATCCCCCCGGTGGGGCGAGGGTTAAAGCGTACATATATCTAGATCTGTAGAGCAAAAACGCTGACCGTTCCTTACAGACTACAACATCATATATGGGTGTTTAAGTTTTCCCATGTATTTAACTTAGCATTATAAAAGTGGCCATCTAGTCGTATCCTTGACCCACCAGCCAGCGGGTGGTCCAGCGGCGAGTTTTCCGGACGGTAAATCTGACGCCGCTGCGACGAGTAAGCGAGACGAGCGGCGGCGCAGCTGTCCCGGACGGCGTGGCGTCGTTTTCGACGATGGAACGGCGCAGCGAAGACGGTGGCGCACCCCCGGTGTCGCATATTTCACACACGTTTGTCATTCTCGTCCACTTACGGAGATACCGGGGCGGACGGAGGCGCCCCGGTGGCGACGGGCTCCTTCGGTGGGGATTTTACATGGGCCGATTGCTCGTGAGAACCGCAGTGTGGTTGGCACGATCCAGCTCTTCTCCCAAAGAAGATATGACGAACGGTAATTGAACTGAATCATGCGATTCCACGTGAATTATCATCAGCCGCAGATGCTGCCAGAGTGCCAACAACTGGTGCATAAATTAGAGAAAAGTGTCGGGGATGAAATCCGGGTGGGAGAGCGGCGGGCGCCGAGCATCCGTTCCAGCATGTTGTTTCCGGACAAAGACTGACCTGCCTGGCTCAGCGATGCTTTTCCAGGCCCGCCGGCCGGCAGTTCGGTGAGTGGCGAGGGACGGGCTGGATAGTGCAGAGATGCCCTTACAGCTATGCATTGCGGCTTATATCTCTTTAGGGGTGCTGCGGCACCCTGAATGCTGGAATAAGCCCCCCCCAATCGACGTTTTCGCACCTGTTCAACTTTTGGTTTCAATTAAGAGCATGATTAAGATGCTATACACGTTAGGAAGGCTAGTCATTGCTAATGTTTCACTTGCAATCCGCGATGCTGCTTTTCCACTACAAAAATGGGCGCCCTCCACCTTTGAAGAATACTAACTTTCAACAGGCATCCGCTATGTTTTCTTCAAATTATGCTAAGACTTGTTTTATTTGGTTTTAATGTTCAGCTTACCTCGACTTTCAAAGCACTAGAGCTCTTGATGGTTTTACCGTCAAAACACCTGGTAAAAACAAGAGTTCAGTGAGTGAATTTGGCTCCACTCCCCTTATCTGTGACTCTTCTGACACACCAGCAAAGATCGGCCTTGTAAGTCACACCTAAACCTGATTAATCAGTAGCCTTAGTCACAGCCGGCGATGGGAGGTGGTTTTAGGCTGATTTATTTTTTTCATTCCGATAAGATAGGCATGCTTGTACATTAGACCGGTCCAAAACGAATAAAAAAATATAAAAACGTTGCTCCTCATGGCTGTTTTTGTTCCTTGCCTAGTCAGTAATATATCCATAAAAAGTCAGATCAATAGATCTGTGGCAAGTGCCCGCGCCTTGATCTTCCCATTTTCCATTAGTGGCCGCATTGCCTTGCAAGGGAAGGTCAGGTTATTTTCACTATTTGACCTAGCAAGGTCATATTATATATCAGTCGATTTGCAATGATGGGAGAAAACTAATGAGCCCAAAACTTTTCCCTAAGTCCTCTCTGAGGGAATCAATGGGGGAAAAGCTAAACTTCTCCACTATTAGCCTATGGGAAAGTCTTTGACCTCTGGTGACTCAATATTGGCCTGACCTAAAATTGCTGGTTATAAATCCTCTTAGTCCTAACAGGACAAAGGGAATGTAGGAACATTTTTAGGTCAGGCCAATATTGAGATCACCAGAGGTCAAATGGGTACTTTTCCATAGACTAATAGTGGAGCAGTTTTGTTTTCCCCCATAGATTGTCTCAGAGAAGACCTGGGGAAAATATTTTAGGCGCATTAGATTCCTCTCATCATTGCAAATCGAGTGATATATAACATGACCTTGCTAGGTCAAATAGTGAAAATAACCTGACCTTCCTTGCAAGGCAATGGGGCCACTAATGGAAAATGGGACGATCAAGGCGCGGGCACTTGCCACAGATCTATTGACCTGACTTTTTATGGATTTATTACTGACTAGGCAAGGAACAAAAACAGCCATGAAGAGCAACGTTTTTTATTTTTTATTTTTTGGACCGGTCTATTGTACATGCATAATCATACTCATAAAATTAATGTGAGCATGTATCTAATACAATGATTGATGGATAGGCCTGAGGAAGGGTGGTGTCTGAAGTCACGCTTAAACACGCAAACAAATGAACCCACTCGAAATAATAAAACAAATATTTGTAAAGCGCAAAGGAATCTGAAATCAGCATTCGAATCAGCCAAGCTAGAACGAAGATGTGTAAGCTGGAGCTGGTGATAGTGGGGAAGGTTCCGTTTATGATGCGTCACATCCAGTGGCGGAACCAGGAATTCATTGGGGGGGCCTGGGGGGGGTGGCTTGAGCCTAACCCGCCAGTACCTCAGGCAGCCCCTCGCCTATGCACTAACTATAGGGGCTTGGACATCTGGAGAGGAGCCTTGAGCCCCCCTAGCCCCCTGGATCCGCCACTGGTCACATCGCATCATTCGGTCATGACGCGTCTCCATCGAACGGCAAATGCAGAGTGTAATTCGCGCCAGGGCCGTCACACCTCAAAAAGATTTTCAAAGAGATCATCACATGATTCTCCAATTAACATGGCCAATACTTTTACTCACAAAACTTTCAATTTTATGCCGAGGAATTGGCATTGTGTACAGGATGTCCTCTCGGTCATCTCTAGTTATTGTAGATGTCTATGCAAAAGTGCAATCAATCGTGCGATGCTATATTCATCGTTATAGTACCTGGGTGCTTATTATTATGTAACTGATAACTTTTTGTGAAAATATTATGAATATGCCTTATTTCATGTAAGACGAATTGTCGTATGTACCTATTATTTATTTTTCTGAAATTTAAACCAGTATTACGATGATAACCGAAGCCTTATCCGAAAACTTGAATTGACCGCGAAGAAAAACATATCTATCAACACCAGAGGATCTGTCCCCTCAAACCATTGAAATGAATGAAACAAATGTAAAGCCCTTCAAATGAAGAAATGATTTGAGGGATGCTCTGACATTACATTGATATAGGGGGTGTCCGGGTACCTCAACGAGATATAAATCCACGCTCCAGGTGTCAACCCATGCAAAAGTGCTGCTGTACAAGCTCTAATTTTCCTTATCCTATCCTAAGCCACAATGTCGAGAACGAGCTTCCAGCTCAATATGACCATACGCCTCTTTGAAATCCCTGGGTGCAATTACTTATCGAGCCTGCGGTCCGGCGCCGGCTGCGCCTCTAGCGGCGAAATGGTAAACTAGGGCGTGTCTGGTGGCGGCCGCCAGCTGTCCAGGCATCAGTCGCTGAGGCGCTGGCGGTGTGGGGTGCGGTACGTCGGTGAGTGTTTCCTCAGATCGGTGCAGCCCAGTCTGCGTCAAACTGGACCGGCCTGGTAGCTGTTACGCTGCACTGCTTCTGCACCTGGAGACTCGCGGTGTTGCGATAGACTCACCGCCCAAGCATCGCCGGGTGAACAACCCGCCAAGGTCAGTGACATGCTTCCTCTGGCCTATTCCTACTTTCTTCCAGTCTTGCGACCGATCAATGCATGGTTTGATTCCATTTTCTGGTGGTGCTCTCTTCTGCGTGACCAAATTTTTTGCCTGTTTGTGCAGGAATGTTGAATGACTCTGCAATTCAAGTTGATGTAGTATAAAACCAAAATATTGTCCACAAAACACATTTTGATTCGCCTTACGCTTTTGCGGTGCTTTGGCTCAGAAGAGACCAAAAGCTGTGCAGCGGGAGGACACGAGGAAGGTTAAATTCTCTGCCAGGTGGGAGGGAAGGTGGTGGCTGCATAATCGCGGGCAATTGTTAACAGAAGCTGCTATTTAATGTCTACATAATATTGGGAATGTTAGGGGCACTAAGACCTGTCGTGCGTGTCCACTCCGAGTTTGAATGAATCGGTATACCGAATCAGCATATTCGGATTGTGCTCCTCGAGTTGGACGCGCTGTAAGAAAGGACTCCAGCTCTTAAAGATAGTGCCGCCTTTATAATGTGTTTTGAACTGAGGTAAAAGTGTTGTAGAGTGTGTCGGGAAACCATTTCACTCAAAGCCTTATAGTGTGTATATTGCATTTCCGCTCGCTTTAAAGTTTAAAATAAAGGGTCTGTTACTGATGGGGAACCCTCTTAAAGGGAATGTGGCACCTTGGGCGAATTCTGGAGTTTAGTGTAATTAGGGGTACTTTTAGCCGAAAATCATGGAAGCGTCCATGATTTCTCTGTAAAATGTACAATAAGCTCAATATTTTGATTTTTGAATGCTGCTATAGGGAAAGAAATAAATATCTGCCTGTAGACGATGTCATGATCCGGCAACCACTACCATATGCAATACGCTTCAAGGGCTTCGATTGGCTGATACTCACCGTGACTTCAGCATATATCGTCACACTAACAGCCATGACAACTGTGGCCTGCTGCTAAGGGTACTGAGGGGTACATTTCAGGTAGATTTCAGTTAGATTTCAGTTTTTTCTACGGAAAACTCGAATTCCAAGACAAATGATATATTGAGTACTGGGTTTTCCGACTTGCTTTACAGCTTGGCTATCTCAGCTAAAATCTAGTTATGAAGGTGCCACATTCCCTTTAACACATTTTAGTTGATGGCTCAGAGTTATTGTGGCTTTCCTTCTTTTTAAGTATTTCTTACATCATTTCCCCGGTCATCTTCTGATATCTTACCCACGGCTATTCATTGCATGAAATACACGGTTTATTGATTTGGTGTCGAAGAGAGCGTGCTGCATTGGATACCTAGACGGATATCCGACTTCCTCATAGATTGGATTTGCTCCAGTTTCCTAGAAAATTTGTTTGGCTCTGGATTTGGACATGGATTTGGGCTCGCATCGTTTTCAATTTACTTGTTTTTTTTTACACGGGATGGATTTGAATTTATAATAACTGCGTGCCTATAATGCTTGCCATGCGTGCTTGCCATGCGGTACCGCATTGAGGCTAGAGTGCATAGTTTTGCACTTCTTTGGATAAAACTAGGGTAGCCAGTTATTTCCTGAGAGAGTCGAGTCCAGCTTATAACAGTTAAAACTCTCCTTCATTGCTGGCTTTCCGGGACTTTCAACAGCGGGAGGCCTGAGACTGCTTTTTACAACGGCTGGTAGTTTGTTGATGTATAAAATAAACATGATATGGCCCAGTATGAGTCTCTTTTGAACTCGACTCGATATCTTTTGTAGCCCAGATACCATGGGCCTCCCAGAAACTGTTTTCTTTCTTTTCTGTTTGATCCAACCAGTATCGGATCCAGAAGGGAATATATATATATATATATATATATATATATATTCCCCTAAACCTCCGATTTCTTCCGATTAACCTTCGCCCGGGTGGGGGGTCTTTTAGACCCCCTCGGGTTTTTCCGAAGTGACCAAAAAACGGCGGCGCGCAGCGCCGCCAAACTTGGTCTAGCTGTTCCTTCATCATTTTTACATCTTTCCTGAAAATTTTGGCTCAAGGTCATATCAGGTCAGGCCACCAGGCCAGGTGAAGTAACCTCACCTCAAAAAATACTTAGGACCGCATAATTAAAAGAAGGGTTAATCGATCAAGTTGAAACTCATACCACATATTGGGCCCACCAGGAGCTACAACATTTGTTCCGGGATCTTTTATATTGGTGACCTAAGGTCATGTGCAGAGCATGACCTCTCCATTGTCAATACATGAGGAAAATCACGAAATGAGCTTTTCTCAGTAAGTATGGATGAAATCAACTTCAAACATCGGTTGTGACTTGCTCTTAGCCCATTTCTGAAGCTGATACCAAAATTTTTGACTTGTGACCTTTAAAAGGTCACCTTAGGTCAAATAAACATTTTTTGGTGTTTTTCTCTATAAATTTTGAATAAACTAAGATAGAGCTTTTATTTTGTCACCAAAGTGTTTGTATAGTCACTGGAAGTCAAATGATATACATCATGACTATACTAGGTCAAGTTGGGTCAGACCGTTGACCTGGGTCAGGTCAAATTCTTAAATTTGACCTGGCATAGCAATATCATATATCATTCGATTCGTATTGACGAGAGGATTGCAATGGTGCATAAACTATGGCTGTATCTTGTTTGGTTTGGAAGCTATTAGCGAAAAAGTAAACGCCCTTATGCATGGGTGGCTATGGACATTCCTAAGAAGATGCCCAATATTTAGTGACCTGTAGCTCCCTAGGCTTTGACCTGACACGAAAATGAATGCACTGTAATGAAAGCGCATCTCAAGAGCTTTCGAATGGTGTTAGAAAAATGTTTCTAGCTATCATAGTTTCTGAGATATATGAGGTTTTCTTAGTACACCTCATATTAGCGATTTTGACCTATTTTGACGTCTGGTGACCTGGGTATTGACCTGACAAGAAAAATGACTAAAGTATTTTCAATATCATTTTCGAAGAGCTTTCGATTGCCGTTTTGCGCTTTTTCTAGCTCTCTTAGTTTTTGAGATCGTGGGGGGGTCTTTTAGCCCCCCCCCAGCAGGGCGAAGGTGGCTCGTACCCGCCACCGAGGCAAGGGTTAAACAATTTTTACATGGTTTTCTGCCTCGTTCCCTCCCCCAAACAACCGGTGTCGATCCGCCACTGGATCCAACTGCTCTTGGATCTGTACGCACTCAATTTATCAATAAGCCTCTGGTGTAACCCGGAATCAAACACCTTTTACAATCGGTGAGTCCCAGCGATATCTACTCGAACCCTTTATCCAGAGTTCTGGTCCCAAACACAAAAAAGGACATGATGTAACCTGTCTTACGGAGAATATTTCCACAGCACCCGCCTTCTATGTCTCTTATGGCTATCGACAGAAGAAGACAGGGTCGGAGAAGAGATCCTCGAATCCCTTTAATCTGCGTCGGCATCTCTTCTCTCCATATTAACCTTATTTTTGCCTTATGGAAATTATTTCTCTTAGACATTATTTTCTCTTTCCTAGCAATCGTCCTTGCTTCGTCCTTAGGTCTTATCTGGATTTGATTATTTTGGAGAAGAATGGTTGTTTCTTCTGGAGTGGAAGTTGTTTCACCGACAGAGGTGTTCGGGGATCCAGGATGAAGGTGTGTGCTTCACTCTGTAGGTAGGTGGGGGGGGGCAGAGTACTTCGAAGTCCATTCTTACCATGCAACGTAATTCACTCGCAATTAAAATTTCGAATGTCTACATATTCGAGGTCATAGCCCCCGAGTCTATTTTAACTATTTTAACACGCGTCCCGCTGAGGTCCCTGGCATGACGCGCCCCGCTGGGGGCGTTTTTCGCCCCCTCCGTATCTCATTCCTCACAAAAGCTAAAGAAAAATTATGGGCGGCGTTCGAAAGCTTTTGACAAGACGAAACTATTTTATACGAAGAATTTTTATGTCAGGTCAATATTGAGCTCAGCATAGGTCAAAGAAGGTTCCATAGGCTTACAACAGAGCAGTGTACGTTTCTCTCTCTAGATCTGCCTTCAGGAAAGCTAGAGCGAATCTTAATGCATCATTGGATTCCTTTCATCGTGGCAAATCGAATGATGTATAATATGACCTTTCTAGGTCAAATAGTGAAAATGACCTGACCTCGAGCTAGGTCAGGGTTACAGAATGACCTGGTATGGTCATGTTGCATATCAATCGACTCCCCGTGACAATATAAGCACAATGCAAGCAAAATGGGAGCTTTATCTCAATTCAGTGATAAGTTATTGGCAAAACAATCACTCTATGCTCCCGTGACCTGACATGACCTTTGAGAGGTCAGATGCTCAAAAACTCAACTTTATGGTCAAGATCGTGGTAAGAATAGATGGTTTGAGGTTTTGCAGCCTTATTCATCCAGTATTTACTGAAAACGATCCCATTCTATTTTTCACCGTAGACTTATAATGGGGTGACCAAAAATTGACCCCACCTTAGGTCAACAATATTGAAATTCCGAGATAGCAGATTTGTAGAACCTAATGACCTTATTATATTGCGGAAGTTTCAAACTGATCGGTTTGCTGATGTTTCCTGGGTGCCGCTTCAAACTCGTTATTTTAGGTTTTGAGGTCGGGTCACTTGACCTTAAATAGCTCTTCGACCTGACATGACCTTAACTCAAAACTTTGGTCAGATGTGTAAAATTGATCAGGGATAAGGTACTGTAAGTTTCGTTGTTCTGCGTTTCTTCGTTTTTGAGCTTTCTGGGGAAAACCAGGAGGGGGCGAATTTCGCCCCCAGCGGGGCGCGTGTTAATGTAGAGAGTGAAGCCTGCTAGCCCCTAGCCATTCAATCAAGCCCTGCAGTCCTCCATATCAACTCCCCGCCCCCCCGACTGGAAGTGCCATTTTGGCATGCGTGGATGAAATGTCGGTCACAATGCAATCTGCCGGAATCGGTCGACATCGAAGGCTACCAATGTCATGGGATGGCACTAACATCATCATCACATAGGGACGTAGGCAGAGGGTCTAGGGGGCACGTATCCCCATCGGTGCCCAAGTGTTTTTCGACAACTGAAGTGCTCTGCCATCCTCCTCGTCTAGCGGGCCATCTTCCTAATTTTCCACCACCCTCTTCCCCGTCATTGCCTCGGTCTGCCCTGTTCTCCTCCCGTCTGCCCAGAAACCCCTCCCAGTGTCGTCTCCTTAAAGGGAATGTGGTACTTTTATAACGTGATTTTAACTGAGATAGCTAAGTTGTAAAGCATGCCGAAAAACCCGGTACTCAATATATCGTTTGTCTTTTAACTAAAAATTGCCGCGGAGAAAAGCTAAAAACCTACATGAAATGTACCCCAAATGTATCCCAGCCAGGCGGCCACAGTTGTCAGCTATTGGTGTGACGACAGCGATGACGTCACGGTGAGTAAATTTCCAATTGAAGCCCTCGAGGCCTATTGAATATGGTAGTAGCTACCAGATCATGACGTCTTCCACAAGCAGAGACTTATTTTTCACCCTAGAGGAGCATTTTAAACATCAAAATATTGAGCTCATTGTATATTTTTTCAGAGAAATCCTTGACGTTTTCATCATTTTGCGGCTAAAAATACCCCTAATTACACTAAATTCCTGGATTCGACCAAGGTACCACATTCCCTTTAATCCCTTTTCATGATATACCCTCATGTGCCGTGCACCGCCTGTCTGTGCCTTGTCGCCCTTCCCTCATCTAACCTGTCCTCCTTCATGTACCCATAGTGCCTCTGCTTCTGTGGCGTGCCTTCTAGGCTCAGTTCTTAGCGGTCATATTGCCTTGGCAAAAATATATTCTGGTAGGAAGACTAATCCATCGATTTCGAATATTCATAGTAGGTGAATCATCTTTTTGTCTGCTCCATGAGCACAGGTAAAGTTTGTGTGAGCTTATATTCGCTACCATACAAATATTATGGAAATTGTGTCGAATTACTCCTTTTGCTCTGGTCTGGCGGAGCACTTACATTTCCTACCCCTCTTCTAGGAGAGAAGTCCCGCAATGAAAAATCCTTCGAGAACCCTCACACATGTACAAACCCTCCGGTCACTAAGACCACGATTACAAATGATGAAGTTTCGAGTGTCTCATCCCATTCAGGCGTTCCGAATTTCCCATAATATCCAATTCTTCTAATGTGGTTAACCCTTCACCGCCTGGGGATCCGGTCAGACCCCAGGCGGTGTTGGGTGCGAAAAGAATCCAGGCGGTGAAGGGTTGAGCTGAGCGACTTAAATGCTTTGATACGAATCGAATCGAAAACTCCAGAAATAAAATCCACCTGTCGAATTTTCGTATCGCATTAATTGGGTGCTTTGCTATCCTGCGCAAACCCAATTTTACCAGGAACAGCCAGACATGACTCAAAACAAAAGCTTATATCAAAGGAACTGACTAGTAAGGCCTCGGCTGAGCACGGAAAATAACAATTAGGATACACAATTCCCCGTAGAAAATCTACCACGAAAGCCGAGCGCTTGTTGAGTTTCATAACGATACGATGAGAATTGAGACTTGCTGTGCGACATATCGCGGCTCGGACAGAATGACGAGCGAAACATGGACGCGGGGACGAGCGCTCCTGGGAAGGTCACTGCTGGGGCGGGCTGGTGGCTTCAGAGCTGCTGGGCACCGCGCGGCCGGTGCAGTCATGCAAAGCTCGTCGCGATGGAGCTGCTGACCTAGGCAGTCAGGCTGGTTCTCCTCGCCGCCGGCTGCCGGCACGTGTGGACTGGAAAATTACGGACGGCCTTTTACTCTAATTCTGCAGTGTCCGGAGTCGCCTAGTAGTTTGAGTTGGAAAATAACATCTATCACACTATGGTTTTAACAAAGCAATGTGCCTTTGTGATTTGTTTTATTTTCTTAGTTGGAAGACACCAGGCGTAGTGACGTATACCTACCTACTTCAAAGTGGGATTTCCAACATCTCAGCGAGCAAACTCGTCCATATTGACGTCATGCTTATGTCAGAAATGGGGGGGTGGAGCAGGGAGGAGAAGGGGTTGGCTGCGCTGATGTAGTGGCTAGCGTGTTGGCTTTCCACGTGACCGGCCCGGGTTCAAGACCCGGCGGATTTCCCGAGCAAGGAGCAATTTGACTCCGCGGAAATCCTTCAACAGGGAAAGAGCTGACGCTATATGACCTAGGCAAGCAGTGCGTTGATAAGACCTCCTCGAAAGATACAATACAGTGCAGTTAACACGTTTTTAATCGGCACAGGGAAACTGGACCGTGGCGAAAGCCTCCGGGGCGCCTTTGCGAGGCCGAGTTCGCGCGGTGCTAGGGTTGATATATCTGTGGGACAAGTGTTGGGATTGGCTACGGTGCGAATAACTGTTACTTCCTTATGAATTCGTCCTCCATTCTTTGAGACCACCAGATCAATTACCCAGCCCCCATACCCCACCTGTCTCCTCGCTTGACGCGCTCTTGCTTCTTCGTCATCCCGGAAAATGAATCACAAAACCGTAGTACATGCCGTGGGTAACGTCACAGATCGTGTGATAGTAACTTTGCCAGGATTAGGTAATATGGTATTATGGTAGCAGAGCCAAATCTACTCTACGGACCAATCACACCGCGATACTTTTAAAGTCTGTAACGGTGTGCTGGCGCCGCCGTGGCCGCTAACAACGCCTTGAGCTAAGAGATCAGAGTATGCAGACTGAACACTTGATTTGTTGTCATAAAAAGATGGACATTGTGTTCAGAAGAAAGGAATTGCTGTTCATACTGTTGCCTTATCCTGCCCATCTCCCTGAAAAACTAAACCCGGTACCGGGTGAACACGGGTGTCAGTTGCCTTTCGCCGAAGTCTGTTTTGCTGTGTCTATTAAAGCGTGTTAACTGCAATTTCATTTTGCAGACAGGCTCCACCCCTTATTTGAAGACTTATTTCTGTAAATTAGGTTTACTGATACTACACGCAATTCACCAGCTGTCAGACCCAATCCTTTTGTAAAATATAATTATTCGAAAAGGAAGGAAGTGTTAATGTCATGATCTCGAATGCCGTATAAATACCGCACTAAGCTTATGACACAATTTATATAAAGTCGTGTCTCATATGAAGATCGTACAACAAATTATCCATTCGGCTAAGTTTGAAGTAGCCGAGAGCTGCAGGCTTTCCTTCCTCTGTCTCCGGATAATTTTCCGCTCCTTCAGCTGCTTTTATCAGACAAGCAACGCCCCTTTGCACTCCATCTTTCCAACGCTGTGTCGCTCCCTTCCAAAAGGGGCAAAAAGTGCATGCTCCAAGTAAGAAAACTCTAGCTTACCCGGCCTTCGGAGGCCGCTTTGCGAACACAATATTTCACATTCTGTGGGTAAGTTACCATCCATTGAGCTCTGGAGGAGCTAGCATGCATGTTTTTTTCACTTTCCCATGGAAGCTCGTACATCAGCGGGAAGCCGTGTCGTTGACGTCGTGTATTCCCGCATGGAAGCGTCCTCGTCGCTTTTTGCGAGAGCACGCGCCAAGTGACGCGGTTCCCGCGTGTCAATTAGCGGAGAAGAGGAGGTGAAGGCTTAAGGAGGTGTTTGTGGAAAAGGGAGACTACACCCGCTCAGAGGCAATCTCCACTCCCGGACGTCAAGTTCCGGCCAAGTGCGGCCTACCGTGTTGCACTTGATGTCTCTAACACATTCTATGCTATGAATTAAGGTCCCATAGTCTTTTAAACCAGGAGAGATGTTGTTGCATTATTAGAACTCCTCCCTATCACCTCTGCCTGCTGGAGCTCCAGGGGCAATCACAGTCGATGTGGCCATCAGCGGCCGTTCAATGGACTCATTCTATTTTCCTGGTGCGACTCCGTGAGCTAGTGGTGTTCAGACCGAGCTTGGGTGCGGATTCTTCATCCGATGAAGATAGTTGCGTGCCAAGCTTACCACCTGATTTGGAGCGTTTTTTCGCCACCAGCAGTGACGGGTAAATGCTCACGGATCAGGGATGTCGCTTGTGTTATCTTCGGCATTTGTGGAAGCTTGCAAACGTGGTTCAGCTTCCTCAACGAAACCTACTGCTTTTTTGGCCGTATTCTTTGTGTGTGGGTGATATGTCACTTCAGTTCTCTCTCTCTCTCTCTCTCTCTCTCTCTCTCTCCTCTCTCTCTCTCTCTCTCTCTCTCTCTCTCTCTCTCTCTCTCTCTCTCTCCGTGGAGAGACTGTGGCGTGAAGACTGTCATCGGGGCGCACTCCTCAGTGACCGATTGATTGGAAACCTGTCCAACTAACGGGCGCCAGTATAGCTCTACTGGGGCCGTCCGATGAGACAGAATATTTCATGAGGCAGTTTCGAGAAACATCCAAGTGATCAATGCCCAGTGTTGCCCTGGATGGTCTTCCTGAACGTGTTCCAGTTATTGATGAAGTTGCTGACAGCTGCGCTGAAATGCCAGTTTGTCCTGCCATTAACTTTTGAAGAATTGGATTTAGGGGCCGCTCCTGTCCGTCGGAGTAGGATTACACCTGAGGAAAAATGTGTGGCCGTCCGCGCCACCCGCGAAGCTTGTGCAGCTTTTGCAGGATAACTGTAGAGCTGGGATGGTGGTGATTGGTTTGGCGCGTTAGGAAATGCAGGCTTTGTGGTTGATTTGTTAGATGAATGTTGTTATCATTGAATGTTGTTTTTTATGAACTCCAGCACTGCTGTGGTGGACCTTGGCAAAACGTGGGCCTATGTTACCTGTTCATAGCCATATATCATAATTGCTAACATAAAACTTTAGAAAAAGTTACTTACCTATGTTGTAAAGGTAAGCCTATTTTATTAGAATTGTGTTAAAACTGTTGGTACCAGGTTTTCTTTCGTATTTCGTGTGCAGGACTGACCGGTACCAATCTTTTGTTAACACTCAGGATACCAATGAAATGGTATCCTGAGTGTTACCAGACTGATATCACGTGTGAGTACCTGTTGCAGCCCAGGGCATATTATAACATTGGAACACTGCCCGGATGAACAATTTGGGGAGGCGAACAAAGCGAGGGTGGCGGGAAATCAGCTTCGATTAATACGAGGTACCGAAACTTATAGCAAGCGTCAATTGTGCGGCCAAGTAACTTTCTCACCGTGCATCAACCGTGCCAAGAAAATTCAAATCCAAGTCGGTCCAGATCCAAAGTTTCTGGGCCAAATCCGGGCCAATTTGTATACACGCCGCGATTGTCAATCCAAGTTCAATCCATATACGGGAAATGCAAATTAATCGGCTGAATTGGAAGTTCTTATTCAGATCCAGAACTATCTAATTTTTTGGCCAATCCAATCTAATCTGTCAATGGATTGGATCATTTCCGATGTCTGATCCGTCACTGATTGATGTGCCATGTTGGTCCTTTTCTCGCTTGCCGTCTTCGTCAAGCTATTATTCTTTTCGAGAAACCTGCTTGGTTGATAGCATATTCGGTTAATCTTTGACAGGCGTTTGAGGCTAAAACAGTCTTGTATGTCTGACCTGTGATATGGAAATACCTCTGGTTTTCTCGATAAAGTGTATTTGTAGTGAATAAAATGATCTAAAAAAGAATAAAGACCACCACGTGGCGCGATCACTAAAATATGCTTTACAGATAATATATTTCTGAATATTTTTCAAACTGATTTTTTCCTTGCTCATCAGTAGAGCCAGATACAAAATCCCACAAATGCTCACTACCAGTATTTAATTAATCATATTCTATACATTACTAATGACAATTATACATCACTCCCGTCTAGTGCAAAGTGCTTGGATAGCTGTATACGTGGTCAAACTGGACCAGGCATAGTATTTACCATGTAATGAACTCAGCTGTGTGTAGTCTTCTGTCGATTGGCACATTTTCCAACTCCCACTCCCTATCTCTCTCAACCACTCCCCTCCCCCCGAAGTAGAGAGCTGTGATGCTTCCTGATCTGATTCCGAGACAGGAAAACAATGAATATTGGTGGAATAAATCCTGCCGCGATATATTTTTTGTAAACACTTAAAAGAGCCCAGTACCTGAGTTGTTGAAGAAACGAATTGCTGCAATATTCACCATTCCTTTCCACCTCTGCAGCTCCACTTTATTATAAACCTCGCCTGACTACCCGGGCGCCACGCACTAAAAGCCAGCGGCCCAGCGTGCTCAGAAAACCTGTTGGCACCCGACCGGCACACGCATGCCGTGCAATTGCCCGCAGGGCGGCCGCCGGACCCCTCCCAGTGCACCGCACGGCACTGTGCGCGGGCCCTATCCCTGTGCAACTATGGCGACAGTAGCGGCGGGCAAACAACGGCTTGGACGGAGCTGATAGTGTTGGGCACGCCAGGTAGATAAAGGGAATTGCACGCCGTTCCACCGGGTGCCGTCCGAATGATACATTTTTCCACCCGTGGAGTCTGACAGAACAAAGAAAACTGGCGGTGGGGAGCGGTGAGAACAGCCGACCCGCTGAGGGCAGGATTGAGACAGGGGGCACCGCAGACGGAGGGTGCGGCCCCGCTGGCGTTACCCAGCGACGGACGAGTCTTCCCGCTGTGAACTGTCTGTCGGGGACTGAACGTGCAGAGTCGGCCGATCTCAGGCCTCCGGGGGCGACGCCACCGCCTGCCAGACGGCCATTTACGCCACGCCGTCACTCTGAGTAAAGCCCACTGCACCGGAGCGGCGCGCTGGCAGAGGCGCGCCCAGGGGCCCGGTCTCCGGGCTCCCAGGGGCTTGAGAAGGGAGGGACGTCCGCCCGTCTCCCACTGGGCTCGCACTGGAAATCGTTGCCAGTGCCAGCTCAGAATTATTTCGACGCTCCAACAAGGTAGGTATTGACCGACCGAACGTTCAGAATCGAAGAGTATTTCGAATTAATTGGTACAGTATCAGCACTGTATTTTCTGAGCAGTGCAGCAATACCAAAAGTTGATAGGCTATTTCTGGGGAGGGGGAGGGGAAATATTGTTCGATGAACTCAGATGGCATCTAAAACTGTATTTGATTTGTGTTCAATATGCCAGTAAGTAGCCGTAACTCTCAATATTTTCCTCAGCTATTCATATTTGCAGTGTCCAATGCTCATTCGTTTCCTTTACTAACCTCTCACTGTTCATTCGTTTTCTTTACTAGAATTTAGTTTCTACTCCTCTGAAAGCTAGATAGCTTTTATTGATATTGATTTTATTTTTAACTTTTCTTATGGATTTTCATTATTGATTGAACATGTAGCTACAATATTTCAGAAATAGTAGGTACAAAAAGTTGGTACAAGCCTGTCTTTCCTCCGGATTGATCGGATGTATCAGAATAGCGACAGACTTAGTTGTGTGGAACCCTACTCCCACAGTAGTTTCCACGTATTCGGATACTCAATAACACTAAAACCTCAGCTGTCAGTGACCTTTCTCATAACCCACCCCCGCACGCACTCCGGCCCCGCCTGAATACGTGATCCGTTGCGAACTCGGCTGCCTCCGGCTCTACATATATATCTGAGCTCCAGCGCACCTCATCGGCGCTGCTTGGCCGCCGGAGCGTCCTCATCAGCTGACGTTGTCAGCGTCGGCCTCCCCTGGGGCATTCCTGCCGTCGAAGCCATTGCTCACTGTTCTACGTCCGTCCAGTCTTCGCCGAGGTGAAATCTAGTGACAATGTTGAGCGCTAATGATTATCCTGAACTTGCCTGAGGTGGGTTAGATCGCATTTTTCGTCAAGTAGTGCATGCATTTTTATTAATGATTAGTGAATAATGGGAAAGAAGCTTTGGGTCAAGATGCGAACGCCGAGTCCGTATAGACTAGCACTGAGAGGGTCTCTTGCAGGATGGCGCCGCCTTTGACTGCTAATGACTTTCCGTGGATGATTTGAATTTCGAGCACATCCAAGGTAGGCTCCCAGCCACCGTTTCCAGTCCTAGGCCAAGGGTTCTCAAAGTGGAGATTACGGCCCTGGGCTGGTAATAGTCCTATTGTAATGCTCCTGAGCGCTACGTGCGGGCAGCGAGGGCCTGTGATTAACGCTCAATAACAGGGATTGCCAGAGGCGTGTTTGGCTCAAGAGCGTTGGCCAACATTTTTTATTATGTTTCTTTTCTTCAATTTGCTGACAGGTTAGCGCCCTTCTGAGCTCTGCTTGCTCTGGGGTCACTGACCCGAGTCTGAGAATCACTGTTTTAGTTTTTAGTTGGGTTGTTTCTTTCCCAGAAGATCTTCAAAAGCTCTTATCCTTCATAAAGTGCGATTGTAAAACGAATTTGTCTGCACTGCCATCAACTTTGGTGCGTGATGATCAATTTTACATTTTAAGCCAATTAAGCACCAGAACCTTGCATGCTAACCAGTCTTCGTTTTGACACATTTTCGGGGCGCGGAAGTGATACATTTTCCAGTATATCGCGGTTGCCAACCGGCGCAGTGTAGCCCCCCTGCCACTGAGGCCTTCGCGATGAGTGAGGAACACTGTTCTCAAGTGTGTCGCCTGCCAACGGATACCCGAAGTGTACTGCTGACACAGTGGTTTGCTTCGCCTGTAGGCCGTTGGTCAGCAATATAGACTTCGTCTCTGGGCGGGAGGAAGTGGCGGGGCGCGGTGGCATGTGTTATCCTTTTTTCGGGGGCCGCACTGGGCGACGTGCATGTGATGGTGGCGATGAAGTGATTAAAAGTCTACTAGCGAGAGATGCGTTTCTTTAAGCATTTATGCTTAAGCACCAATCGAGTTATTTTTGCGATGTCCCATATTTCAATGACCAAAATTAAAGTCTTCTGTCTGTCTGTCTGTCTGTCTGTCTGTCTGTCTGTCTGTCTGTCTGTCTGTCTGTCTGTCTGTCTGTCTGTCTGTCTGTCTGTCTGTCTGTCTGTCTGTCTGTCTGTCTGTCTGTCTGTCTGTCTGTCTGTCTGTCTGTCTGTCTGTCTGTCTGTCTGTCTGCAGAATTGAACCCTGCGGGCTCCCATTGTATTGTCATTGGTCGTGTTGTCTACTGCCTGTCGGTTTGGCCTTGGTCCATGCAGGGGTGTGAATTTGAATATATTCGGGGATGCCCGGGCACCGCCAATGAAACTTTGAAGTAGTGTTAAAACACTGTTTAACCCGGTACCGCCTGGGCTCTTTTCGCACACGCCACTACCAGCGGGAGGGGGGGCGTGGGTCCGTTCGGACCTCCCCCTGCACTGGCCTGTTGGTGCCACACTGGCCTGTGGAGGCGTGCGTGGTGCAAGGGCAGCGCTTTTGTCAGTGCTCGGAAATCACTGTATCTGGTTCCGCTTCGAGTATGAGACTGGCTCATGTAGGATTATTTTAGCAGTTTCACGGCCTTTTCAGTTTTTGTTTGTGTGATGTTTGCAGGTGAGTCGTGATGGGCAGATACATCGCATGCAGTTTTCACTTCAACTCATTTTATTTACGATATTTGTTAGTCTTAAATTCGATAGGAATGGCCTCCATGTAAATCATTTGCAGCAATAAATTGTCTATATCAAGTGAGCGGCCATACTGACTGAAATCACATTCCATTGAGAAACGCTTCAAAGATATTGTCTCCGTACCAAAGTCATCCCCATCAAAGTAAGAAGAACATGTCGCTGAGGTATAAAATTACCTATGTTTAAAAACTTTATCTATGCATAGTATGTATTTATGTATGTATGTATTTCGCAATGAATTCTCAAGTACATATGGTGACATGGGTGCCATTGGACTAATCGGCGTTTCTGATCGCATTTGGACGGAATGACAATGCCGGCATCCAGTGTTCGGAGTGCCGTGAACATCGAGGACTGGAGGGTCCAGTCTGTGCAAAAATGATGCAGTTTAAACGCAACGATGCTGCCCTGAACCATGTATTTCCGTGTACACGTGTGTTGTTTCCAGCCGCTGTGTTGTGAATTCTACTGTGACTGAGCTTTAGATGGTTTGTTTGCGCTGGGCTGCCCGGTCCGTTCAGCTGCAGCGCTGGGCCGTGGGACTGCCGCAGACAATGTTAAAGCTCTGCCTGCCCACTTTACAGCCTGTCTCTACGTGAGCTGCGACACCGCGTTTCCATGCATTTTAATGGCGGGCGGCCGTAACAGGCGGGTGGTTTATTTCGTCATGGTCGGAGGAGAGAATCTGCGACACTGTCATGGCTCTGATGGAGTGGGCTGATCCGGGGGCGGAGCGACACGGTCGTGCTTTATGACGTCTATTTCTCTACTTCAGATTTGCATAACTCAGCCCCTGGTGGCGTAGTTGCCAAGTTCATGCAAAGGTTGTTCGCTTAAGCCGCTGCACTGCGCAGTTTTCTCTAAAACCAATACATTGAACCTCATGAATCTGTATTTGTTTAACTCAGAATCCTATTGTGCATGCCAAACGCCAACTCTGGAAATATTTCAGCACAAATAGGTTCGTCGATTACATTGAAACAGAGGTATTGCTGAGTGTTATATAACCTTAGGAGGTTTGTGTGCCCGAGAGCCCAAATAGCTAACTAAGATGCATTCCTGTTCCTACAAATTCTGCCTACCACATAAGCACCTTGCTCGGTTCCTTCTCACGGTTTTGAGATAAATTTCCCTTCTTTGTCATTGGTTCGCGTGAGTTTCGAAGCCGATTTTCAGGACGGTTTTTGTCTGGTTGTCGTGCCGTCGGTATATTTTGCACGGCTGTCACCAGCGACGCGGGCAAACAGCCAACCCAGCGCATAGATAGTCGCACAGGAATGCGCACGCCTACAATAACAGTCGCGAGGTGACGGCAGAATCGTGGAATTCGCAATGTACACAGGTGAAGCCGGGTGTTTTCACATGTTTCGGGAGAATGAAGGGCAGTGTTTTGGTGGAAGCCCGTAGGCCTAGGATTTCACTTTGGTGCCCTATTTTAGAGCCATGGAATAAGTGAACCCTTTACGATTACGGAAATTGACTTGAATGTAAATATGAGTTGTTAAGATGTTCCTGGCCTCTCCTCGAACCGAAATGTAAAAACACTGAAGATTATATATTGGCACAGCCCTTCATCAGAATCGTGGGTAAATATCAATAATTCTCAGTCCTAGTATAGCCAGACCTCGAATTGAGCACAAGATTGTAGACACGATTGAGCACACGATTGTGCGTGTGTAGGAAGCTCAATTCGAGGTCTGGCTATACTAGGACTGAGAATTATTGATATTTACTCCACGATTCTGATGAAGGGCTGTGCCCGAATATATAATCTTCAGTGTTTTTACATTTCCGGATTCGAGGGAGAGGCCAGGAACATCTTAACAACTCATCATCATGCCTCGCCGCAGCACTTCAAAACTTATCAACGTTTCAATGTAAATATATTTACTTTTATAAGAGCGCTCTGAAGCCTCCTTTCTATCGCTACACAATTTTCCTTCGCTCCTCTCAGATTTACGTCACAGATCACCCGCGAAGTGCGACTCTCTAACCGGGGCAGGTCTACAGACAGACGCGTGAACGGCTAATCAGGCCGAGCGCTCTCCGCCGTCCACCGTTGTATCGAATCCGTCACGGTTGACAGCCGGCTCCCCCTCGGTACCATACCGAAAAGGCCAGCGACGGCGCGGGGGCTCAGCTCGCGTCTGCGCGAGGCGGCCAGCACCCCCGTGTTTACCACTGTGACGTCCCAATGTATGCGCCCCGTTGACAGTTGAGCCCGCCCCCTTGGTGTGCGTGTGTAGCGACCCTGTTGATTCTGGGGCGGCTGACTGACGTCCAGAAGGTGACCCAGCTGACGGACAGCTGACGCGTGAGTCGCGGTGGGGATGTTGAAGCTGATGGGGGACGCGGAAATGAAAACGCACTCTGCACAGCTCTCTGAATGAGATCTCATAGTAAATGATCTCGCTGGATGGGGTGTTTTAGAAGTGCCGGTTGTTGCAAATTATATCTAAGTTTATTTATTATGCTTGGGTCTTGAATGGTTGAAGCCAGATTATATACTTGAATTTATTTAATTGTTTTCCTAAACATTATCCTAAAGTATTGTGTAAATATAGAGCCCATCAGAAACCGAATATTTGGGAACTATTAGCTCATTCTTATGCATTTGGGTTCCCTGAAAAACAGATTTGGTAGCAACCAGTCGCAGATAAACGGGTGGAGCTAGGGGCTCAAGCCCCCGAAAAGTCCGAGTGTCTACCGTTAATGCATAGCCAGAGGCTGTTCCGCGGCAATGACGGGGAGGTTCGAGCCTCCTAGCCCCCTTCCCTGAAATGAAGTCCTGGACCCGCCACTGGTAGCGGCCAATGCATATATCTGCTCTAACTGGGACAATATGTGAGGGCAGTGTCCTCCAGTGGCATTGAGTTATTTTAGCGCGGTGTACTTGAGCGTCCTTGAGTGATCCTGCCCGGAGCTGCCAGGGGCGGATTATCGCAGGGCTTCCTCCTAATCCGCATAGCAGCCGCTCAGTGCGAGGAGACGAATGCTGGCAATGGGTGTTTACTTCTGCCTCGCTGGAACTCCCACACTGCAGCTGCAAGGGCTTATAACAGCATTGCCGTAGAAAAAATGTTTTCTCAACTTTGGTTCCGTGAAGTTTAAATAATCTTTAAACTTAAATCCGTGAAGTTCTTTGTTCAGACTATGTTTTATCACTCTCCCGTGTCGTGTGTTGCGTGCTTATGTATGCCTCGCACCGTTAAAACTGAATACGCTCATCTGATGATTTTGCACTCTACTGCTTTGTCATTTTTTGTACAAGCTTAAAGGAAATGTATTTTATAATTCAATGTGTGCACTTTTTCTCAAACAAACTACAATTGAGTAAGGTCACACTTTCTTCAGACGTATGGAGTGCCAAAAACTGACACCAAATTTTGATAGGCATGGTGTAAAAGTTTTGTGACAAAATAACGCGTAACTTTGTTTATAAGAGCTTGGTATTCGTAGGGCACCACATCAAAATATCATC
Source organism: Lepas anatifera (assembly GCA_034440635.1). NCBI lineage: Eukaryota > Metazoa > Arthropoda > Thecostraca > Lepadidae > Lepas > Lepas anatifera. The sequence goes on from JAOTON010001803.1 coordinate 1,323,833, forward strand.
GCCTTGGGGCCTTTCAGGTCGAAATGTCTGGTGGGTGAGGGGAAATTCAGGTTCATTCCGAGCAACTGAAAATAATAATTATACGTTTCTTATCGCTGTGAAATGTTTCAGTGTTTCTTTGTTTCAATGTCTGTGAATATTTCAACCCCTGATGTTCGGAAAACAAACTGGAAAATGAATACCGAGCCCTGGTGTATTTTTCTGCTTGGTTGACCGTGCCCAAACGAGAAAAAGTATACAGGTAGCACAGGAAAGAAAAGAAAACCCTGGGTATTGGAGTGAGTGGAAGATTGAGCTCCCAGCCATGGTGAGTGAATGGATAATTAAGCATGTCTGGGTGGTTCTTCAACCAAAGCCCTGGATTTCAGGGCACTTGTCTAAGATTTTTACTCCTCTCAACTGTTGCTGCCCAGGTCCACCCCACCTTATGATCGGTCGGCGAATGAGGTTGCCACATCCCTCGTGCCCTCTAATACTGCCGTTCAATCCTGTGGTGAGGTCCGTTGCAAGCATGAACTCAAACGTTGTGAATGCATTATTCCGCACCAACCTCATTGTCCAGAAATCGAAACAGATGCTGAGTTAAGTGAGTAATCCGAGTTGCGAGCAGCATATTCCTTGCCCAATCGAGGATGCTGTTTCCCCCGCTGTGCTGCTCCGTGTTATTCCGCCACGGTGCCGGAATAACACGCACATCATCAGACAATGGTCGGCGCCCAGGTCTGTATGCAGTGCGTGTAGAAGAGGTCACGGCACGCCGGCGCGTCCCTAATATATTGCCACAGCATGGCCGACCCGGGTATTGAAGAGTCTGTCGGTGAACCAAACATCGTGCTTTAGCCGCATGTGAACATGTCACGACTGTGATGCAGCAGCGCAGGCATGCGGGGTTCCCTCAGCGACATTCCGGAATGAGTTTGCCGTTTTATCCAACCGTCGGAGTGCACGGGAGCCATGCTTTCATGTAAATTTGTAAACGATTGGATGTTCTTTATGATGTCTAAACCTTTGCCTCAGCCTTGCTTTTGCTATGTGGGAAAGTTTGGAACCTTCCGGCGTAGTATTTGCTTTGATTTATTAATACTGAACAGGGAAGTGACGCCGATGCGAACTTTTCACCTTCTTGTTGTGGGCTGGCCATGTCATATAATGCATCGTTGGTGGAAAGCATTCGTGAGTTGCAGGAGCTAAAGCTGCGGTGTTAGTCCGGGGATGAACTGGAAGGTGGATATCTACTATGCGTTCGGGGAGGGGAGGGTGCTAACCCTAGAAATGTCATAGAAACATGGTGTTTTTCAAGTAAAACTGGCCGAAATTACCGAAAAGCAGACAGAGTTTGGAAGCTTTCGTGGGCATGATTGGATTGAACTCCCAGCCCTGGATCCGCCACTGCGTAGACTGGCGACATAGATATTACGGTGAGTTTATCATGCCAGATTGTAATGCCTTTTTGATGGAAGTTTCATTACCAAAAAATAATGCTATAAGGCTTGATTTTTCATTGAAGTTTTGTGATTGGAAACTGTTTATAAGTCAACGGTGAGAAGGAATGAAAACGCTTGTCGTCGCTTATCGTCCAATATGAGGTAGCTACATATTTTCGGTATGAATTTATATCCACTGTCTCATACAGTACTAATGTTTGCCTCGTTTCCTTTGAAAACGAACAAAAACTCTCCATCTTTATCTAGAAATAAGCAGCCTTCCTTTGCCGCAATCGCATTACCGCTGCCACCAGAAGGAATGGTGGAGAAACGTTTGTCCATTACTTCTGCCCAGAATGGAAGGTCGGAAAAATAGGGCGGAGGCCAAGAGCCGCATGCCTGAAGAGTGTGTCCACTGCCAGTCTAGCTCACAATCAGGCTCAATGATATGCTCGTTTCGGCACTGACTCTTCCACTGCGATGATCAGGCTCATCGAGGCCTAGGCACGCATTTAAACGACGTTGATGTCCAATAATGTCTGGCTTGCCAGTCCCAGGAATGAGCATGTCGGAGCCATTTTACCAGGCGTCCTACTTTTGAACCGGTACTCAGGGATTTAGCTTCGGAGAGGCTGTTCATTTTGAAAGGATCGGGAGTCAGGGTCACGTAATGGTGTAAAAAATATTGGCGCACACTCAATCAGTCGGTGGGAACTCTGACTTCTGAATTCCTGGAGGCCAGATTGACTGACGTCTTGGGTAAAAAGTGTTTACGTTCGGGTCTGAGTTCGTTACCATAAGGTGCCGTGAGTATTATAAGATGTGTAATGTAACGCTTCCACAACAGACATATCCAAGACATCCTTGCATATATTTTCTGTTTTATGCTTAAGTTGTTGGTTTCCCTCAGCTATGAGATGTGTATCTTTTACTATTAAAGTCGATTAATTACGAAGCAAAGTGAAAGTGAACACCCTCAAAGTAACACTGCGTCACTTAAACGACATGGAACAGATTTGTATTCGCCGGGAGGCGTCAGCACACTCAATAATTGCGAATAATGTAGCCAATGCATTGGCTAAAGAGATACCGCAATGTCTATCAGAGACAGTAGTTTTCAATGGCATGCAGAAAACATAGTGTTATACCCAACTTTCTTTAAATAATTGTAAAGCATCCATATCATAGTAAATGAAAACCACAAACTTCAGCATAAAACATAAATATTCTGCAAGGATATATTCAATATTTTAGTTTAAGAACCGTTACATCACAATGAAAACAAATAACCTCAGAGCTAAAAGCGATTAACAGCATCAGGTGACCCATAATAGGTACATCGAATTCACTCTGCAGTAAACTAAGATACTCTCTAGATGAATATGAACGAGGAGTAAAAAGACACTACTAGTTTGTAACGCTCCAGCAAAAGTAAAATTTTCTAGTGTAGTATGTCGTCATTTATAGTGTTTTATGATTAAATTTTTCACTGACTCCGTTGAATCGCCATGGACAAAACGCAAAATCAAACATAAAAGGCTGAAATGCTAATGTTTTTTTAGAAACGGCGAGGAAAATGTTTATTTATTTTAGTTTATTACAAACGAACTGAAAATAATTCCCTAGAAAGTGGCACTTCATCACGTAACCAAGAGTGTTATGCGATCAAGTGTTCTTTTCCAGGGCTGCATATGAACTTGCGTATCGCTCGTTATCAAAGGTTAGTTCTCCAATGATCTGTTGCTTTCTTTCGGTTCTAGATTTGTACCTTCCTTCAATGACGGTGATCGATGAAATGTTGTGTATGGCGAGACATAATCTGAAGTGGTTGCCATACACATGGGCTTTAATGTGCCATTATTTCTTCCTTGTTTGGTCGATGCTCTTCATTTCCAGCCCACAGCTTTGTGACAAACCCCAAATTCTCTGGTTTCTGGCATTTTCTCGCAAAACAAAATCTGAATAATATTATAATAATAAAAATTACAAGTATGTATTGCACGAACGCTTGCGCCATATCATCCCATTTTTTGCCGTTCACTGCCAAGTGCTACTTAACCCAATGTACTAATACGACCCCGGCATCCGAAAGGTTTGTAACGCTGCTGGAGCCAAATGGATGCGGAGCAGCATTGGACATTTTTTGGGGGCTGTCACGACGCACGGTAGATATATAGGTCCCGCTGGAACTATCCAATAGCGCCCGCCCGGCGATGCTAATCTTGGCTGTTGACTGCTGTGATGGAGGGTCACCAAACCCCTATATCTGGAAATGGGAAATGGCTCGGGCGGTAGCGGTAGTCGCACCGTAATACCAGAATTCTGACAGTGAGCTGAGCCGCTCAGTTCTAATGCCGCAACTGTTTTGCATTGTTGAATGTCTAGATTGTATTGCATTCTTGTGGTAATCATAGAAGATCAAAGGGTAATAACTTGTAATTAATTGTCTGACCTAACTGTGGATCATCAGCTTCATACTTTACTCCGGTGGAGATATCTTCATCTGTAATCTTGAGCTGTTGTGTTTTGTGTGTTTTTTTTACTTTCGCAGAACGAATAGCCGTTTATCTCATGTAATTACACTTCTCCCGGGCCTTGCTGGCACTCTTTTGCCGTTACTGCGAAGGTCTTGGAGGCCAGATCATTAGGCATACATTAGGCTTAGCTTTTAGCAAGGTTGCGGCACCCGCCTTCATCCTTGTATAACCGGAAAGGCCTCGGTTGCAGCTATGGTAAACTGTAATAAAACACCGCTGTTGTGAGAAAGGCACCCCTCTGTTATGAATTAGCGAAAGACACCACGCTCTCTAATAGTTGTGAGTCAAAGACATACGTTATCATATCCTCACCAAGTCTTTACGACAGGAATTAAATAGTCGTTAGGACAAAGCATTAGTTAGCGCAGCAGAATATCACAGTTATTTGTTTGATGATGGTTCGCTACCATGACATAATTACTCTGAAAGTTGCTTTGGTTGATTGGTTTTGTGATGCCGTGCGTAAGCGTCGGCGTAGACGATACTGTTTTTTAGTACTGTTAGGCTCTTAATTTTGCTGGTTTCTTTTTACTCTTTAGCCGGCTTTGTCTCTTATATACTTTTATCTTCTACCACCATCCTACAATGGTTTTGATGTCATTTCCTCCACATCTTAAACGCTCAGGATTGGTAACATCATTATGACATTGATCGGCCCTTGACCTGCACCTCTGGCAGAGGCGCCCCTTCTGGTTCAAATGGTGCCCCTCTGTCAGAATCCCCCTGATCACACATGCTGGATCCGCCAATGGTAACATTGTTTGAATGTCATTTTGTGGGTACGTTGAACTGTGAACGGGAGATTCATTTGTCCGAAACATGTCACAACTTCGGTCACGTATTGGTCAAAATTGGCACCAATCGGTCAGGCATTGACCACTTTGAGCTGACCAAAATTGACCGGTGTGAAACACCGCGCAACAGAGCAGCTGTCACTGATAGTACATTGTCTCACTGACCGAAACCTAATTCCAAGGCAAACCGAATGATTACCATTAGCTTGGTGCTCCAATTATGGTGCTCCTATTATATCTTCTACATGGAAGTTGTAACAATATTTATGGATGTTTCTTATTGAAATATATGCGTTGCATTCATGCAGCACAGCCAAATATATCCAACTGTTGCGTCCAAAGAACTAGCAAGCAAGACTTGTAGCTCTGCAAAGTTGGTGCCATACATCATCTTCGGTGACTTTTATGGCGGTCCAGTCAATTTAAAGTTCACTCTCGGCTCCCCATTCTCGGAGTTTCGAGCGCCGTTTATGCCATCTGATGGTTGTTGGGCGAAACAATGTTTGTGTGCCGAACGCTTTGGCAGTGACCGCCCGTCGATGTGCAGACTTCCAGCCCCTAGACTGACCGACTGAGAAACTAATCAGTTTTTTTCATTCCAGAAAACCTTTCCCTTTAGCCTTTTACAACCAAGGAGCAGGCATTGCTACGTACTAAGACCCCCTCCCCCCCACTACTACATGTGAGGCTGGAACTGGCTGATTCGCTTCAACACCTTATCACCTCTTTGAATGTATGCCTTTTCAGAAGTTAGGTCTTTTCATTCTCTCGAAACAGCTGTATGTCCCCAGCCGCTCTTGCGCATATCACCATTTTCTGATGTATTTTTAATTACTGATGCGCAATGACAGTTGTTTGCCTACTTGGTTTATGTTTACCTTGAAAGCAAGGTTGGACCCCAGCTCTGCAGGCTACCCTTTCCCCTGTTCTCCCTCCTCCAACCTGAACATAATTCCAGCGCCCATGTAAAATGTTAACGACGAGGCTGGATGAACATTTATTTCCACGAGTTTCATTTAGCTTCTGCGGAATAAGAGCTCATAAGATCTTTAGATTGCCTCTGAGATGCAGCGGACCACAAGATGCGCCATCTTGACCAGCAATATCACGCCTAAAGCGCTGCAGGGCAGTCAACGCTGCAGCTCGTCCGAAAGTCCGCCTCAAGAGGCTGGCTGGGGGCGGGCTCTGGTGCGTTGAACAGTGGTCGGAAAAAGGGTTCAAGTGTCACCAACGGAGCTTCAAACCAAACTTGTGTAACCGAGAATATTGAGATTTGACATCAAAAGGGAATTATTTTCCTGACACCTTGAATCCTTTTAAATCGTGTCAGCTTTTGCCGCTTAGGTGTTCACAATTGCCTTTTTGTCACCGACTTGATCGACTTTTGTCACCAACATAGTTAGCAAGCTGGCAGATTTTTCTACCTCTGGCGCGCTGAAACCTAGCGGCCATGAACAGTTAGTGTTCTAGGAATGAATCTCCATGGCTATTTATACGTCTACAGAAGTTGTTTTCAGCGTTGCAGATCCAGCATACGCTTGTCTCTGCCTCCGCGATTCCGTAAGGAGAGTGGGTGGGGCCGACGCATTACCGACATGGCGCGTTAAGCACCTGCGGTCTTCACCAAAAGCTTCATATGAGTGTTTGATTAATTCTTGAATATCATATGTTAGTATAAAATTGTGTTGCAGATCCGATTGAGACAAACGTTTTTGATGCAGAAAGGCTGCGAACCCGCGAAACTGATCTGAAGGTTACGTGTTTTTTATTATATCATCTTTTAAAATCCTCCTTCCAACCCAAGAAACTTGTCATACTTTTAGTGCCATTGGTATAGTTTTCATTTTACTGCTAGAAGCATTTCACGCCCCGTAAGGCAGCATTAGCCACCATAGCCACCAGTCAGTCCGCCCCAACTTTTCGCTTCCAATCGAGCGCTGCTGCCTGCTACAAATCCACTCTCCTTCTCTCGCCAAATCCACGGTCTGCACTCCATTTGATGAATGTATATTCGGTGCCGACTGTGATGGCCGTCCGCTCAAACTTTGCCCGTAAACGAGCGTGCCCCGCGGCATCTCTGGCCACTTCCAATTTGCTTCCGTTTAGATTGGATCTGCACGATGCGCGGCGAATACTCAATGCGTTCGGTGGCGTCAACGCCGCACCGATCGCACCCCCCTTCATCCCTGCCCCACTCTCCTCGCCACCATTGTGCGCTAGACTGCCTGTGGGGCTGACCTTTGAAGGTCAACAGCTTGGTATGGGATTAGCTGTGTTTACATTCCTGACTTTTTATGTGTTTTCATTCAGGCTTAATTAACTTGACAACTTCCTTCCCTTGATGAGTCCCTGGGCGTCGAGCCCACATGCATCTCAATTAGCCGCCGCCTTGGGCTGGGTGTGCGTATTTCATTCTGTCATGGGCTGGATTCGATTTAACGAAGGCCAATCGTACGCCAGAAGTCCCTTGTTTTATATTCATTCCGGTGTCGGCTCAGTATTTCACCGCATCAGCCGACGCGGATATGTGGCCTGACCGTGGGGGCGGGCCACCTGTACCCCATCGGCCGTCACTAATGCGGATTAACGGCTGGGGTCGTTTTGTGACAGCTGCCCTGGCCTCTGGCCTGGCTATTGCACGGCGCTTGGCAAACGGCCGGCACAGCCGGGGCAACGCAGTCGCCAAACACCGCAAGTGTAGGTGTTCTCCTCGAAACTGGACGTACTGCGGCCGTCAGTTGCCATTCTCCTCATCTTTGTGTAATATTTTCGGGCCGCAACTGATGTTGAAATATGTGAAACGTCTCTGATGTGGTCATGCAGTACCACTGCACTCTATAACCGGTTTACCGTCATTATTGGCGATGGCATACGGAAAGATATGATTCATTATGTTTTAGTTGGATGACAGGTCAGCTTTATGAGAAAAAACTAGAATGCGTGCATGTGTACATGTTTCCCAAGCCTAGCTATACTTAATCATTCCTTTTCAAGGTCCCGCCGACATGCACACTCACGCACACTGCACATGCATGCTCGGTAAGTACAACAAGCACGTGCACGTATGGGCACACGCACGTGCGCGCGAATGAACATCACAACTGGGGCTCTCTTTTCGATGCAAGAAGGTTCTTGAATGGCTTGAATACATACACCAGTGACAAACCACTCTATGGAAGACTCAGAATCCAGGGTGGCCCTTCCCCCAATTGCCCTTGGATTTCAAAGCGATTGCTTCTCCCATGATACACAGAAACATGAAATACGGTTTCCATAAGTTTTGCATTCTCTACTTTGTATCTAGTTCTTAGCACTTGCGGGGATTTGCAATCTACTATTACCTATCCCGCCTATTTTCCGAGGCTTCTAGGGCCCTAGTCACTCATCTGTTACGGAAGCAGTCACTGGGACGACGACGGGACCTAATGAAGTGGTTTTTGTTTAGGTCCATCCCCCTTGGCATTGGTGGATGTAGGAGGATTGTTTGGGTAGGAAGCAAGTTGAAAAAGTGATATTTGTAAAAAGAATATCGGCGAAAATGGAATGGGTAAGATGGGGCGGGGATTTGTGTGCCCTCCTCCTGGATCAACCAGCGCCGTTCGGGACCGTCTCTGAGGCCGGCGTGGACACGCGCGGGGGTGTCGGCAGTGACCACTCCGTGCACCCATCCGTCTTCATAAGGTCAATCAGAGGTTCCGGCCTCTGGACGTGTGGTGGCGCACACATCACCATTATCTTTTGCTTCGCTCGCTCTTTCTTTTTCTGCTGCCATGATAACATCCCGTATACCTTCAGTTTCATAGGTGGCCGAACAGGGGAGGGAGGGGGGGCACTGTCCTTAAATGATACATTTAACACTACGTTATTTTTAAGGACAGCTACGAACAGTTACTCTTTATTTAAAACAGTTATAGCATACCATAAGTGATTGACTAATAAATATAATGTTTTCTGCAAGTTATAGCTCATGTTTGTCTCTGTTGGGTCGGAAACTATGTGTTATGAAACTGTTGTGTTGTGTTGTTTTATCTACTTTGCCTTTATTGGGGCGATCCGTGGGCAATGAAATAAATAAATACAAATACAAATACAAACTAGTGTTAGGGCGCACTATCATCTAAGCACCCTTTGCCAATCAGGGCCAATGCCCTAGTCGAGTCCCTGCATTCATTCTTAACAAGACCATTCATTCATTCCCCTAACAACTTCTGGCCCAATCACTGCTGAAAGCCAACTGAACCCAGTCAACCCAGTGGAGCGGCAAGAATTACCCCCGGCGCCGTCGAGCCAGCAGCATTGCGGTCTTCCCGATTCAATAAAGGCGTGCTCGCCGACACCGCGCCATCCTTTTGCCGTCACTCAGAGCCATCCCGATCGCCCGGCCCAGTGCACACGCGGCTCGGCGCGGTGGGCTGCATTTTCAGTCATTCATACGGGTGCAATGGGGCAGGAAACGGCTCAGTCGAGCGCGTGATCGGCAGCCGCAGCGACGGCTGTGCCGTTGAGACCGCGCCCGTCTCACCCCCAACCGCTCAACCACTCTTTCTCACTCTCTCGCTCGGTTTTGTTCTCTTGTGACTCAAGCTCCAGCTCTCAACTACCACTGTAATGCCCTTATTGATATATTTATTCGTTCATTCATTCATTAATTGAGTCACGTACTCATTTACTCACTCACTCACTCACTCATCCTCTCATTATCTTATTATATTATTCTCTCTCTCTCTCTCTCTCTCTCTCTCTCTCTCTCCGGCTGTTTTTTTCTGGTCGTTCAATATTTCTGCCCCCTGGCTTATATTTATTTTATTTTCTCCTGTCTGTTCTAGCATACTCCCCAATTGTCTTCCCTGTCAAGTTTTTACCCATCCATATGTTCCGGCGCCATATTCTAAGATTCGCTGGAATCTCGATGTCTGAACAAATGGAAAATCTGTTTTCGGGACATAAATTTTAATTCAATCCTTGCGCTGCAGTGATGATGGTTGCATGTAGTTATTGCTCACCGCAGTAACACGTTGCATGTTTTTGATAGCTAGAATGAGAGGCTGAGTCCAGGACTGATATTAAACCCTCTGCTTTACCAGTCTCCCTTGTTTTGGGTTGCATCTGAGTGGGTTTGGGCACAAGGCTGAAAAATATATTCATGAATTATTAATCATGCACATTAATTGAAAGTGGAGAAGTCGTTTCGAAATTATGGAATTGGCTCAGTTTCTTGATTCAGCTCAGTTTCTTGATCTGGATAGGATACAGTGCGCCGTGTTTCCTAGCCAACTGAGGCCAGTGCGGTTGACGGGTCGTGACCCGTGACTCGTGTCCGTTGCAGATGGGACCGCTGTGGTCGGGGCTGGCGCTGGCGCTGCTGATCGTGACGCTGACAGCGGCAGGTAAGTTCTGCTGTGGACTATTTCATTCGTATTTTGTTCCCAACAGCTTCCAACCGCTGTTAGATTTAGAACGCACCAGCTCAACAATGCCCGAATCTGGCTGCACTAACCTTCATCAGCTTATTATTCTCGGAACAAGTTTAATATTACGTTATATTTTTAAAGATTTCTTGAACACTGGTAAATTCCATGTTTAAAAACCCACAGGTTTGGCATTCCAGAAGAAAACTAAAATTTATATTTCTGTAAACCTTCTTCATTTTTAATTCTCACTTGGGAACATTACCAAATATATCTTGATTAGGCTGCTTAAGGATTTCATTGTGCTATACTTAAGAATGAAAACTATGTATATTGATTTATAATATTTACGTTCATCTCTTTTCATTCCGACTGCTTTTCCTCCTCATTGATTGATGATTCAGTCTTGGTCTTTGGCCAATCATAGCGCAATAAGCATAACACACACACACACATATATATATATATATATATATATATATATATATATATATATATATATTCAGACTCCCAGCCCCTAGACTGACCGATGGAAACTAAACGTATTTTTAACATAAACATAAACATATAACATAAACATTTTATTAACATATATATATATATATATATATATATACTAATAATTTACGCATTTGGGCGTAATCGGGTCGAATTTAGATTTCAACTTTATTGGACCGTTATTTGGTATGTATAGGACGGATCTCAGCACAAACAATGTTTTAGTATTTTCTACTTCAAGTCCGTTATCCTAAATTTATATGAATAAAATGAAAAGTAACAACTTGCTTTAGTTTTGAATATAATATTTCCGGGAGTCTTGTCCCCTTGGTCGCATAAGGCAAGATGGTCTCATCAAAGAACACTGTACAAATGTGCCAGAAAGCAAAATGTAGGCAGATACCAAGACTCCCTGGTGAAAGTTAACACGTTAATTACACTTAATCAAAGTTATAGTAAGCTTGAGTAAATTCTAAGGGTTTTAAATCAAATCACATACAGTAGCATCCTCAGAAGAGCCTCATCACTAACTCTAAACTGAATAGTTGTTGCGTCTCTCATTGATGCCACCGAGCGCCAAAGTCCTAAGCTGTTTCCGATAATCTCCTACCCTATAATTATTAATGTAGGAAGAACTCATCCCTACCCTTACGATAGGATAATTTCCCTTGCAACAACTTTGCTCCTGCGTTTAGTTTTTATAGGTGTAGTGCGGTTCGTCACTTTAAAGTTATAAATCCTAAATTTACCTTCAACTAACGTGCAGAGTGACACCTGCCTCTCCTTTTTGGAAATCTCACTGGGCGCCAGTTTGTGCTTTCATGGCTGCCCGGCCAGGTAATTTGCGCCGCGAGTACTCGGTCGTATCGGACGGAACGCATCCGTCGGCACGGTCGGCGCCTCCGTCGCGTGCGATTTACGGGCGCCTGCGCGCGACAGAACGGCCGCGCTGCGTCGTCCCCGCGTGCTCGTAACCCCACACTCATAATCGTAACGACGTGATAGAGGGATGCGGCCAGGCTGATTCGGACAGGCTCGATTAGTGATGACAGATGTGCGGAGCTACCGCCGCACTGTGGCCGACAGCTGCGAAAATAACCTCGGCATCCGCCTCTACCTCATCCGAACACCACAACGCGACCCTGCAGCCAAACAAACAGCGTTATCGGTCAAGAAATGGCGTCATAGTTACCGCCCGGTCGCTGGTCTGCGTTTGGATCCGAAACCGGCAGGATCGCTTTAACATCTCTGACTGAAGCTGGCGCTATCTGGCACTGTCGAGCCCGACGACGCAGCCAATGATGGGGCACGGTCCGTGTCGACGTGAATAGCTGGCGCGTTGATGGCGTCCCCGGGCGGCCGTGACAGCACCGGCCTTATGCGTGGGTAGACAGCAGACTGCTCTGCATGATCTCGACCCAGTGCATAGTCTAGCCATGAAAAGGGAATGGGCAGATTCAGGATTTTCGATGGGGATGGGCACTCTGGTTAGGGGGTGTCATTTGTTTGTGTCCGGAGGTGGCCCAATTTTAGCCTGGAGGGGCGCAATTGGGGTCAGGGGCGCCAATCCTTGATGTATTACCTGTCAGAATAGGGCCAAATTTTATTGTACTGGTGTCAGTACTCGCGTCCTGGGGTAGGGGGTAGGAGGCGAGGTTAGATGAGGGCGCCGGGTGTGTCAATCAGGGTGGTTAGACCTACCCTCTTGCTCGCTGAATCCGCCTGTAGGTTGAGCCTTTTAGAGCCTTTTATATTTGGGCTGTTGTGTTTTGGCTTTTTCTGTAAGGTGATTTTTTGGGTGCGTGTTAGGGATCTTAACTCTTTTACTGGTTTGTGTTTTATCATCTCTTTCGAGCCTTAGGTCACTACCACGAGACTTTATGGGTAAGAGGTCCTGATTTACGATACTTGACAGGAAACAACAAATTTTGGGCTGCTTATGTATTTCATACGTCGTTCGCTTAGTGACAAAATCGCTGTTAAGTCTGAGCTCGTTGAATGAAGACAAAAAGCTCCTCGGTGTGCCTCAAATATACTCAACTATCTAAGATAAGACAAGGCAAGAGACTAAATGTTGCGACAATTACTATCATCAACAATTTAGAGTCTTGCTAGTTTTTTTCTGGACCTATTATTTTTTATATGCCGTTACAGCGCGCTCTAAAGCCCAAATAACTGAAAACTCCATGACCGAAACAAATAAAAACTGAAATGTGAGCTGTCATGATCAGGCCTTAGACTGTCATTCTGGAATGTTGGTTGTTGCTCGTGACATCTCAGCGATGTCAGAATCGTGCTTCCGACGGGGCCGCTGCTCGTAAACTTCCCTCTGATATACGACATGTTTGCTAGCAAGCTCTACAGTTCTGTCTCTCGACTATGTTGAGTTACGATAGGTAAACCTAGCTTGTTGCGCCCAGTGTCTTGAATTGATAACCACAATACCTGACAGCCGGGAAAAAATGAACCACCATTAGTTTGAGAGAAAAGTTACGTCCCACCGAATATGTTATATTCATTAAACGGTGTGGGGCAAGGGATGCTTTTGCTGGATTCTGGACATGTTATGTCATGCATTGCACTATTTTGCCCAAATGCCATTCTGATCGTAGAGCCCATGTCAACCAGTGCATTTTTTTCCAAACGGGGTTTTTTGTTGTTGTGAATGGGAATGTTTTTATAAATTTTCCTCACAGGTAAAGGGGTGGCAGTCGACATATATGTTTGGACTGTGCAGATCCATCCTATTTTACGAGCCCATTTGTCTTTGTCTTCTCATACCTACTGTTTGCTTGCGCATATAAGACAATTCAATTGAAATCTAATTGTTGCCAGGGTTTCCCTTGTCATCCCTACCAGGGCCCTGAGTCCCCCCGCGGGGATATTGATACCATGCAGCTATCAGATTGGAAATTGATTATTTCCAAAACGTAGCAGACTGAAATATTCCCAGGTTATATGTCATGCTTTTAACGGAGCTATCCGTTAACTAATGCCAATTTTTTCCTTTTCAACACTAAATCCTTGTCATTACTTCAATTGTTGCCCAAAAACTTAAACTTTATATCCGTGTGCAGCAACGCATGCGGAACTACTTTGGAGGCTGGCCAGAAATTTAACAAGTTTGGCAAATACATACCTTGTGCATGGCCCTAGTGTTAACGGCGGAGTAGTTGGCGATTCATCACTCGGCTCTTTCAATTACCGACGCGATGGGCGCTTGGTGCCATTAAGTGCTGATGCGGCGGTCCAGATTGCTACTTTCCTCACGATTCATGCCCCAAGTCTATAAAGATGATCCTATATCAGCCCAATAAATTACGATTCTCAGTTCTGACCGATAACTCTTCCATCGACAAATCCCAGAGGCGTTGTTACGTGTGCAGCTCCCATTCGGGCAAAATTTACCGTCACAGCGTGTGACTACCATTTGAAAAACTACAAATTTTTCCAGCACACACAGATTAAAACGCGCACACGCACGCACAAAACTCCAACCTGGGTTTCTCGCCTGCTACTTGCCTTGACCGACGATAAGGTGTTCGCGGTTATTTCTGCGCCGGAGCGGAGTAACAATCTGCGGGGTCGTTTGGTCGGGCCTGCCAGTAATTGTGTGGGAGCGGGATCGGGCGGCGATGGGTGTCGAAATGTGCCTGCCGGCTAATCCGGCTCGCCGCCGCCGGGATCGACGCTATGAAGACTGATGACCCCATCAGCGGTGGACGTGAGGGTGCGGAGGACGCCGGTGACGACGCCCCTGCTCCTGTTATGACACTACCAGTGAGGCCAGTTGCCAGTTCGAACGGGGAAAACTTTTAGCAGACTTGAGGTACATACGCCTAAAGCTCCCTGAACATTGTGTATGTTATCCCTTTGTCGTGGAATCGTGGTTTTGTATAGGAAGTGGTTCGCTTGATTGACTAAATTTATGTTGTCATCACCATGTTGAACATCTCGATCGGCAGAGAAGGCGCTGGAGCCGGGTTGATAGGCCTGGAGCCGGGTTGATAGGCCACCGGCGGTGGTGTGATGGCCTGGAGCCGGGTTGATAGGTCGCCAGCGGTGGTGTGATGGCCTGGAGCCGGGTTGATAGGCCTGGAGCGGTGGTGTGATGGCCTGGAGCCGGGTTGATATGCCTGGAGCGGTGGTGTGATGGCCTGGAGCCGGGTTGATAGGCCGCCGACGGTGGTGTGATGGCCTGGAGCCGGGTTGATAGGCTGGAGCGGTGGTGTGATGACCTGAGGGTTGTAGCCGCCGGCGGTGGTGTGGTGGCCTGGAGCCGGGTTGATAGGTCGCCAGCGGTGGTGTGATGGCCTGGAGCCGGGTTGATAGGCCCGGAGCGGTGGTGTGGTGGCCTGGAGCCGGGTTGATATGCCTGGAGCCGGATCTTGCCAGTGTGATGATGGCTGGAGTTGTAGTTAGAGATGGCCATCATTGAACTGACGGGGCCTCCAGATAGGACCGCCGAACGTGACATCGCTGTGTCCGCGGGAGCGTGACAGTTTGGAGATCTGAATCACAGGGCTCAAATAGGATGATAATTTGTTAATTTCGGAGGCATCCATTCACTAAATTACGTTACATTTATTGTTTCTCTTGGATATATGCAAGAGTCCAGTGTGCTGTGTTGTATCTTTTGAGACTCTGAAAGTGTGCTGATCTCGATATTGACACCAAAATGGCTCGTCACGTTTGTGCATAAGTGAAAATGCAAAATTTTATATCCATGAATTAAGAGTAAGTTCAGAACGTCAATGGAACGTGGTAATATTTTTTTGAAAGTTTTTGTCGGAATTCAATTTTGGAATTCCGTCAATGAATACGCCCACCACTTCGGATGAACCCACATCAGCCCCTGTGCGCGAATTTGCCGCAAATTACCTTCTAACCTTCCGTCTTCGCCTGTAACAAGGTCAGGGTCGAAAATATCAATTATTTGCTCAGTGCATGATCCAATATCAGGCCTGTATCGAAAATTGCCCCAGCCGGTGACGTTACCGGTTTTACTTCCGATCGGAATCAGCCCCCACCAGCCTCAGCGCGTCACGGGCTGCGATTTCGAGCACGTGACCCACCGAGTGTAAATTACCTCTCCCGTGCTTGAGAAGCGCTGAGGTGACATTTGATACCCAGTTAAATATTCCCACTAGCTGGAAAATAATTTACGCCGAGCTCATTGGCTGTTATTTACCTGCGGCAAAATATGGGACAGCAACCGTTACAGTGTACAGGCATCGTTCGCCTCATGCTGATACCAATTTAATTGCCTTGTTTTTGTGACTGTAATGAGGCATTTATAGATGACAGCCCACCCTATCAGCGACAAAACCTCTGTGATAGTATCAGCCGGCTGAAAGTATTCCTAGTAGCTTTTAACGGCGCCGAAATTACTGTTCAGTTATCAGTAATGGCAATGGTTGTGATCGCATTTATTCATGCTCATGTCTCATGAAACAGTATTCGGAGAATATCTACTTTAATTGCCTCGCGCGGTGTTTTTTTTTGCTACGGCCAGTATCCTGCAGAAGTTTTTTGAAACAAAACCGATCAAGTAATATCAAGCTCTTGATCCGAAGCGAACTTCTGAACTCGGGAATATCAAGCCAGAAGGTTAGAGTTAACCCGGAATCTTTGCTGTTTCTTGGTTTCACTCGTCTAATTAGTTAAATGCAAGTGTCCTGTTATCCTCAAAACAGATGGGTGATTGTTTTGCCGTCGTGGTTTAAAAATGAGAAAATACTTCCGTATAGGGCCACAGAAAGTATCAACTCTGTAGACATTTCTTCAGAGTCTTTGCGTAAGAAACTTTCAGCCTGATGAAATAAGACATATATTTATCTCAATGCGTCGTTTATCATAAGCATCGCATCAATATGCCAGCCTGGGCGTTGGTTCTAGAACATCTGTCAATATGTCACGCTCCAGCGACTCGGACGGCGGGCTTGGAGAGAGGCATGTCGCGGCGGGGCAGGCACGTGCTGTTCCAGCACTCACCGCAATGAGAAGGCCTGTTGTCCTGATTGGCTGTTCTGTCGACGTCCGCCCCCCTCGCCTCCCTCCTCATCCCTCACGGAGGTCCCTGAGGACCCTGACTCACCACCAGCGACAGCAAAAACTCACACGACAGGGGCCGAGGGGATGCGAGGAGAGATGTTGTGTCGGCGCTCGGTGTGCGGTGCGTCCAAATGTGACGTGCTGGCTTCTGCGCGTGCGTTAATGATACGCCTGCTTCGCGTTGCGTCAAAACTGCGTCTGGCGTGATGCGTCCAAATGTGACGCGCTGACTGCGTCTGGCGCGTTGCGTCCAAATGTGACGCGCTGACTGCGTCCGGTGCGTTGCGTCCAAATGTGACGCGCTGACTGCGTCTGGCGCGTTGCGTCCAAATGTGACGCGCTGACTGCGTCTGGCGTGATGCGTCCAAATGTGACGCGTTGACTGTCTGTGGCGCGGTGCGCCGAACGAGAAACAAGACAATGAAGCTTATCACGCGAGCTGTTACATACTAGCGAGCAGGCAAATGTAGTCATATAACAAACACATCAGTGATATCCTCGTGTCGAGTGCATTCCTGAAAGGAGCTGAAACGAGGGGCAGCGAAGGGCCGTGACGGAAGCCGGCAGGACATGGCCGCAAGACCCGAGTGTGATGTTTAACTGGAGTCTGTTACGTTCGGAGGTTCGACATAGCTGAATATCGTGACAGGTCGGCGTTCGGTGTCGTACATGCCGGCCGCGACACGACTCACTGCATACCAATTGCAGGTATCGTTGCTCGGTGGAGCCGCTGTATTAAGCCATAACACGACGGGGAAAGGTCTGCCGGTAACCAGAACGGAGCGGAACAATTTCAAAGTCTCGGGAACAAGCGTGCTGACGAAAGTTCATGGAGTGGTGCATAGAATAGGCATAATGGCAAGGTGCAAGCCAGGTGAATGGGTCAAATGTCAGGCAGCAGAACTGTTTTGGGCGTCCTTACTCCTGCTGGGTGGTTGCGTCTTGTATTTGTGGGCTTGCAAGCGCAGCGAGCGTTATTTTCTTGTGATAATGCTGTGTGCTATGGAAATGAATTGTAAAATTTAAATAAAGGTTCACGATAGCAACCATCAAATATGTGTCTATAGCTTCTGATTTTTTAAATAGATAGATTCACCTCGAACCAAGGCTAGAGCCTCAACACTGGGCTTAGTGTTTGGTAGCTGGTGCCTGACTGGTCGTTAGGGAGAGGTTTGTTCTCAATGTGCCATAAAGCAGGGTGGATTATCTCCGAAGAACTTGAAATTGGCGACTGATATTGACATCGGAATTCATTTCGTATCGACTTCAGGTTCTACAGCGGTGTGGTCTGGCAGGCTTCTTGAGTTTTGCGGAGGTAATTACTCGCCAGGATGGAATCTTACTGTCTTCAAAGTCCGAAGATACCGAATTGGGCTTCGTTGTTCTGTTATGGATGGAGAGCTTAGCTAAAATAAAGTATGAGTTTAAATCTGGAGTCGGATAGAAATGAAACCTGTAAGACACTCGAATAATAGTATTCTTTCCGACTGTTTGATACTCAGCTCTCCAGGTCACCAGAGATTTCGACTTGAAGTTTTGGAATAAAGCGCTTTCATCTGTGCGCCCTCTCCATCCAGTATGTTGGCCTGCGGGGAGAACAGAACCTGGACTCCGCTTACTCGGCCCCACTAGCACTGTGCGATGGCGCGGCGATACTTCCATAGTCGTGTTAAACCCATATAGCTACGAAAGTGTTTCTTGGTGATTTTACTGTAAGTGCGGCTTACCAAACCCTGCCTCGGAGTTGATAAAGTACGCTTAATACCAAGCTTGTCGGACTTCGATGCCAACCCCGCCACAGAGCCGTGTTTCTTAGCGCCTGAAAGGGTTTCTGCGCAGCGTTTCCTCCGTGTGTTACCAGGAAGTAGTCGACGGTCGGTGATGGTCCCCAATCTTCCTACCCTCTCCCCTGGGAACTGTTGAGCGTCAAGAAAAAGCCCTCCCCTCTTTCAGACCCACTTGGCTTACCACGCTCTAGTTGATTGGAGTCTGGTTCTCAGGTCTAGCCGTAGCTGTAGGTACTGGCACCGTTTTATCCGTTAGTGGCGACAGTTCGTAGTCTGTGTGCTGGCTCAATGCGGCTTTTCAGTAGATGAATTTTTAGCTCTTGGTAAATAGTTTTATGGGATACCATGAGCAAAATATAAAACAGTATTCCTGGTGTCAAAACGTGCAGGCGTTTGCACGTGGTGTCGTGTCTAGGCGATAGCAAGATAGATACTGACGCATCCGGCTACCACTGAGGGTAAATCTGCCGAAGCTAACGAAATATAACCGCAGCATCAGTGGTAGAATAAAGACTGCTGTACTGCTTTTCAATATTTCCGATAGTTCATATTGTGGCACAGAGGAGGAACGGAATCTGTTCATTTCTAAGTTCAGTAGCCGGATCATTTCCGATAAGAAAGTCATCATGATTGGAATGATAGAAGCCTATTTAATAATTTTGGTGCATTTTGGAGAAATAATATGTTTATATAGCTGTAAGAGCAGTCTTGACAGCTCCTCTATACATGAACATTTTCAATGGCGCGACAAAAAAATAGTTTCTTGGGACCCGAAAGTGAGTGCAGCAGACTGAGTTGGCCTCCTAAACGGTGTTCCTGCGGCCGCCCCTAACGTGGCTGAAATTCCTGAAGTTGTGAATCCGAAAGCAACAACAACAACACCGAAAGCAAGCGAAGTATATTTGTCTCTGTTTCAGTTTTCTGTAATGTTCCATTACCTGTTATAGCCCGCTCTACCTCTTGATCCGCCCGAATCAGCTAGTCCCTGTCAACAAAGGAGACGTTGCTATGGTGATGGTTGCCCGCCTGTGCCACGTGCGGCGTCCTGGGGCGTCAGCCTGCATATGGGTGTGGTGCGATGGGATGTCAGCCTGTCTAAAGACGGCGCCGTCAGCTGGCGTGCCACAGCGCAACCCGTCAGCCGTAGGCTTACAAACAACTCGCTAAATCACGCCAGACCGGGGATGACCGGGAGCGCCGACTGCGTCGATAATGGCCGCCTACCAGCCATAAATCTCGGCCGATGCGCCTGAACTGTCTCAGTAGCGCTGAGTGTGGCGCGGGGGCGCGCGCGCCATCAGGCGGCGTTCTGCAGCTGCATGGTGTGGCGGTGGGACATCAAACGCTGAGTGGATGCTATATCGTCAGTTTTAACGCGCGAAATAGCGTGTCCGGCTCCACCCGTGTGCTGAACAACAATCAAGGAGTGGTCCAGCCGGCCGATTTGCCTCCCATAATGACCCATAGCATTTCGACTGCACGTTGTAAATTGTGGAGCTAACTTAGCACTTAAGGACAGTGAATGGTAATTGGCGTTAGCAGTAAGGCCGCCGCTCATTATAATCAGTGACAGATAATGCCTAAATGGTTCCAGACGGCCCTGCCCGTAGTGGTTTTGCAAATGGGCGCTTGTCGCTGCAAAGCGAATGTTTCATTGCCGAGACATTAGTGACGGGCGACAAACTGCATTGAAAGGTGGGCTGCTTCATTGTTGGTTTCGGAGGCAGTAAGCTCTGGCGTGGCAGTGCATTTTTCTCAAATTTGTCTGAGGGGCCAAAAAAGGGAAACAGCACTGAATGTGCTCAAAGGGACACATTGCAATGGTCGAAAGGGCACTCTTGATCTATTCATGCGACTTCTTTCCTTCTTTGGAAAGTAAACCTCGGCATGGGCCTTGTCACCAATAGAGATGATAGCCTTTGCCGAGCGGTGAATGAGTGTCCCATTGTTCAGAGCAAAAAGGGCACTGGTTTCCAGTGGAGAAAAATATAAAGGGCATCATAAGAAGTGACTGGAGACCAAGCATGGTCCACAGCCTGTATATGAAACATGTCCTGTGTTGTGGGGAATTGACTTCCAGAACTATCACACGCATGGCGAAGTACTAGCGGAAGGAATATAATTTTAGGAGGTAAAATATTTCGAAAATAAATGGCTTGGATTTTTATATAAAAACACATTTTCAATTGGATGATCTTCAATAGGGGTCGCGCCTCGCTTATCTCATTTGGGGAAGATCAGTGTTATTATTTGATAATGTTCAGTGTAGTTCGGCTGTACTGGTGCGTTTTACCTGCTGAGGGTTGACGTGCATGGATGTGCCGGCGCTCGTCAGTACTTGTTTTTTTTAGAGAGATAATAATTTTTCTACCCTGTGTGAACTACCCGCTTTCTCTGCTGCCTGGAAACCAAGTTTTCCAAGCCTCGCATTTGAAGGTCAATACCACTAACGCAACAGTGTGATCATCACTATATCAAACGGTTTCTGCCACCGCTGCTGAGCAGGCTTTCGTAGAAAATCGTACCAGCCTCGAGGCACGAATCGTTCTGGTTGCGACCGCTGTGCTTTTGTGAGTTCCAGCAGGCCTCCTTTTACAGAGCAGCGGTTTCCAAGTGGCAGTGTGCGACTGGAGGCTCAGCTCTAACACCGGTTCCTAGGAAACATCCAGCTATGGCCCCCAAAAAGCCAAATTTGGCCCAAGCTTTTTCAAAAGCCGATTTTTTACATTTGAGTCGTGTCTGTGTGATGTCTGTGTTTGAATACCGTCTGGAACTCCCCGTGAGCACCTTTGCCGGCTTCAACAGACGTTGGCTGGCGGCGTTGATTTGCAGGCTACTGACAATGAAGGACGCCCAGAAATCGTCGCTGCGAGGGCGAAACGTCCCCAGGTCCGACATGGGCCGATACTAATAGCTCAAGTATATTTTTGCCGCTTGCTGGCCCATCGTCTCGGCTTGTCCGGTTGGGGGCGTTTGTGAGACGTCACCTACCCTGAGCGCAGTCCTGGGCACGCCTCTGATCGGGCACGTGACCGCATTCGAACCCCGTCGCGACAGCGAGTTGCGGCGCTAACGCGGCTCCCGCTGTGGCAGCGCCGCGCGCTGCGGGATGGGTTGGAAGTGGGGTGGGGTACGGCGGCCGGACCGGTCCTCATCAGGGGCGGGCCCAGGGTTAAAATTTTAGGGTGACTACCGAACCCGAGATAATCTATTTCTTCGTAAAGTAAGCTTGCTGTTTTAATGGCAAGCTTTTTTGTCATGCTGCCCCGGTCTGGCTCCGGGTCTGATCCTGACGACACGTCATGCCGCCTATTGCAGGCAACAAAAAGGGGTGGCGGCTCGCTTTTATTTGCACTATTCTGCGCAGTGGACTGCGCAAAGCGACGTGCGCCGGTGGTAGCGTGATTCCAGCCTTGAAACCGGCTGCCTCAGCTTCTTGTACATCTGTGATAGTCTTAATCACGTGGACACAGTCACTTTGTACTCAGAAGGCCGGCAAGCGTATGATAGAGGAATGAAGGCGAAGCGATGCTGGCGCGTATATTCCAGGCGCTCGACCATCCTGGACCTGTTCGGGCTCTACATCCTGAATTCTTGTTTTACGCCTTCTTGATTCATACTCTATGAATACTGAGAACGCTGCCATATGGAACTTTGGACGAAAAGGGTGGCTAATGTCAAGGGCACGTTAGCATATTTTGGAGCTTTCGCGTGTAGTATGTTGGGTCTGATCCATCACCATGCTAGGGTTTGTAGGGCCCGTCGACTGCGATGGTCTCTTTGCACCCATGTTTCGCCTGCACGTCAACCATGGTTGTATCCAAGACACAGAAACCATTGGTCCGTCAGCCAACTGCAATGCTTAGCACGTCTTTTGATGTATCATTATGGTGGCAGGGATGGGGAGGGAGGAAGTGTGGCACGGGTACGTTGTGAAATGTTTGATGAAGATGATTGAGATACTAAAAAACTGGGATACAATATTTCCTTCTTGTTGTAAGATAATGGAAATTGCAGGGAAGGGCACATTCGTCCTTCTTACCATTGGTAGGGGTCAAAGTGATCTAAATTTGTCCGAGTTCACAACCGATGCGACCAGCAGCTCCCTTTTGACTTTACCCGGAGGAGCCCATTTGTGCGGCTGAAGCCAGTGCAAACTTTTCATTCTCCACTTACCGGCTACCTCGAAGCCCACGGCACGTCCTCCTGGTACAAAGTAATAGTACACTCGGTAGCGAAGCTTCTATCTTGTTGCTCTTAAGGGAAGCGAGGTCGCCGGTCTTGAATGCCAACGGAATCATCAAAGCGTCGAGGGTGCAGAGGAGCCTGCGTGGCCACGTGACTTCCATTTCACTGAGGGAGAGTCGCGGGGAGAGGGCGACCGGTAGCAGGTGGGAGGCCTGTCGACCCGTCGTTGGAATTACTCCGCTCCTCTCACATACAGACGGATCTACTCAGTACCCGGTGTTTTTAGCGCAGGTTTTTTTCTGTCATGCCCTGCTGTGATCTCTATCCATTGCGAGGGATTTTGATTGCGTTTGTGTCGGAAAAAGAGCAAAATGGCTAGTTTAGAAGAGAATAATAATTGTTGGGGTTTAACGACGCACGAACTGTCAGGGTCATACGACATCGCCAACTCTCACCCTGTTGGAAGGGATTTTGGGGAATCAGATCGACTTATTCAGAGGCTCCGCCGGGACTTGAACCCGGGACAAGTGGCTTAGAAGACAAGGGCATTATCCACTAAGCCACCTCATCCCCAGTTTAGAAGAGACTCTTAAATCTGAGTGTACTTTCGATTTTGCCCGAGCGATATATCAATCTTCTGCAATTGGCCTCCGTTCTTACTATTCATTTATTTTCTTCACCTCCAACAGGCCATCTGCCCAGCTACAGGGGGTTGGGATCTGATGTTTAAGGAGCCTTTCCCAGGGGCCCCACCGGGCCAGCCGGGAGACGGAGAACGCTGCGAACGGTGGGATTTGATCTCACGCTGCATGCAGCCTGGACCATGCAGCACTTCATGGAGAAAAATATCGCGCTCCAGATACCTATAAACAAAACACACTCCCTGGGATCGAGTGGGCATGGGTGCTCGCGCTGCAAATGATAATGCATTGTTTGTGCCTATCACATTACCTGGATTAGATGATGAGGATTCATGGAAGGGTTAAACCCTAGTTCATTGGCAACTTTTCAGCCAAACTCGCGTGGCATGACTATAATCCGTGGGAAAACCTGAAGGGTTCAATCTTAGTTAATAAAAGGCTTTGGTGCTGGTGTAGAATGACGGATAGACTATCATGATAATGCTAGTTTTTAGATGCTGTCAATACTTGGGTCATTGGGCGCCTATAACACTAGGCGAGTCTTCGCACAGGACGGGAACCTGTAACTGACTGATAGTGTACCATTCCTCTATTAACGCTTCACCATGTTGTCATGTTTATATTTGCATTTTACCCCTTTTATGCGAAGGTAGGTACTTTCTAAGTAAGTGCTCATTACCTAGGTTAATGCTAAACTTCTCACGAAGCTTAGAAATGAGCTACAGGGCTGAGGTGAGGATTTCTTTATGTGTATGTGGTTTGCCCAGTATCCTAGTATTTGTGTTATTTTCATATGACATCTGCAACTTGGCTTCGTGTTTTTAAAGAGGGTTGTGGTGATTTGAAAAGAGTACTAATAATACAAAACTTTTTGCGCACGGTCGTAGTTGACTGTTCCAGATTTTGGCACTCCCAATAGTTTTCGAAAACACGCCGCTGTCGTTTAGCGTTTCTCTGTAATTTCTGTTTTGCTTGTGTGGCTTTCGATACGAAGTAATCTGAAGTCACTTGCTTTATAAAGCAATTGACATTGTTATACCAATGAGTCGACGGTTTTGGAATAATTTTGGATTCCGATTCCCGGACCATCTCTCGAAGTCAACTTTAGACACCTCTGCTACACGTTTCAACGTTTCACAGGCGTTTACCTCCCCATGCTATATGTTTGCCCCTCGTGAACAGATTAGCGTGCGCCTGTGTGGCCCTCTCTCTGCCCCTCTCCTCCTGAATCTGTCTGCTTTCAGCAGTATTTGAGAGCCTGCCTATTGACCTATATTTGGCGACCAGTTTGACACTGGCCCGGCTACTGAAGCCGTACGCTTCAATGATTTTATATCATATCGAAGATACTAGATTTCCAGAGCACAACACCGTGTCCCGTCCGTCCGTGCGTTGATGTTTCCGGTCTGGTCGCGCGGCTGGAAGCCGTCGCTGCTGCGCCGTTCCAACAGTCCTAAATCGCGTCTCCACAGGCGTGTTATCACCCCCTGCACCGACCTGGAAATTATCGGCCGACTGCCATCTTTGCCGGCCGGTAAATCACTGCCGGCCGAGAAATTGGGGGCACTGACACCTCTGACCCCGGTCCCGGCCTCAGTGTCTTGCTGAGTGGGTGGTGTCACCCGCTGATAAGGACGGGACGACCGTCTTTGTGGTAGAGAGGGGAAAGACAGTCCGGGTGATAGTATTGGGAACAAAACGTGCGTGAGGATATTCTGCTTCATGATTTGATCCACTCCTCTGAACTCGGATTAACATTGGAATTCGTCACTAGTCCAAATTATCGAATCTCATCGAGGTGTGGGGGCCACTGGTTGGATTTGATGTTTTACCAAATAAGTTCCTGCTCAGTTTTAAAGTAAATTATTAAAAACACATAACGTTTTGCCTGCCATTGCATTAGCTATTCCTGAAATGCCTTATGTTATGTGCTTGCTTTGTCTTTTTCTCCAACTCGGCGTCCGGTTTCAGGGCATCTTTTGTGAGCACAGACGCTCCATAAGGCAGATGAACGAGAAGGAGCGTTTTCACGCCCTGCTTTGATGTTTAAGTCACTTTATGTAAGAGCCTGCCTTGGTCCAGAGTTATGGCGACTTCACGGAAATCCATGGTGCTGAAGTATGAAGGAACACCCCATTTCCAGCTCGTCTGAGAAAGTGTCAGCCATGCCTCTCAGCTTGAGTGTGTGACATTTCGCTGAAAGCCAATAAATGATAAAGTTTGTCAGATCTATAGGATGTAAAATATTGTCGAGGTTTGGGTTCTTTGAAAATTATTGATCTCGAAAAATGTTTCTAAAACATTGATTTTTTCTGAGAATTGATTTATTTCTGAAAAAGAGCTGAAACAAATACTAGCTCCAGTACCGAGCTTGAGCATTGGGATATGTCAGTTGCGTGTCGTCCTCGGCTGAATTGTGAGAGAGGACTGGAGTTGTTGGATGGATTATTTTTTTCTGGAAAGAAAAGCAAAAAAACTAAAAAGCACTTTGCATATTGGTTCCTTGTTAACTTTCTCTACCTGTTCGTCGAATTCTGAAATTCTGCACCAGTTTGGTTGAACTCAGAGAACTATCGGATGGTGCCGGGGCTCCGGCCGGGATTTAGCCGGAACCACCGGATGTCGTTTCATCAAAGTTGATGCATTAAACATATTGGAGCTTTATTTAACTTTGTATTATCCGCACATACTTTGATGCATCGAATTTAACTAAAAACACTTCACACCTTGGGTAAACTTATTGGCCTCTTTCAGTGTTACATGTCCATGTAGATTCACATTTTTATTCCTAGGTCCACTGCCGGTAAGCTCTTTAGACTCAATAATTGATATATCTTGGCTTTCATACATGCGTAGTGCTATATTTGTGCTGGGATCAGTGGCCCAGCTTACTTTAACTGTGCTGGGACCACGCTGGATTTGCCGACGCCGTGACAAAAAAGTTATGGAAAGGTGGAACCTTTAGTCTTCACCCCTTCCCCTACCATGGGGACGTCCCTTAAAATGAGTCATCAAATTATTGTACTTGTATCGGCTCTGAACATTAGACTAGTCAGATTATTGGCGCTCAGATTACTCCGATTTTAATTAAGATTCATGAGCTGGAGTCTCATATTCCCGGACCGTGTAGATTGGCACAAAGAAGTGGTAGGGACTTCGGCAAAAAGCCCGTCTGCCAAGGACGCAGGCGCTACCGTAGGATCTTAGGTTTGTTTAGAACTTATTGTGCATTATATGTGCATTTGATTCGGAAAATTGTTCAGACAAACTGCATACTGGTTATTCTAAATCAGGAAGCTAGTTTTCTAGTCCCAACCGTAGATACCAAAAAACTATATCCCTCCTTCCTCGTGTCAACCTGCGCTTCTTTCATTAGGTGCTGCTTCACGCACACGCTCCAATCCAGCTTGGGGACCACCCAGTGCGATTTGTCTTGAGACACAGCGCGTGCCAGACGTGCAGACGTGCACAGCCGGGGCAGAATAACTGCCGCGGCCGGCCATATAGCTCCCGCTGCAGCTCTGCGTCAGATGCGTCTCATTAGCGTCACTATTGTCTCCCAGCAGCTGTCACCAGACGGCGTCGCACTTGACTGCGCCATCCGCCGCAGTCGTCACCAGCCGTAAACCCTTCTGCCGCCACGGCGGTCACGTGACGGCTGAATTTCGCCGTGCCCTTCCCCGCCTGCGGCCGGGCCGCCGCGAATAACAGCCGCTCCGCAGTCGCATTAGACACGCTCTAAAAACTGACGAACAAATTCGACTGCCGCCGTCGCCGTCGACTAAGCAGCAGTCAAGATTCATTTTGGCGCGGCGTCGCATAGCGGCGGCGCGGCGCGCCGGGCGTCGTCTTCGCCGTCGGCTGGCTGCGACGAAAACGACGCGGACGCAACGATCCGCCGCTCATCGGGCGCGTAATTAGCGGCGGCAGTTGGCGCGCCGGATATCGCCGCCAGATCGTCGGCGATTATGGCGCAGCTGCGGCGCTGTGTTGACGTGCAAGGAACTGACGCAGATGTGGAGAGCTGGAGATGGGCGGATTCCGGGAGGTGTTGACGAGAACCGATCTCTGGCTCACGCTCGTCGCGGCACACGTCGGGGCCAGCCAGTCGTGCTGGCTTTGATTAGCGTTCGACGTGATGGAACATGGCGTTACGTGCTTTGGCAGGACGTGTTTTCTAAACTCTGCGAAGATGTGTCGTGTTCGCCAAGGTGGAAGTCAAAAGCAAAATCATCCCACGTCCAGCCTGTGTCCCATATCCCAGCGCATGCTAACATATTCCACATGTTTTCCATTAAAAATGGCTATAAGTGAGAGTGTTAAATCGTTGATGAAACTAATATTTCCAGCTGGGACCTAGACAGAGTGGAAGCATTCTTCAAAAAAAGTTACATCCTGACCAGGGACAGATCCAAGGAGAAGTGCAATTGGCTGGTGGCCCCCGTAGGTCGAGGAAGCTCCATCCCTATCTCTGTGACTGGTGGGCGCCGAATGCCTCTTAAACGCTTCTAAAATGCGAAAATTGTGCGGTAGAAGTGTCGTAAAATTAACTGTAGAAGGTGACTGTGGCACACGCACCCTGTTTTCTTGCGTCTTCCAATTGTTGTCGCCCACCCATAGCCAGCCAGGGACCTCCCTTCGGTTATTATACGCCCCTCTACAGGCAGCGGCGCCCCTTTTGCCAAATTGGTTCCGCTGTTTTTCGATGGCAATTTTGAAATACCTACTACATACAAAATCGTGCCCAGATTCACCTTTGGGAATGCACAAAGGGCACACTCCCAGGAAGAATAAGCCACCCGCACTTATTAAAAAAGCTCCTGTATTTTTCTTTTAAATTGTGTGTAAATTTAATAGCCAGGGGAGAACTGAAATATGCCAAGAGCGACTTATCGACATTTTCTACAAAACTGTTATCTCAGTTCAAAACCCATTATAAAAGTGGGACACTCCCTATAAGTAGCTGGTTGAATGGTGGACATGGTACATTGTGCTTTACAAAATTTTAAGAGGCTTTACTGTACTTTGTTTGCTTTTGCTTTGCTTTTGCTTCTGAATCTATCTAAATTTCCGCCTACTTTAATGCATTTACTCCACACCCCATGCCGGAGACTCGGGGTAAGATGTGAAATGTTTCCGGAGGAGGTGCCCCGCCGCATCACCAGGGAGCGAAGACTGGGGGTAAGATGTGAAATGTTTCCGGAGGAGGTGCCCCGCCGCATCACCAGGGAGTGCTGCAACGTCGTCAGCTCAAAAATGCTGCGCCGGCAACATTAGCTGAGGACATTTGGAGCCATTAGCCCGCGGCCATGAATAGAGCTCACAATGGCGCCGCCCGGTCAAGAGCGATTCCGACGGACGTAACGACGCTCTTTACAGCGCCCGTCGACGGCGTCGCTCCCCGGAGTCGCATCGTTTGCCAAACGTGGGCATCCCCGTTTCCCAGGCGTCAGCAGAAAAAGCTTTACGCCCACTTGAACTCAGTGGTCCCTTTGGTCCCTCTCTCGGCTTTTCTCTCGCTGTTGCGAAGGTCGGACGACAGATAAATCGGGAGTTCAGGCGTGCCTTTGGGAGGTATTTGGAAGACAAAGAGGCTGTGGAACTAGTGCGAGGATGCTGAAGCGCCTCCGAAGTGCCACTCTGATTATTACCCGCCAGTAGTACCTGCGGCACAATGATGCAGTCTCCGTGTTTACACGCTCCATTCATTAGAGCTGGTCGTTGGTAATTTTTCCTAAACGGCAGCCCCGATGTTTCAGTCCGAAGTCCAGAAAATCCCGATCCTGCCAACCTAATTGGGGAAAATGTCGGGGAACCAAAATATTGATTTCCAAAACTGACACTGGTGCCCAGTGAGGTGGAAATAATCTCTTAAATGTGGCAAGTTACTACAATCTGGTGCCTGCCTTACTCATTATGTGCTTTAGGATAATTTTTCTTTCTTTTTGTGACTAAAAAGTCCCGCTTCGTTTGGGAAACTTACTTATCATGGGACGAACGCATTTATCCGTTGGGGAACGTGAATCCCTTTTCTGACTTCGGATTTCAGTGTGGGCGGACGATGTTCGCATCAACGACACTCATCTTTTCCGCAATAGTTATGCAGCCACTTCGATGCTCTTGGAATTATACCCACTGGCTGAATAGCCAGGCAGTTTGTACTTTTTATCATTGCATTTATTAGAGTGACTGCTACTCGTTGCGTCGAATTTGATAAGGCATTGTTCTCGGTGTGTATGGGTATATGCGTCTCACTGATGACAAGTGAGGGCGTCAGCGAATCTTCAACCTCCTGCCGACAAACTTTCCTCTGGAGAGAAAATTTTGTATTTTTGTCAATTGGGCTGAAGTCGAGAAATGTTGCCATCAAGACTGACCTGTAACCTCTTTCCGAGGCGTATGGAGGGTATATGCTGGGGCAGCTCCAGCGGGTCAGTTTAAGGGGACCAAACCCATGTCAGCGAGGAAATATGAAATAACGGGCGGCGAAAGCAGTGCCCCTCAGTTTTTCTTTCTGTCAGGCTTTTTGTTTTTAAGAAGTAGGTATTCTTCGAACGAATGAGGCGCTTAAAACTGGAAACCGACGCACTCGTTCTCCCCAATGGATCAATTTTGAAATATGTTTTGCTCTGGCGAGGCCCAAAAAAGCATCCTTTTCTCGCCTTGGGAGGGGAGAGGGGAAAGGGTGCTGTGTATTTGTTAGTATACTTACTCAAATGCAACTGCTCGCCGAGAGTTTAGCGATTATTTTCGCGAAAATCCACGCGCAGCGCCTATATCTACTGGTATCGGTTAAACCATTTTGCATGCACCTACGTGCACCCTTACACTACACATTATAGGCATGTAACTAAATTAAACATAACACGCGTTCAATAGAAATATACACGGTTCTGACCTCACGCAGGTCAGACACGCGGCCAGAGGGTGCCTCCGGCGCTCAACACGCACGCGTCTGAGATGTGCTGTCGATTTCGATTACTCTCGTGGGAGTGGAATTGTGGGATCGGAACAGACAAGCCTCGTTTCTCTTCGGAAGGCCGCCGGACAGATCAGCCGGCACGTGCGCCTGTTCCGATTGGTCCTCCGCTCCCGTGGAGCGCCATAGATATGTACGCGATCGAATGCTTGTCAAAGACCAGATCCTCCCAATTCCATCTGCCGTTGGCCCGCTGGCGAGATCGTTACATGAATCTGTCGGCAGTGGGCTGGTCCGGGCCCTCGTTCACGAGGCGCGCCTCACAGCTACGGCATCGTTGTCTGTGTGAACGTGATGTCAAACCGGGTAAAATGGGGACAGCCGATCATAAAGTAAACACAGCAAATGTCTTTTTATTGCTCGTTTGGATATGTATACGTGTTTTGCTAATTTACGTTGAAACGAATTCTATGTGCCATAAGAATGATAATTTTGCTGGTGCGCTGTACCTATAATCCCTTGGGTTCGACGTTTTCTACAATACAATTGTGGTGTCGAGTCCTGCTCTGTCCATCTGCAGACACATACCTATGGCGCCTTTCTAGGAACGTTGGCTGTCGGTGACCCATGCCACTTTTTGATAATAAAATGCCTCGTTATTCCTGGAAATGTGCATGATAGAAATTCACATATTTTTGCATCTGATTAAAACCTTGCGTAAGCTTCCTCGTGTAGGTGTATTAACCAGAACCTCGGAGAGAGGGGCATGGCCAAGAAAAGTGAGTGGCGAGATTCATACCCACTCCTCGTGCTTGAGGAAGACCGCCGCTTTTGGTCTTCTCTCCTGTCTCTCATTTTAGGAAAAAAGGTACATTTCGGCATCGCCTGTTGGTTTTAAAGGTGCTTCAAGGTTTTAAAGGTTTTAAGGTTTCAAGGTTTAAAGGTGGCTTAAAGGCCTGGTGCGCCTCAACTACCGCAAAATCTGTACACCATTGAAAGCTTACTTGTTTTATTAACAAAGAACATTAAGGATGAGGTGTTTCAAAATGTAGTCCACCCAGTGGAGTGCAGCTGATCATTGCCTCTTAAAGTGTTACCTTGGCCAAATAGGAGTTCGACTGAAGATATTGCCCTCTCGCTCCTGAAAAAAATCAGTAATTGCCAAGCGGAACCACTTTGTTGTAATGATGTATCTTCTATCCAAGTGTGGATGTCTGTCTTCAAAACGTCACGTATAGAGTGCACTGCCGGTTTCCGGTCACGTGACCGGTCCGGCTGCCGGCCACAGGCATTTGGCACGTGCTGAGGCCGGCTCTGGCCCTCACGCAGAGCGCTGACTCGATTATATGGTCGTTAGCTCGCCGTTAGCCCCAGTGGCCACTCCACAGGGAGTCGGCCCCCGCCGAGGTGTGGGCGGCGGTGCTACCGCCAGTCAGGACATTCTTCTCTGCCTTCTGATCTTGTATTTGGGTTGTGTTTATCTGAACTGATATGTTTTGATGAAGAAAACGGTTTGTTCATGTTCTTCTGATATTTTTGTACGTTTTCCTTAAGCGTACCAGGGTATTCAATTTCAAAAAGAAAATAAAAGAACTGTTTCCATCCGTGAAGATTAACTTAACCTTTCAAGTTGAAGAACTGCTTGGTTCAGTGCTCTTTCCTAGGCAATGGTCTAGGACTAGAGCATTCTTTACATTATTTCATTGCTGCTCAAACACCCCAGCCGGATGATTTTGCAATGAGTTGCACCCGGGCAGACAAATGGCCACAGCTCCATCACATCGACCGTCCTCCCATTATGCAGACTTCGAACTCTGGCGACGCTTGCCGAAGGTTCTCACGTCAGAGTTCGGCCTCCAGGCGATGCCTGTCAAAGGTTCTCGCAGGACTTCGGACGCTGCCTGTCAAAGGCTCTCACACCTGAGTTCGGACTCTGGGCGATTCCTGACAAAGGTTCTCGCGGCGCTGTTGGCCCTACTGGCTATATCTGTATTTGTTGACTTGGAGTGCTCGCCTTATTCGATGGTTTCCAAAATATCGCTCACCGCGGTGGATAAGTATAATCGACAATATTACTGTGCGCTGAGAATTACATTTATTATTCGGTAGATAGAAAGATGATATTGCACTTACAGAGATGGCACGTGGTTACCACGCACCCAGTATCTACTTATAAATATGCGGAATCACAGTAAAACCACTGAAGACAGACTTTGTAACCACGATATATGACAGTATAAAGCAGTGAAGACAGACTTTGTAACCACGATATATGAAGTAAAACCAGTGAAGACAGACTTTGTAACCACGATATATGATAGTAAAACCAGTGAAGACAGACTTTGTAACCACAATATATGACAGTAAAACCAGCGAAGACAGACTTTGTAACCCCTATATATGACAGTAAAACCAGTGAAGACAGACTTTGTCCCCCGATATATGTTGCCGTTAGTAAAAGCGTGATAGGAGGGATTGGCGCACGGTGCTTTTTGAAACTCAACTTGGTGTTCCTTGTTGTCTTTTTCACTTCAGCTGTTGTAAATCTTCATATATATTGACCTTCTATTCACAGCAAATCCATGTTCTCAATCATACGCATATTCTTTTAGTTGTAAACCTCGCTGTGTAATGAGGTCCAGTAAAATGAAAACGGTATTTTCTTTTCAACTTATTCGAATGGGTAGAGGAAGTAAAAGAAAGAGAAGGGTTTTGCGTGAACATATTTTCTGCAATGAACCCGGGACTCGCGCTAGTTCAATGGTTAAAGTTATGTTTGCGCAACACATGTGTGGTGTTGTGGGCAGTCGATATTAGGGCGACTTAAATATGGCGATTAACCTCACTGAATAACGCAAAAACATGATCGAATATAAACATTGAGGGTGTGATGAAAATGCATGTTCTGATGTTCATACGATTCTAGTACTGCTATCAAACCCATATTCTCGATTTCCTGGAAAATAAGCAAACAAAAATATTCAGCCCAAACCCAGCTCTCCTACACGGTGGTGTCCGTCGCACTTGTCGCTGGTTGTAGCGGAGTGGAACAAGGTTAGGGCGGCGTGCAGTTACCGCAGCCTGCCGGCCTCTGGGCTCGTTATCTGGACGAGGCAGGTGTGTGGCCTCACAAACGCAATCGGCCGTTGTACTGCCGCTCACGTACTCCGGTCAGGCCAACGCCGCGCTCTTCGGTGGAGGAGAGGGCAGGGCTGCCGGGTGGAGGAAATCTGGCAGACACGCTGTGGCGGACAAAGGACTCATCACCCCCTCTGCGAACACTTTTTGATTCTGTAAGGGGTTTCAGGGCGATGGCAACTGTCAGGGATATATTTTCCTGGAGGAGGGCAGGGATATATTTTTCAGGGGGCCGGTGTTTTTTTCAACTGCGCTTCTTTTACCGAACCGTTCAGTGGGATGGAACGGGGGCTACTTTTGGACGTTTGGTGTGGTTCATGCCCGTTGGACAGGTAGTTTTCTACTTAAAGGGCATGTGGTACCTTCATAACGTGATTTTAACTGAGATGGCCAAGTTGTAAAGCATGCCGGAAAACCCGGTACTCAATATATCATTTTTCTTGAAACTCAAAATTTCTGTGGAGAAAAACTAAAACCTACTTGAAATGTACCCCAAATGTACCCCAGCCAGGCGCCCACAGTTGTCAGCTGTTGTTGTGACGACAGCGCTGACGTCACGGTGATTAATCAGCCAATTGAAGCCCTTGAAGCCTATGTAATATGGTAGTAGATGCCAGATCATGACGTCATCCACAGGCTGAGGTTTATTTTTCGCCCTAGAGGAACATTTTAAAAATAAAAATATTGAGCTCATTGTTCATTTTTCGGAGAAATCATGGACATTTTCATGGTTTTTGGAAAAAAAAACCCCCAATTTAACTAAAATCCTGGATTCGACCAAAGTGTCACATTCCCTTTAAAGTCAGGACGGTGCATTTACCAGCTCCTCCACGGCCTTCTTTCATCCTCACCTACTCTTTACACAGTTCTATGCGCATTTTGCTCATCACGACAGGGAAAGAGCTGGAGACACACATAACATTGGAACTGGTGTATCGGTAAACCCCTCAAACTAGTCTTTTGTCAGTGGCTTCGTAGCTTTTTTCTGGTCAAGGACTAAACGCCCAGGGCACATGCCAGCTTCTGGGGTGAAGGGTAAGCTGTGCTGTTTGAAGGAAATGCGTTTTTTGTTCAATAGCTGTTGTTCAGGATTTTGTATCTCTGGAATGCATCTTCCTATTCAACAGAACGTTGCATTAAGCCACTATGTTCAGAGGCTTCTCTCCGGCGAGGTCCCAGCAGACCGTTCAAACCGAGGCTCCTACTACATCGACCAGGCTGTGTCCGGTTTTCAATGTGAAGCTTCATACGAACAGTGAACAGCGACTGGCTCAGATTTGCCGCGCCGTTGGTCGGTGATATGATGGATTCGCGCCGTTACGCATTTACATCCCTGGTGGGTGCTTGTGATTTCACGCGTGAATTTATGATAGCCACCGTTGGCGACTGCATGCGATATCATGGACTTATGATACTGCTGGCCTCGCGCGATTTCGTGAATTTGTGACGCTGAAAACGTGATTTCAGGGAATAACGAAGCTGGAGACTGTCCGTGATATCGCAGATCGGCGGAGCTGCACTGCGTGGAATCCCACTGGTTGGTTTGGCGGGTGAAACCTCGTTGTGTATCGCTGAATGGCGCAGCCTGCGTGATTTTATGGCTGTCGCGTCGATCCCCGTGCTGGGCGGGATTAAAGCCGGCACTACTCTCTGGCCCGTGTCCGGTTTCCGCGCCCTACAGCAACAGTGCACCGCGCCGTTTTTGCCATTGCGCCGTTTTTCGTCGCTGGCCCGCTATAAAACCGGGACAGCGGCGTATCTGAGTACCAAGACAGTGCAGTGAAAGTTCTGTCTCTGAAATTGGATATTCCTGCAGGGAAATTGCGGTCGCTGGTTGGTAAGCTGATAATATGTTTTTTTGTTGAAGGTGATGCAAATGAACCAGGGCCTCATCAACTCCTTGCATCAAACTGTTTCTTGGAAAAGTACGTATGTGACGAACTATTTTTCGCGTGAATTAAACTGGCAGCTAAATCACTGGGACTTTGTGCCCCATTTTACAGATTGGAGGCATATAAACAACTCAAGGTAGTTTCCACACACGTCCGTACAGAACGTTTCTTTTCCTCGGGATGAATAAAAATGCCGGTGACGACCACCACCCCGTTGTCACTTCACCCTGAATGTACAAGCTATACAAACGATAATCACCCGGAATCGAATGCTGCTGCGCCGTTCCCTGTCTGTCGCCCGTTTATGATACGGTATTGCGGTCACGACCTTGGTCTATTGCCTTTGCCAGCCAGCTTTCTGTGCCGTTTCCGGCGCGTGCTGTTACCGTACAGCGTGCAGTGCGTGACATGAGACTGAAACTGCCGCTGCCGCAACGCTGGCAAATGGCCCGGTGCGCAACCGCCGGCACAGTATCATTTCCGCTTCAGTTTCGGGCCCGACCTAAACGGAACGGTACAAGTGGAGGCAACACTGAAAAAGCCGAGAATGGCCGAAACTGCGAACCGGCGCCACACAAACCTGTCTGGATCACGAAGCTCATAAACTTTGGTTGCAAACTGCTGGTCATGGCTGTTTAGTGTTCACCTGAACACGAACATGTCGAATGCACTGATGCTCAAATGGTTAATGGCCAACATTTGGGCAAAGGCGATGTTTCTGGCTAATTTGGGGCATGGTGCAGGCTGGTCTGTCGCTGCGCCGTCTGTCCGGCTGCATCATTGTCATTTAGCCCTGATCAGATTTACCATTTACTTTGTCAGTGCATTTTTGTGAATGTGCCGTTAAACCTGGTACTGCAAAGGATGCACCTCCATGTATTTTGCCCCTGAGCTATCTGAAGAGTCATTGAGTACATGAGTTATTATTATCCTGCCCATGAGTTCGTTATGTGACTCATTGTGCATGTTTTTCTCTAGATCTTATCGGTTCTAGGGCGGGCGTCGCTTTCTGAGCAGTTGAGGCTTCCAACTTCAGAACATGCAAGGTTTAAGTTATAACATTAGTGAATCATTATTTGATGCACTGCCTTTGAATTTTCTGAGGTGATTCTGGATAACTCCCGTTATCTCTACTTACATCCAATCGTGTCCCGTTTTGCCATTGTTGTTTGTTTTAAACATTGTGTACCATATGTCTTTTTAGTGAAATCTTTGATAACTTCGATTATCTAGTCTCGCAAGCCGATGCTAGATCGACATATTTCTACAAACATACGATTGTTCTTCAATATCTTATTTAACGACCTAAACGGTCGTTAGAAGTGGAGAAAATGAAGCGTCATTGCGCACCCCGAGATAATATTTTTTATAAAGATACAGCATTACAATAGTTAAATTGCAGCATGTCGTTTGCTGCTGACTTGCCCTTAAAACATAACGCAATCAAAACATTCTTACAAGGCTATTGCGTTAACCTATTTCAACCCGTCGTATGCGATTCTGTTCGTTCTGCGCTGCATATTTGGTCTCTGCTTTCACTCGTGTTTCGCACAATAGAAATGGTTGGATAGCCACACCGAGACAGTGTGGGGACCGGCGTGCCTCGCGACTTCACAACAGGCACGTATTGATCCCTGACAGGAGAAGTACCCACGTCTCGGGTCCGGATAAACGTGAGAGCTCGCAACTGTCCGCCGCTAGTTTTGCTCTTGTCGTCTCAGTGCTGCCGTCTACTGATTCATGATCGATTTTCCATATGGACTCCAGACTGGTATGTTTACCTCTTGTTTTTTTCTCGGTAGCTTTTTTGTTGTCACAGTGGAGGAGTCCGACCGCCACCTACGGCCGCGGATTTGACCTAGCGAATATATTTACCTGTTATCCTCTGTCGGTGAGAAACGTTTTAGGAAGCACTCACGGTGCCAGGTGACGTCACGGCCGGCGCAGCTGCACTCACGGTGCCAGGTGACGTCACGGCCTGTGCAGCTGCACTCACGGTGCCAGGTGACGTCACGGCCTGTGCAGCTGCACTCACGGTGCCAGGTGACGTCACGGCCGGTCCAGCTGTATTCACGGTGCCAGGTGACGTCACGGCCGGCGTGGCTGCACTCACGGTGTCAGGTGACGTCACGGCCGGCGCGGCTGCACTCACGGTGCCAGGTGACGTCACGGCCTGTCCAGCTGTATTCACGGTGCCAGGTGACGTCACGGCCGGCGTGGCTGCACTCACGGTGTCAGGTGACGTCACGGCCGGCGCGGCTGCACTCACGGTGCCAGGTGACGTCACGGCCGGTGCAGCTGCACTCACGGTGCCAAGTGACGTCACGGCCGGTCCAGCTGTATTCACGGTGCCAGGTGACGTCACGGCCGGTGCAGCTGCACTCACGGTGCCAGGTGACGTCACGGCCGGTCCAGCTGTATTCACGGTGCCAGGTGACGTCACGGCCGGCGTGGCTGCACTCACGGTGTCAGGTGACGTCACGGCCGGCTGGCTGCACTCACAGTGCCAGGTGACGTCACGGCCGGTGCAGCTGCACTCACGGTACCAGGTGACGTCACGGCCGGTGCAGCTACACCGGTTCACAGTCGAACAAGACGTGTACCTTACCCCGGGTAATGCAACTACATAAACTAATCACTATCCCTCGTCCTAACAGGTTGGCTGATGTCTAGTGAACAGCATTTCTTAATTGTTTAACTTAATTGCCATTTACTGTGGTATGTCGCTAGGTTAACATACACTGCGAACTCAGTCACAATGTACAGATCACTGATTACCAGACCGTGTTTTCCATCCTGCTCTCTTCTAGACGGGTCGTAAGACTGCCCCTGCAGTTACGATCTGTGCTCTCTGGCAAGAAAAACGCCAGAGGCTGGAACGGTGTGAAGTCGAACTAGACCTTAAACAACAGCGTATATTGTATTTTTCTCAATTCCACACATGTATTTGTAATGTGTGAATATTTTATATCCATCAGGCTTGTATAGTTTCAAAAGCCGAAAGGAGTTACTGGTGAGATAGTACCTTTCGAAATGTTCCTGCAGAAACATTTCGTAAAGACATTGTTACGACGTAAAACAGTAAATACCTAGAAACTAAGCCTGTAGACCAGCGTTGCGTATCAATGACATTATTTGCTTTAATTTACTTGTGTGAAAATATTCAGTTAACCATTTTCCCTTTTTGATCAAGAAGAAATAAAATATAAACAGGGCACACAATAATGGGTGCAGTGATAATTAATTCTCCGGTTCCAGCGGGCAACAGTGTCGGCTGAAGGCTCCATATACGAGCGCCCTGCCATGGCACCGGCACGCGCATAGTATTTAGTGAGGATATTCAATCACCAATGATATGGTCGACAGTAGAAATTTCCACTATCCTGCTGTTTTTTATAACATAAAGCGCCCTAGGTCCAAATTTATTAACGTGTGCTTCACGAGCTTCAGCTGGACAAAGGCTTCTCCAAGGTTAATGGTCCGGAACATATGCATAGTTCTGTACCAGTAATTAGCTGGGT
This sequence comes from Lepas anatifera, assembly GCA_034440635.1. Classification (NCBI taxonomy): domain Eukaryota; kingdom Metazoa; phylum Arthropoda; class Thecostraca; family Lepadidae; genus Lepas; species Lepas anatifera. The sequence continues at coordinate 1,362,634 of JAOTON010001803.1, forward strand.
AGATGATTGCAGGTGAGTGTGATCGCTTGTTGGGTCACGCGCTGGTTTTTATGCCCTGTCTGCTGTTTCAGGGGCTCTGGGGAGGTCCTGGGTACTCGTGTATTGAGGGCCAGTAAAGCTGGTTTTTTTGGTGCTGGGCAACACGCCACCGTGACCCCTGCCTGCTGCGTGGTCCTTGGCTCTGTTGTGCAGATTGTCATGCGGATCGCTTTGGTTTAGGGACAAGCTATGGTTTTTCTCAGAGAACTACATATTTGCGTACATTGGACTGAGTGATTGGTATAATATTATCTGCGTCTTGATGTTATCTTACCTCGGTGTATTTAAGTTGTTTTACGTTTGATATTTCATAAATGCATCAAATAGTTGCAGCTTTATTCAGATGAGATTGTTGGATATTCCTGAATACGTATTAAAATGCGAAATAGAAATATCACTGCCAGTCGAGGTGGTACTCTGGGGAGGTACAACCAACCCCCCAACTCGGGGTGGTATTAAATGACTGGTTGCAGGTATAGGAGTGATATGCAGGCATAAGAGCCATGGATTCTGAATCGATATTATCTCACTGTTGGGATAAAATTGGCCGTTAAGGTCCTATTTCCAATCATGAGCCTTGTCGTTTATTTGAAGTGAAGCTTCTTTAAGAACTAGCTCACCAGTACTTTAGGAAAAGCGGATATTTATGCTGAATCGGTCATGGAAACTCATTAAAGACTTTTATTGCATGGTCAGTTAGTGAAAGTTGTCGGAGTAGATGTTGTTGATAACGCAAACAACCATCGTTTTGTCTCTCTTTGTACCCGTAACACAAGGAAACGATGTACTCGGAGTACTGAACCAAGCCTGCTCCTTTGAGATGCAACGTGTAGTGTAATATAAAATTAAAGACATTTGAAAATGATGATAAGTGATCTAGACATTGTCATCTAAAGCAATGCATAATTTAAATGTAAAATATGTTCAGCTTAAAAAGGAAAGTTCAAATTCCATAGAACATTGCCAAGCTACAGGCTCATGGTTTTGCTCAGCCTTACCGCGAAGGGCCACACATTTTTGGCTGTATTTAGGGGAAATGTATCATACTTTTTGCAGGAAAAATTTGAGAATGGTAGCATCAATAAGGAAGTATTGCACAATTTTCTATGAAAGCCAGACATTTGAATTCAGTTTGGTTGTATATTCTAATTGATCCTGGTTGTCTCCCTGCCATAAGTATGAACATATCCTTAACCCAGTTTTTGTCCCTCAAATGAAATGTTCAGTTCAACTATGACGTAAATTCCTGTAGCTTGATTCTATTTTGAAACTACATCTTCTGTAAGTAAGATATTCAGTCGGATTTTAAGCCCTAGAATGCGTTTGCTTACTTTGTGTTGATATTCTGAGGTTTTCAGACATTCATAAACATAAATGTATTTATCATCCAGGATGAATAATTCACGTTGTGTAGTTGTGAGAGCACTCCTGTCTGCTGCCCTGGCTGGAATTCTGTTCTCAGCGTTGTTCCTTTCTGTGCGTCTACCTCGCAAGCGTTATCAGCACCACACTGCGGCCGACCGCCCCTCTCTCCCTCTCCCAATTGTGGCCGAGGCTTCTCTAGTGCAGAGCGGCAGATGATGGCAGCTCTGATGACGCGCTCCGGGCTGAATTGGGCCCCATTCCGGCGCAGGGAGCGACCGTCCTGACGACGCTGCCAAACAGAGCCGGCCTGCGCCACCGCAGACCATCTCCTGCGCCGGTTTTTGCAACCTCGACTTTAGGGCACGCTGCTAGCACTGGTTCGTTTGTGCGAGGCTGCTCTCTCATCTGATCTGAAGGTGGAATCAAAAAGTTAGAGCGAAATCTGACACAAAAGCAGGGAACTAGTCGTGCAGGGTATCTCGTCTCTGATCCGATCGAACGCAATTTCGGGGTGGCAGGGGTCATTACAGGTTTTAGTTTTCGCAGCAGATGTTGGGTACTCTGCTGAGGGATTTTGTGATACAAAACCCAGGGTTTCGATTTCGCCGATAAATTGCGATAGCTCAAAGAAAAAAGTATCTAATTTCTGGCGTTTACATGGGGTGGTGTCAATGACAGGGTTAAATTGGAGAGCTCCAATTTGGAAAAAGGAGCTCTCCAAACAATCATTTCCTTCCTAACTTGTTCACAATATAAGGTATCTACATATATTTGACGTGGACAAACTAAATATTTAAGCACTTCGAATTATATGTTAAAAAGTTTCAATCCTAATCTCCTCAATCTCCTGTTCAGGAATTCAGGAAAAATAATTTGTGTTGCATCCCAGCCTCAGCTTCGATTACTGTGGGAATTATTTGTATTTTAAGTCTGTGAATGAGCTCTTCTACCTCCTGTAGATAGTTCCCGTGGATTGGCAGATCGTAAAAAATACGAAAAATCTCAAACTAGAGGTATGCTATGAGCTGTGTAGTTTTCTTCAGCTTTCCTCCACAATTGCCTGCGGCGCTCAATGCTCACGCAGAGGGTAACGCACTCGCAGTCTTATTGTGTTTGCCGTGCTGTACAATCGATGACGTCACTTGTACAGAGTGACAGCGTCCACCAATAGAATAGCGGATACGCCGACGACGGTCGCAAACACTCGGCATAGACAAACACGCAATTTGTGCGTGGGGCCTGGCGCTGGCATGGCGGATCGGTTTGTCACTTATTTACCGGTGTGTGTTCGCGTGTGTTTGCGTTAGTGCTTTGGGATCGCGTGTATCGGAGGCAGCGTGCTCTCAACCAGAGCGAAAACACGCCGCCGATGCCGGCTATCGACTCGTCCACATCTGCTTATGCTATCTTTGATGTTTGAAACGAGCGGTTTCAAACAATATTGGATGTAATGTAGTGTCTGGTTAGCCGCCGTAAACGATAATGATTTAAAATGACGTTACCAATTTTCGAAAGCTAGATTGAGCCCTTAAATCTTAATGGGCACTTTTTATACCGCCTGTTTGTGGCTCACGGATCGTGTGCACCTCTTGACAGAGATATTTGTGGTACTCGACCTTGCCTTAGTACATGGTCAAAACGTGAATACTTCATAAGTCGAGTCTATAGACGAAGTCGAGTCTATGGACAAAGTCATGCAACACGGCCCGAACGGCTTGGCGGCCATTGGTCGGGGAGTATTATGGCTATATCATTGTGTGCTGTGGATTTCTATAGCTCTGTGCGCAAGGAAAATTCCATCAGCTGGGCAACCGAACCTTCCCAAACATGGAAAAAGAAATGCGATCTGGTTTTCAAACATCTGTGAGTGACAGATCTTTTAGGTCATTTCGAGGGAAATGTAATTCTATAAGATGAAAGCATGTCGTGGAAGGCACGTGGCTACGTCATGGCGTATGCGCACATGTATGGATATGCTATAAGCCTTTAGATATATTGTCCTAGAACGGGCTTGCAAAAAGGAATGATTTGTTTCAATAAATATCATTAACGATGTATTTCTGTAAGCAACGACCTCCCCCAGACTCTCAATGAGATAACTGGGATAACTTACTTGGAAAACTCAGTTCCACCCAGTTTCGTGTGTCGACTTCGGCTCGATTTCTTCTGGCCTATAATGTGAGAACTGTGAGACTTATCAACTATGAATACGCTTCCGGAGCGTGGCCACAAAGTGCGCTTCCGACAATCCGATCCGTTCCGTTGGCAGCGCGGGCTGCCATTTTTCAGCTCTTCCTGCCTCGGAAATCCGTAGCTGGTCGGATTTCGGTCAGCGCCGGAAGTACGGAACTGCGCGGTACGGTTTCTTTGGTGGCGTTTTTAAAGCGGCTAGACGTCTGAGGGCCCCAGCCCGAGTTGCGCGCATTAACTACCAAATGGTGCTGGTATCAGTCACAGTCTAACGAGCGGAGGAGCGGCAGCGATGGTTGAATGCCATGACCTGAGCTGTTAGAGGGCTAGAGAAATGGCTCCCTTCACAAAAGCCATCAGAGTTCCCGACGATGCGCCAGCTAACGAATTCGCCTCGTAAAAATGCGGTCCGCCAATTTGTCCGGCGATGAAAATGACCATGCTTCTTCCAGTTTATTTGCTGAATGCCTCCATTGACTTAAGTTGCTATTGGATGTATTTAAGCAAGCCTGTAACCTATACTTCTTTGGCTTTATCGATAAAATCTGGAAGGGCATAGAAACCGAAGGCATCAAAAGGCTCGTCTAATAGTTGATCATTTGTGCGCTCTTTTTCTTGTATGCTACTGAGCATTGTAATTTTTTGCCCTCGAAAGACTATTCCCTTGGAAAAGAATGAGCAGCACGAACCAAGCATGGCGGGACGCTGCATATGGTTATTTCGTTTCGTGAAAAAACTCAATGCATCAATAGCACAAATACCCATTGTGCTGCTCGTGAGCACTCAAGAATCAGCTCCACTGGAGTTTTTCAATTGTATTCTTCGTCCGAAATGTCAAAGACGAGGATAAAAAGTGGTTGATATAATTTTTCATAGCTATTTTTCATTGATATATTGCTCTTTTCATTTCAAATGAAGCTATGAAGCAACTTCACTCTTGGCGCAAAATATCTAACTTTTGGTATAGGTATTTGGTGTATGCTAGTGTGGCCCACCTGAGCTGAAAGAGCCGCTTTGTCATAACCCCTGGAACTGCTGCTTAAAAGCTGGGTCACACGCTGCCGTTTCCGGCTGCGTGACCGACAACGATTGGAGACACAGTAATCGCTGAAGCTTTAATTGTATTGGTTTCAGACACTTCCTTCTTGAGCAAGCGCGCAGTTCTGTCTTGACGCTATGAAAATGGAGGCTATTCCACCCATTAACTCAAAATAGCTTCTTCACAATCCATTTTTCATGTCGAAAAGGCAACCATTTTAACATGTGTGGTGTCTGAAAGTAAAGGTTCTTATTCCCAGTCATGGTTAAAAAGAGATGTGTGGCGAGAATAAAAACTGCATCGACTTATTGCTGATGGTGTCACAAAATCGTATTTTTGTTTTAGGAAAAGAGAATATGCATGGCCCGCTGGCAGACGAGGGCGGATAAAATACCAGATAGCCGAGCGATATTTTCGCGTCATTAATACATTGCAGAAACGTATGGCAGCGTGTGGGCGGACGTGAACGGGCAATGGAAGATCTGCAATAGTCTCAGCATTAGACAGCGGGGGCAGCGTCGAACAATGCGTGACGAATGTCTGAACCCAGCCCATCGGAAAACTTTGGCAGTAATGGGGCATCCCAGCTTCTGCCTCGACGCGCTCTTCGTCCAAACGGTGCCGTACGTCAGTCAGAAACGCCATGCTTCGGCCAGAACCTCATATCGAATCTTGCAGCTCATAAGAGCCGCCCATTTCAACTTCACTTTAAACTTGCCAGCTTTTGTGTTATGTATGCGAAGGCTGTGCTTTATACATCGTATGTCGTGCCGCCAAGTGCATGCACATGTTCAAGAATCATAAACGCCGCCAGCTGCCTTAAATCTCCCGAAATACTACGCTGCCTTATTTTCGCGCCGGCCGGCCTCGAAACTGACTCGCCGCCGAGTGGGGGGACTGTTCAGAAGATCGATAACCGGCCGGCGTATCAGGCTGAATTCGCCCTAATTGTCGGTCCGTCGTCGGCGGTTGGAGCGGACGCGGAAGCACGTCGGTGCCGACGATCGACCTACGTCGACCCGCCGTCGGCGATGATCGTTCGCGTGATCGTCGATGCCGACGGTCCGGTACAACAGGTCGCTCCTCCGATGGGATCAAATCGACAGCTGCTGTATTATGTGTGGAAAGAAGGGCCGGCGCTGGGTTTATTTGTAATACTGGAAGAACAGTGAGTGTGGAAGAATCATGACCAGCACGTGTTGTTCTTGTGATTGTTATTGAAACACGATTGTGTGGATATGCTGGTTGTTACAGAACTCATGCTGATTTTTACGGAGGCAATTTGAATATAATTTATATTTGAATTTTACATCCACGTCACCGTTGGCAAACATGCACATTAAATGGAACTTTCGTGCCAGTCAGTGAATTCTGAGTCATATTATCAGGGGAGCCTCGCACATAAATTTTTTTAGCGAATGTATGATCTTATTTTCTCAATGGGAATATCGTATGATAACCGTTATGCTACGCATTCTTTCTTTTTCATGGTGCTTCATTTTCTTGCTCAGTCTTCATTTTCGATGCTCAGGAAATCCCCGATCAAATGTCACCTTCAGTGCAGAGCTTTTTCAGCGGAACCAGTTCCAGCGTTCAACTCTGACACATCCTGTTCTCGTATGTGGCACAGTCTGATCCCAGGTGGCAATGTGCGCTCTAACGTTACCCCGGTGGAAGTGGAGGCAGTGGCGCGAGCAGAGGCGCACCGCGGCAGAGATGGTGGTGGGCGGGGCATCATCCAGCAACCTAAATAGCAGAACAACTCTGCAGTGTTCTCATCCGGAGGATCTGCATCGTGTGTGCAACTTTCAAGGAGTGGCACCGCCGCGGATGGGACCTGGGTCCGCCACTGTCGGGAGGTGCGGTTGAAAACTTGGAGCAGGCAGCTGCCAGCCCGGGGATTGCGACGATCTCGCAAATCAGGCGGGCAGCAGATCAGAATCCAAGAGCGCTGCTGCGCGTCGCGCCGTCGCCTGCACCTGCACCCTGACAACACAGAGGCTTTTTGTTGAAGGGTTTTAATATCGAGATAAAAGCGTCCCGGTAATCCCACAGTAAAGGGATATCCTGGTTGACCTTTACATAATTGCCTGTCTTGGAGAAACCCGATTCCCTGATACTCGTTTAATTGAATGCCCTTACAAACTACGAATACGCTTTGTCAGCACATAACACATTTAAAGAGAATATTGCACCTCGGTGCAATTTCAGACTGAAGTGGTTTTAGGATAACTTGACTGCAAATACTGAATTGGCCTTATTTCCGCTAAACAAGGTCCAATTGATATTATTTGATGTTATTTTGCTAGAGGTAATAAGTGTGCATATCCACACGTGGTCATGATCTGGTAAAGCTTTCTGCCAAATTGAACTACGTTGATTTGTGCCAAAACTGAATACGGATACAACTTAGGCGTGTTTAGCTAAAAGGACGTTTTGTAAAACGCTTAGGGGCTATTCTAAAGCGCTTAATGACCATTCTTAAAGCGCTTAAAACGCTCAATGGCTTAAAACGCTAAATAGCTATTCTTTTTAAAACGGCTATTCTTTGGACTAGGGTGACCCGTATCAGTTTCTGCTACGTTCTTTATATATTAAATTATATGTCATGTTTTGAACTGGTCATTGAAGGAAGCGTACGCATTTATACCAATGGCGCGTTTAGTAAGAGGTCCATGCAAGAAATATGTGTTCATTCAGCGGGGCCTGAGCATTACGTCACGTTGCCAAGGTTGCCTCACACTGCGTGACTACCCTGGGGGACGCCGTCTACGCCCGGTGAATTTTTACCGTTTTTCTCCGAGGTACGTAGGTTTTGGGACAAATGAAATATCAATCAAGTGGTTTCTTGGCATGCTCTATCACACAGCTATTTTAGTTCAAATCACATTAAAGCGAATGTGGCACCTTCATGACGTGATTTTAACTGAGATAGCCACGTTGTAAAGCAAGTCGGAAAAACCGGTACTCAATATATCATTTGTCATGGAACTAGAGATTTCCGTAGAAAAAAGCTAAAACCTACCTGCAATGTAGGTACCTCTCATATACCCTTAGCAGCAGGCCACAGTTGTCATGGATGTTGGTGTGACGACATATGCTGACGTCACGATGAGCATCAGCCAATCGAAGCCTTTGGACCGTTTTGATTATGGTAGTGGTTGCCAGATCATGGCATCATCCACAGGCAGATATTTATTTATTTTCCTAGATGATTATTTTAAAAATAAAAGTATTGAGCTTATTGTACATTTTTCAGATAAATTATGAGTGGTTTCATTATTTTTCGGCTAAAAGTACGCCTAATTACATTAAATTCCAGGATTGGACCAATGCCACCTTCCCTTTAAGAAGGTGCCGCGTTCCTTAAAAAACAAGGATGCGTGCCAATTTTTCTTTCCGGGTAAGGGATCCTAACACCTTGCTGAATCGCCTATAATTGTGTTAAACTCTTCCAGCTGATTGAAGTTACGCTGGTGAAAAATGGCGACCGGCTGCCTCACCGAGACAGAAAGCATAAGCTCAACACGCACTGGCCTCTACATGATCATCATAGCACCGTCATAACTTTCCCTCTCCTTGGACTGCCGATGATGTGACGTCAGGGCGGCGGCGAACCATGATGTGCTGATTTGTGTGAGTGGAATTCAATTACCGTGTCAGTGTCCTGTTCGGTTCGCCCGTGTTTGTGCGGCTTCCATGGGAGCTGGACGAGGCGGGGAGGGGGGGTGGGGGGACTGACCTGATCGTTAATTAGTGCGCTATTGTTGGTGGGCGGGGCGGGAAGACAGGTCGCTGATCCAGGGTGTAGTGCCATGTCAGACTTATCGCCGACGGCTTTGAAGTGCGCTCATCCGGAACGCGGTGGCTGGTTTCACCCGGAAGCCTTGTTCGACACACTCTGGGCAGGATGAGCAATGACGGGTGGAGATTAGTGTTTCATCTGCCCTCTATGGCATCTTAAGCCGGGAGATGCTCCGGGGATGAGAGACGAGAGATGCTCTGAGATAATATGGGACGAAAGATCCTCCGGGGAAACAACCTCTGTGAAAATATCGATGTAATTTTGTATTGATAGTTATCGAAACAGGCATCTTTGCGCCTTCAAGAAAAATGCGCTTTGATTTGTCGCTTTCACGCTTCAAAGAAACGGTAATTTAATCCTGTAATAATGAAATAATCACATAATCAAACAAGTCGTAACGAAGACAGTTACGTGCCGGAAAGGCGAGCTATGTTCCTATCAAGTAGCGGACTTGTTTCTGGAGTTGACGGCTGCCCAGTGACCGTCACCTGCGCGCAGCTCCGTCAGTACAGGGCGGCTCGGCCTGCGCTACCTCCGTGACCAGCGGTATTACTCGCCCCAGTCGCACGTGCCCCCGAATCGATATGTCGGGCGACGGCGCGGATCGCCGCTGCCCGCTTCACTGCCCGGCCAGTCACGTGACAAGGAATACCCAGTCGGTCTTTTGATGATGGACCACCAGGGAGCGATGTGAATTCACGCAGTGAAATGTTTCCGAATTTCGGCATACATTGTGAACTATGTCGTTGGCTGCCGGGTTCTTGGATCATTGTCTTTGACTAGAAGTCATTGCGTGGAAAATTTATCGTGGCGCTGCATTTTGAAGACTCGTAGTTGCATTGTCACTGTTAGTGCCTATCATGCACAAGTAACCTCAATTGTTGCATAAACCATGTCTGATGGGTGTGGGGGATGCTAGACCCCATGACGCATTGCTGCTACCAGCTAATTTGGCAGCTACACTTGCGTAATGACTGCATATTTCATTCGCCCCGTGACGCGAATCAATAATGGTCCGTCTCTGTGTCCGCCATTGTGATCGAGCCCTCTCCCGTAATAACAGTAACTCACCACCTCAGGAGGCGGCACCCGGGAAAGGGGTTGGGTGGGCGGGGCTTACACGCGGTGGCGACCCAAAGCGGCCAGCTCACGAAAGCTGGTTCAGTGGGTTCACACTTCACCGTTGAGGGTGTGACAGAACTTTCGGAGGTGGTGAAACCACGCACGGGTGAACAACGAACCGCATAAACCAATTTGAAGTTCGTAAAATTAAAAACCCGAAGCTTTACATATTCATGTGACGTGTCATTGGGATGCCCGGGCACACCCGAATAGATCAATCCACACCCTTGGTTATGGGTAGGCTAATAATCCATAACCCGGGGATATGGAACTTAAACTTAATAGGCAAATATGCACATTTACTGAATCAGTTTTTTTTGGCGCGCGCACTAATGAACACTTTTGTGGATAAAAAATGCGGAGCGGTGCAGGTGTGGGATGGGAACCTGCTCTGAAAACGTTTATTTCCCCTCTCACCATGAGTTTGATAGTAGTCAAATAGGAGACCAGGATATTTTTTACATGCTCTGCCAGAATTCTGCCTCAGTTTAAGACCCATTGTAAGAGGTTTCTTCTCCCAATTAAGTATGTTCATGACAAAGAGACTGTCTTAAAGAGAAGTTGGTTACACAGGACTAAGCCGCATTTTCCTTGTGTTCGCAGAGAAGCCGTGCCGCTTCCCAGCGTCGTGGCTGGGGCAGTGGTACCTGAAGGAGTCCATTTTCAACATCACAGAGAACGTGCTGGGGTCGAAAGGAAAGTGTGTGGAGCGACGGCGCAACAAATACCTGATCCAGGATGCGGCGGCCGGGTGAGTCTTGGTGACCTGACAAGGTGCAGAGATGAGGAACTATGTGCTTAAAACTGTGGTACGGACAAAAGTCATCGGTAGAATATAAAATTGTGTAGATCACCTGATATTGACTGCGACCCAGTGGCAGCCTCAGCGTTAGCCAGGTGGCTTTTAAAAAGTTTGTTGAGTCAAATCTTCGGGGCTCGTGCTTGGATGTGGACTAGATAAGAAAGCGCCAGATGTGAATAGGGATATTATTGGAGAAGGAAGCTCTCTGTAAGTGCACTTTCAAAACTTGGATACCAGTAAAGTGCTTCTCTGAAAGCACCTTCACATGCCAAACCAGGCATGATTTTATCATAGAAACATGGCTGTTATCGGTTGACACCGCCACGAATTTTCCTATTTGGCAAGTGGAAGAGTCAGGTGGTAGTGAAAGGTACCGAAAAACACCAGTCGTGACGCTTAACGGACTTTGACTTTCAAATCATATGTGTCATTGAAGGCTGCCGGTGCATAATTTGGGGTTGAGGAGGAGACAGTCCGCCGCTGCTCAAACTGCTACCTGCTCACGTCCATGGGTCCAAGATGGGAACAGTCTCTGTTTGGACGGCTCTTGGTCCATCATGGGTGGGATATTCGAATCGACCCTGCACATTTGTCGCGTTAGATTGGATTGGTCAGATGATCCGGATAGTTCTGTATCTGAACACGGATTTGGATTTCCATCTTTTGTCGATTGTTCGTATTTCTCGATTATAGATTATATCTAAATTGATGCCATGGTGCCCAAACAAATTGGCTGGGTTTTGCGGGAGAAGCTTCAGCTACGGACTGAAATGGGTAGGAATTTTCTTGACCATTCCGCAATACAAACGGAAAATGGGCTGTGGAAAGATTAGTGATATGTGTAAGCGATGAGAGTTATCATTAGGGGTTTATGCGGCACGAAAATTCACGTTGACTTGTAACCCTCCTCCGAGAGTCCTAATCTGGGTTGCTATGGAAACGAATACGTCCACCAGACGGCACCTGAGATTTAAAGGTTTGTTGCGATGCGATGTAGGTGTGGACGGAATCCCGGCGGAATAATGTAACTGATCTGGAATAATCTGTAACTGATCCCAGTGCTTTTGTTCAGGTAACCACGTGGGCTCTCGAATGACTGGTTCTTACTTAGTTCGCTCAATGTGAAATAAACATTGATCCGTTTGTTTATGGATATTTGTATTGTTTTTGCTCCCCGTTGCCGGCTAGATTAGCGCCTCGGGGTGAGAGGAGGGCGCCTGCTCCGTGTCACGCCCTCCGGCAAAAACGCCGTAGATCACATCGGCAGCCTCCCCGACGACAGAGGAATGTCCCGTCGCTCCCTGTGCCGCGTTACCCGACACCAGCGGCATGATATATCTTCCATAAACAAGTAAACAGCACGGCGAACGCCCTCAACGGCGGCGCCCTCACTTCGTCTCATACCCCCTTCACCACGGTGTCATCCAGCATGGCTGGAGGTCCCATGGAAGGGGGCGGGGTGCCAGGAATCCCTGGATCCTGGGTCTACCACTGGGTTTGTATAGCCGGGCTGATTTTAATCAGTTCTAGAACTGAACAGGCGTCAAGCTTGACGCCTGCTCGCCCAGGATCGAGAAGAGATACCTAGCTTTGCCTTCCAGTCAATCCGGCAACGCCTGGGCTCTTTTCGTACACACCACCGCGGGGGGATCCGATCGGACGTCACCCCCCCCTACGATTTCGGGAACCAGAAATGACACGGAACAAATAATGTAAACTGTACTGGACGCACCCTGCCGTCTTCTACTCTGGAGCCAAGCTTAAACCATATCCGTCGGCCGGTGACGTCACAGTGGTCCCAAATGGAACAAATTTAGACCTGTTTAGAAAATCCCTTATAACTCGGGAACCAAAATACCTAGAACGAACCAAAATACATAATTGTGTTCGTCTTGACCCAAGGATTCAAATTATATGCAGTATGATCTTGTAAGGTCACATTACCTTAACCGTAGGTCAAGGCCAAATAATGACCTTTCAAGGTCATGCTGCATATTGCATGAATTCGTGGGTCATGCTCATTATTATGATACCAAATTTAAGACTGTATCTTGTTTCGGTCAGAATTTATAGGCACACACGATTTCGATAACCGTGGCCTTTGGTGACCTCTGTTAACATTGGTATTAACCTGACCTCAAAATGGATGACAGCCTGCGGACCTTTTGTCTCAAGATCTTTAAGATGGTGTTCAGAATCTTGATCTAACTCTTCTAGAAGCTGAGTTACACCCTGGTTATGTCAGCCTTATTTTAGAAGAGCAGTATTGCCTTACATGAGCTTAGAAATGACAACTCGTTGACCTGACCTGGCCTGATGTCAATTTCTGGCCAAAATTGTTCAATATGATTCGCCTATAGGGGCCTGCAAAGCGACGCGCGTCTCATTTGAATCGGCCCAGAACAAATTTGCCAAAAACCGAGGGTGAGTCGTTCCGACGGGACCCCGCAGGCAGTGATGGGGTTTAACACCCTTTCTATCGGTTCTCCCGGGGAAACCATCCGCGTCGCTCGCCCCAGCTGCTCTCGTTTGACGGCACGTCTCTTCCACGCCCATTTTCCATCAACCAAACGCGCCGTCTGTCTCACCGAGAGCACGTGACGCCGTCCGCCAATCAACACCGGTTCAACGACCCTTCGCCCCTCATTAGTGACATTCTGCGGCGGCCAAGTGCCGCCCCGGTGACGCAAAGCGACTAACGGCCGATTGATGTCATAATAACGCCAGACGGATATGGAAGCACGCCCCCAGGCGGTGCTCGTCACCAGGATCGCTTGTAATTCGACATCATCTGTGAGACGTCAGCTAACGCCTTTGCAATTGCATGGAATTTACTCCCGTTTTCTTGTTTTGAAATTAGATATTCCTATGGTTTTCGGGCTCATTAATTACATCACAGATAATGACTCTATGATATAATTCCCCATTTGATGTAATGGAGCACCTCCCTGGCTGGTATTTTTCCGCCCCTGTGCTGCGCCGCGGCGTCGTTTTCCATTCGCCTCTGTCTACGCAGCCCCGTCGACGCCGACGGCGCAGCGGCGGACGGGGAGGAGCGACCAACTGTTTGCTCTCGCTGTTTGCCGCCGAAATTATGACAGCACCACGTGATAGATGCGGCCGGCATATTTGCGCTGACGCAAAACCGCCGCATATAAATAAGGCCTGAGGTAAAGGTGGAAATCTAAGCACCAAGTTCTGACGGCTTCATGGCGTCCCCAAAACTTTTCCGGAGTTCATTGCCAGGCTTCATCAAAAGTTGCAGACTACTCTTGGATGAAAAATAGTCCGTTTTCCGCAGAAGTAAAGACACGTTTTGTGCCTTGGATGTGATGCTTTGAACACACAGATCTTTATTTTTAACTCAGATAAATCTCACCCTACTGGGAGATATTTGGGAGATCAGATCAGCTTATACAAAAGTCCCTGACGGGATTTGAACCCTGGGTCTGTGGCTTAGGAGACATGTATTCCATCCACTGAGCCACTAATCCCCTACTTGGAGACTGTCCAACTGGTAGTGCGGTAGCGGTAGCAGCTTCTATCAACAAAAAAGTAGCGGAGTAGCGGGTAGCAGACATAGAAGAATCCAAAAGCGCTAGCGCTACCGAGAGCCTGCTATGGGACCATCACCCGAACAATTAGGAGATGGAAATTTAAATATTTGTTTTCATCGGAAAACAAAAGAGTTAAAATACATATTCCTGTTGTGTAACTTCTTTTGATAAACATTTTAATATGTGGGTAATATACGGAAAGGGAGTAATTTGCCTTGGAGGGTGAAATTATTTAAAGGGTAGGGTGAAAATGATTTTTTAGTTAGCGTATTAGTAGCCCTTTATAATGAAAAAGAGCGGTAGTGGCGCAGTGGTCGCGGTTTCGCGATTTTGCATGCGCAGCGCTAGGAGCGTAGCCGCCTCAGATAGCCAGGTGGTAGAAGTGGCGGTAGCGCTTAAAATATTTGCCGTTCATAACCTTTGCCGTTTGACATGCCAAGAAAATGTCGTACCGTTTGCCAATACCAAGAAAACGTGGCCCTGATTTGGGTCTGTTTTTCCCCGCAGAGTGCTGTTGAGCAGTGCATTTTGGACTTTGATGGTGAATTGGTTTGTAATGACAACTCGAGCGATAGATAATGTTTTGTCTTCAACTGTGGTTGTCCTTTCAGAGTGAGATTCCGTCACGTTTTTTCTGTTGCTGGTATCCTTTGTCACTGTTGGAGAATGACTTACGCGGCTAAACAGTGGTCCACGGTGTTTCAAGCCACGCAGGTTTTCGCCAATCCCGTTTGTTATCCAGCAAAACTTTTAGTAATTACAGGCTTCTAAAGGAAGCTACACTCGGTGGAGCTCGCCAAAACACCTCCAAGTGGATCTAACTTTCCACTTTTTCGTGCGCGCTGTGCTGAAGTTTTGCTCCAGTCCCAAATCCGCCACGTTAGAATGGAGAATGAGTGTGCTGGGTCTTTGATGATGACTGATGAGATGTTGGGAGCTTCTTTTTATTGGACTTTTTGAACATTTCTCAGAAGAAAGGTGTCGGTTCCGAAACAGAGTGTCTGAACCGCGGGCCGACGCTGCTATTGTGTTCTCTGTCAGGATTAGAAATGGCTGTAGGCGTAGAGAATGCAACCAGAGCTAGTGGGACCAAATGTTCACCGGAGCCACTGAATCACGTGGTTTGTTTCAGAAGCAGCTGTTTTGTCTGTGTCGTGATGTTTGAGCGCCACCGGAACATCGTTGAGTTCAAAGAGTGTAAGTTGGCGGGAAGTGTGCAGCTTGAATAATATATAATTTATTTGATCTTCTCAATTTTCTTGCTCGTATTTTGTGGATTTCCTGGTATTTTGTGGATATATGGATTGCCATTCTAAGATTTGATCCAGCGAAAATGTATACCTGATGGAAATGATGCATTGTTTACGCTTAGGTATATCTTCTTTAGTGGGTCCCTAGAAGCCCTTTATAGGGCCCAACTATTTACGCGAATTGTGCAACTTCATAGAATACTTGGTTTAAGCGTTCAAGTTTTGTGGACTTGTCACTCTCCGAACTCCTTGCGCACACCCATTTCAGTGATTTTTCATGAAATTACTCACCCATTTTTACCACCCCCAAAAACATGTGATCCGACACCAGGTTAAAAAACGCTGCCAATGTGTTCACCAGGGCTGGTCAAATGAAGGAACATTTCGTTCGAAAAATGATCACAAGAATCACAGCAGCTCGAAAAATGACCAGTTAAGATGGAAAGAATAGGTACACAATCATCGTGTTTATTGGCGATGGTATGACTTTGGTGCTAGATTTTTTTGGTGCTCAGTCGTCCACACGAGAAAAACGTGTTGCGTTTTCTCGCCCAACTCGTTCAACGTATTTGGCCGTTAACGCGCATTCGTTGGCCGCCGTGCGGCCGGCTGCAGCTCAGCAGATCTGCACTGAGCGGCCCTCTCACACCCACGTCTGCCAACGCTTTCTGGGCGACGCGCCCCTCAACACCATGGTGCGCGTCCGCGCCGAGCCGGTGCCCTGTCCGTTCCGGGGCCGGTTCACGTTCGACTATAAACGCTCCGACAAGGTGTGCGACTCGCCCATCTCGCGAGTGTCGGCCTGCAGCGACCCCTGGCGGCTCGTGCTACACCATCAGGTCAGTGGTGCTGCATAGAGATTACTGGTGCTACACCATCAGGTCAGTGGTGCCAGATCATCAGGTCAGTGGTGCTACACCATCGGTCATGTTCTAGATCATCAGGTCCGCCATGCTACACCATAGGTCGTGGTGCTAGATCATCAGGTTATTCATGCTACACCATCGGTCAGTGGTGCTACACCATCAGGTCGTGGTACTGCATATGAGATTACTGGTGCTACACCATCAGGCCAGTGGTGATGTATTATCGGGTCAGTGGTGGTACACTTTTGCTACACCACTGACCTGATGTAGCACATCAGGCCAGTGGTGCTGCTGCATGATCAGGTCAGTGGTGCTGTATTATCGATTCAGTGGTACCATCTTTAGACTGCAGGTTTCAAAATGTGTAAATTTGGAGAAGAGACAGTAGTATATTAAAGGATATTCATCAGGCTAAGAAAATGTGTGCCGTATCGCATAGATCTAACTAGATTTTTCGTTAAAAATGTGTATTTCCAAATTTTATATCTGCATTATTTAACGTTATCGGATCTTAAAAATTCAACCATTGGAATAAAAAACATGTTTTAAGCGCCGTCAACAAGTGAGATTAGGAGATCAGAGATGATACAACATCGTCAAAAAGGGTCAAATTAAGGCCAGATAATGCACGGAGTACGGCAGAGTCTGCCTCCATTTTTGCAGGCAGATGCTCTAAATGCACGCAGGCAAATGTCTGCCAGGAGAAGAACAATATCGGTAGACATTCTGCGTGTGAACGAGCCCATGGGGCTTACGGGATGGAATTTAGAAATCCAGTTGAAACTACCCCGCGTCTTCACTTCCTACGCGCCTGTGACCTTGGTTGACCTTGGCAGGCGTGCCCGGACGTGGCAGGGGCAGAGCGGATCTCGGAGCGCCTCACCTGCCTGGCCACCTGGCGCAGCTTCGATGAACAATTCATGTTTGGTCGGCTGGACAGCGTCAAAACCAAAACCGACGCCGACAGGTAAGTGTCTGAATGACTAAAACAGGAAGTGCACGTTGTCAGCAATTCATGTATGCGAGCATACGCACGCCAGACAAAATTGGCCGCAAACAACTCTTTTGGTCTTGTGTAATAGATATCATCTAAGGGGAGTCAGTGTCGAATGTATCTCACGTGGCTAAGACACGGAAAGCAAGTGGGCTGAAGTCCCCTTGGTCCTCCTGATGAGTCTTCTTCAAACAGACGTTATCCCTCGAGGTTTGGCGTGATATATATTCTCAAAACGCTAAAACAGGGCCTAGTATGCAATCTTACCCCGTTAATTTATTCTACTCCGTGGATGCAAAATGGCCCGAGAAAATACAAAAGTATGGTCGGTCATACCCTTTGGTCGCCGATTTACTTCTGGCGTGTATCCTAAAGTTTTTGATTAAGAAAGGGATTTGTGGTTACAGCGGAAGTGGATCACACGTGTCGCTTATCGGAGAAGCGTAATCGGTTTCGTGCTACCGCAGGCCTGAAACTGAGGATGTGAAACAGAATGAGTCAGATAGTCCAGAATCCATGGCAAAGTCAGATAAGCATGTGCATTGGAAATTATTATTTTTGTGTCTGAGCTGAGTAATTTCTGGTGCACATTGACGCACAAGTTGACAATATTTTCAAGCATGGTTCCCGCCTGCTTCATATTGCACCTGTCTGATACGGGCACATGTATCCGGCAGATACCGATGTTTCATTTACAAACACTTCGGGGGCGGCCGGGGCGGCTACCACGTGGTTCAGTCAGGTGACACGACCTGCCAGGGCCTGCAAGACGTGCACGAAGGTCACAAGGTCATGAACTTCTACCATGGTAAGTGGAGGTGACTGGGTTGCATGGAGTTGTTTGAGTCTTATATATCGTAGACATTTCAATTTACAGTTCGGGTTTGTGTTGCTAATGCATATGCATGCATGCGGGCCCATGGAACCTCGTGTGTCTATCCAGCTTTAAGAGTACCGAGAACCTGAGTACCAGCAATACATCGAGGAATACACAGCTGGCCATATCCGTTGTTTCTCGTATGTTTCATTGAGCACAGATGTTGTTGCTGTTTAGCTGCCGTGCCGGATCGTCTCCTCGTGTAAGCGCCTTCATCGCTGTCAGGCGCGACCTGAGATGCATATTCACGCTGTAGTGAAAAATGCGCCCCATAAATCGGCCTGCAGAGTGGGCCCCTCCTGGGTGCCGTGATTGGTTGCCTGCACCATTCTCTCATCTTCACTTTAATTACGCAAGCGCAGCCCCGGCCCAAGTGTGCTGAAAAAGTAATTGCTGCCTTCACTTCGTATCTATTAACCACGGTTGTTGTTAAGAATCTGCACGTCGTTGCTAGGGCGTTGGTGAGTGTGAATTACCGGCACCGGAATCGGCCATGGTGTGTCGTATTGTTTAAATGTTGGCAACTCGTAATATGGGGCACACCCACGAACTTCATAGGCCGCAGCAATCTATCCCTTACCTTCCTTTTCTATTTCCTTCTCCCAAAGGAGGAAATTTGTCTTTCGCCATCCTTATACCGAATACCGAAGTCTCTATCGTCTTGGCATGGCTTTCCAAAGGTCCGGCCCTCGGTCTGAGGCCGGCTCTGTCTCTTCTCCCAGAGACAGAACAGGACCCAGGTCCAGGGCTGGACTGTTCTGACTTCTGACTTCAGCTGACATCAGTGCTCTGTTCTTCGGTCTATCGCTGGGTCTGAGGCCGGTTCTGTCTCTTCTCCCAGAGAAGCACCGTCTGGAGAAGTGCCAGCTACCCGCCTGGCTGACGGAACACCACGAATGGTACCGCCTGGACTCGCGACTGCGCTACCACGTCTTCCACAAGAACCACTCCATCAAAGTCAGCCATCAGTCTTGGTAAGCTGCTGGACCGGGCCGCAATCTTCCAATCCACCTGACGGCCGCGGGGTATATGTCATGCTGAGCACCTGTCATTCTGACGGTGCTGTCAGCCGGCGTCTCTGTGCTCTACTGTCAGAGCCTCCATGGTGGATGTTCGGACCGCCCCGGGCTCTGATGGGTCTCCTAGTTGGGCTGTTTAGGCTTGCTGTTTGCCGTCCGTCTATGCCTGTCGTTAAGACGGATGAGACATGCGGCGTCGGCAGCTTGGGAGCGCCGACTGTGATTAGTTGGGTGATTGTGCGCTGTGCTCAGAGCTGTGAGTTTGGCAGTGTGCCTTGGAACGGACCAGATGTTTAAAGCATTCATGCTCAAATTCACAGAAAATATAGAACAAATATATAATTGTTCCGTGCCTTTCAGTTGCTATATTTGGAAACTTCCTCCTGGATGGCACATCTGGCCAGATCTGGCAACAGTGAAAAATAATGAATCCCCAGAAA
This sequence comes from Lepas anatifera, assembly GCA_034440635.1. NCBI lineage: Eukaryota > Metazoa > Arthropoda > Thecostraca > Lepadidae > Lepas > Lepas anatifera. Next base: position 1,381,999 of record JAOTON010001803.1, read on the forward strand.
GTGGTTCCCAGGGCTGCTGAAAATTCTCTTTCCATTTGACTTGACCTGCGTGTGGGTGTGTTTGAGCACGCGTAATTGCTTTTCCAACATTATTTCGGAACACAAGCCTACCCACAAACGGAAGAATGCACAACTCTGTGCGCTTTCAGGTAAATTATTATGTAATGATTTCTGCCCACGCTCTAAGTCACGTGTTTCGCCAGTGAAAAATTTGATTTTAGAAACAGTCCTAAAAATACTACAGCACGCATCCCTAGGATCCTAAGTCATATGCACGGCCGTTAACGTCTATATGCAAGGCGCTTGACGCGCTCCTGGTCCTATGTATGTATGTGCTGCCTGCCACAGCATCTCAGTAACCCTCCAGACGTGATACTAGTGTAATGATCGTCAGGTCGGGCCAGCCTCCGGCAGCAGAGCGGCCCACGAAGCTGGTCTGCAACCATCTGGCAGAGCTGGGTCCGCACAGGGCCCGCGTAGTGTTCCACCACAGCCACGACTGGTGAGTCCACCTGTGTAGTGTTTCCACCACAGTCACGACTGGTGAGTCAACCTGTGTAGTGTTCCACCACAGCCACGACTGGTGAGTCAACCGTTTAGTGTTCCACCATAGCCACGACTGGTGAGTCCACCCGTTTAGTGTTCCACCACAGCCACGACGGGTGAGTCCAACACCGTGCCCGTGTTTTCTTCCCCTCTGCTTTGTTTTATCATTCAGGGACGGGGGAGATTTCCTCAGTCTGAGAAAACTCTCTAATGTGTCCCATTCTAGATGTTCGGCTTATGCAAATTATTTTTCTGATCACTCTTAGGTGATTAGGTCTGTTTTTATTTGCCAGCCGATCTGGAGAAACATTTTAACGTTTGTAAGTGCGCCATTCATTATTACCATTGTTCCAGGCCGGATAAAATTATAGATAAACCGGTTCTGTTGAGTATTTGTTTTAAATTATTTTTGTGATGCTTGAATTTGTTGATATCTTACATTAAATCACGGCTCACAGTGTTTAATTTTCTAGGATGCAATTAGCCACAAAGTCGTGGTAGGATATGTCTAGGCGGATCCGGATTGCCGATCGGGGCACCTTCCGGGGGCCATCCGACCGGGGGCGCCATCCGGACCAGGGGGCGCCACTTGACCGGAAAGCTATCGGTGGGCGCCAAATCCTTGGTGGGCGCCGACTTTCGCATCCTGGGGTGGGAAGGAATTTGGGGCGCCATCGACCTTTGGGGGCGCCGAGGGTCGATCGGGGGCACCCCTGCCCCTGATCCTATGGGATATGTGTCTTTAAATCCAACCCTAAAGCTGTATTTCGTAAACTGGTTTTCGGTACTCAATGTACACAGAAATACTCAAAATGTAGGCAGCGCACGTGCAATACCCAAACACCGGTTCAAATATTAGAAATTAAGGTCCGGTGTTGAATACTTGTTCGAGTTATTGTATGTGCCCCTGCTTTCCTTAAAGAAGGCGTGGGGCGTTGATTTTTGGATGATGCTAATTTATTAAAACCATATATTTCTCATCGGTATTGTCGGTATAGCACTGATGGTGCTGCCTGCTTTAGATCGTTTGGAAATAGCAGCTCTCAGGGTATCGTTGATCACTCAGTGACTTCCAATCAACTTCTCTCCCTCACACTGACAGGCAATCGACTCCGTGTCGGTCATGGGAGCTTCCACCCTCTTAAAACGTTTCCCGATGTTCCAGCATCACGCATTGGTGGACGCAAAGGGGGTCATTCCGGCCATGTCCCCCCCAAGCGCTGGCCAAAGGCCGGATCAATTTTTTAGAAAAAGGGAGTTTACACTAGGTCTATCGAGCAATTGAATCTTCACTCCCACCCCCCCTCCCCCTAGGAGAGTGATCATGTACTTGGTGAGGTAGCTTATACTACGTCTGTCGAACAACCAAATCGCACGTCCCACCTCTCCTCCAGGAGGGGCGGCAGACATTGGTTTCCCCATCCCCCTTCCCCCCAAAAAAACTCGGGCCTGCATGCGCCCCTGGCATCACGTGGATGCCTTTTTCACGAAGATTTGCACTTTTTTATGAAGGGACGATAATCTTCTGTTTACATTCATGCCAGAAAACAGAGGAAACTTCATGGTTGGCGAAAATGTCCCTCTCATAACAGTGTTGCGGATGACTTCGAGTTCGAAAACAAGGATCTTCAAAGTTTGCCTATTTGAGAACATACTGGATTTCGGTGCCCAGGGAAGGCTGTTCTTTTCTATGGGAGAAAAATATCTCAGCCTGCCTCAACCTGCCTGATTATGTTTTCTGTAAATTGATGAAGTTTTTTGTTGTAATGTCTTTGAATGTTTCATTGAACCTTTTTTCATGATCTTTTCTCTCATGCAATGTTATTATTTCTCGAAATCTACTGTAAGAAGAAAGGTGGAATAAGAAAAACGCATTTTTGTTACTCTTGGGATTTCTTCTTTGAGCATATGAGCAGCTACAAATCCCGCGTCCTTTCCTGTTCCGTCAGGAAAAACCAACTTTGAAGAAATTTTGATTATCTAGCTTTGAAAAATTATTATTGGCATGCTTGCATTTTGGCATGCTTGCATTTCGTAACCTGTAGAATGTTTGGAGAAAAGAAGGGGAAACATAGTATTATTAAAGGGAATGTGGTACTTTTGTCAATGGGGCTTAAACCGAGTTAGCTGTAGATAGAGCATACAGAAAAAACCCAAGGTATGACATTTCATGTGTCACAGAAGTCACCGTTTGCAGTGAAATAGCGCGTGTTTAGAGCGGGATGCGGCCCCTCACCGGCCCTGCGCGGGTCCTCTCTAACGCCGAACCGCCGCCGCTAGCCATAAGGTCCATAGGGAGGCGGGGCTTAGTATTCGTGCGCTTTATGCAATACGCTCATGAAGCGCTGTTGCTCCGTAAAAGGTGAGCTAGAAGAAAAAGGAAATAAGAAACCAGGGGTTTTGCTGCATGTTTTATGCTGCGAGTAGCTCCGATTATATCTCATGAAGGTGTCACATTGCCCTTAATAGAAAAAACCCAAGCATGCACCTTTACCTTATCTCGTTTCATATTCCTGGCGCTCCAAAGCATTAACTGGGTGCACGAAGTTATCAATCAGGGTATGTGTGATGGTTTCTATATAATATACATGACATGACCCCATATTGTCATGGTTTGGTTTCCTTACAACAACTGTTTGTGTGCGAATATTAGCTTATTTTCTTGGAGTTGTGTACTTTTCTTGAACTGCTGTCTGGCCAGATTATCATTTTGCAGTTGTAATTAAAAGAAACATCTCATAAATATTCCCTACGCGCTGAATCTGAAAGAGCTGCTTAAAGATAATTGATTATAACTATGCAAATTATTCCTGATAACTTGATGTATCCTACAAAAGCTTCCATCGCTCTGCAAGAAGTCAAGGATTTCAGACATTACAACATTTTACAATCAATGCCATGAATATCAAATGCGTGAGACATCGTGAACAGTGGCTGCTTTGGTTCTATGCACCCCAGCCTGTGAGCCTGAGCTGTCGGCCGTCTGATGCGCCGGGACTCCGTTTCTACAAGCTCTGCCACGTCAGTGTCTACCTGCTTCATTATTTAATGGACGCTCACCCAGGAATGCAGAGCATTCAGAACCCGTCCGCTTGTTCCTTCTGAATTTGAGTCGAGTCAGATATGAATACTATATTCAACCGCTTGTTGGGTCCCCTCGCTTTGTGGTTCTGGAATATGCGTCAGCTATGAATGCGACCAGTGAGGCGTCCAAACAAAAGACGAATCGAAACAATGGGCTGGTGTTGCGGATGATGGGGATTAGGGACGGGCCGGCTGTTTTATTTATGGCGTAATCATGGTGTTGCCGTGTCTGTTTTCAATTTGGAGCGGGTCGGCTGGCCTCCGGGGAGCCGGCTGGGTACATGCTCCGCTGGAGCTGCACGCGGCCCTGTTGTGGTGAGCGCCAGCGCCTGCCTGGCGCCTGCCGAGGAACCCTTGTCCCTGGGGAAGTCGTCGCCGGCTTTGAGAAAGTGCAACGCCGTCGGTTGGAATGGCTATAAACTACGATTGGACGAACCGAACGAAAGTGGTACCCCGGATACATGAACAGCTTCATTGCACACTGTTCGCGTACCGACCGCAGAAACGGACTTATCGGCTCATGTAAACGGGAGGCCCGAAGGCAGATTCCCGGTTACACGAGTCGGTAAGTCCGTTTCCGTGATTGGTACGTAGGTACAACGTACTGAAGCTGCTCATGTATCCGGGGTAAGTATTGTCGCCGCGGTCCGCGTGGTCTCTCACAAAAGACTGGGGCATGAATCGGCTTACTTTTCTGAACTTGATGGCGGCCTCCCAGGTCCGATGTTTGCCAGGCACTCCTAAGGCGAAGCAGTGAGCTGCTGTTTGCCGCAGTTTTATTGAAGTCATGTCAATAGAAGTGGCTGATGAACTCTGTTATTACCACCTACCGTCTCGACTTGTGCTGTACGAACTTGGCTTAGCACAGTGGTCCGTACTGAATTGCCACTCGTGAAATGCGCCAAATGCACTTCATTCAGTTAAGTGTTGTAAGGTCCTTTGGGCATTGTCCAATGAGAAGTCTCATTACGCCTGGGAAGGCAAAACTTGGAGCTTTTGATGGGGACTGAAACTACTTATGTCATCATAAGAAGAACCGGAAAGTGCATATGAAACGGCAATTATCTGGTCTATATTTGAGTTTTGTGGTCTCAAGCTTAGTGCTGCGAGAATGGTCGAATTGATGGAAACATGTGCTATTTTTGCTTATTAGTCTCGGCTCACTTTCAGTGAAAACTATTTTAACCGATTTGATACTGGGCCTATTTCTTGTGCAAATTTGGGGAGTAACAATAGTATAGGCAGTCACTATCACCGTGGCTTCTGCCGGGGATATGTTTTAAACAGGGGCGGATCTACAGCGATCTTTTAGGAAGGTAGGGCAACGGGATAAAAAATAATGCAAAGTGTGTTTTAAGTAAATATAGCACGATTGGGAGGAAAGGGGAATGTAAAGGTAAACTGCCTTTTTGTATACGTCTGGATTCGTCAGTTACTTGGATACTCGGACAAAACTCCTCAAGTAGTAACAAACAGAACAAGACAATAAAGCACAGATCGGCTCAGTCCCCAGTAACTTCCCCTCATGTTCCTTGCTTAGTATCCCAAACACACCGCTTCGCCCCATCACGCGGAACATTCCACATGCAGATGTAGCTCACACATAGCCTTAACTCAGAATGCACAGACGCTCGGTGCCCCTCCGGCTTCTCATAAAGCGGGTATGAGCGACAGTGAGAGCTGTTGTGCCACAAAATGTCCTTCAACTCGGAGCTCCAGAGCAAACACAATGTCTACATTGCAACAAAAGTACCCACGCACACCCATACATTTTACCTGCACATTACATTTCCAGTGCCGGATTCAGGTCGCTTGTGTTGGGGGAGGGGTACACGGTCCAAAATCCATAGTGTTTTTCGTACATAATCGGCGGAAATTGCGCGGTTTGGAGGGACAAGTGTGCCTGTTTGTCTTTTCCTGGGTAGTGACAGACAATACTAGCGTTTGGAGTTACCTATTGCCAATGTAATCCGCATATTTTTAATATATAGAAAGAAGCACAGCGTAGTAGCTCGAATAGCATTAAGCTGTGGGTGTTCTCTCTCAGCGTGGGCCAAAAGTTTGGAACGAGAGCAGACATCCTCTAAATCTGCGCCGTCTAGCATGTTAGTCTAAAAACCCTTCCCTTGAACAGCATAGTGCCAAACAGCATAGCATATAAGATTTGTACATTGTATATTGTAGGCATTTCAGTGTGAGGTTCAAAAACAACTGCGATCCATACGAAATTCTAGCATGCGAAATGATACAGTTTTGGCCTGATTATTTTCGATTGCCTGTTCGTTGACGTGTGCTTTTCCTGTTGCAGCACAAGTGGATACCAGTGCGCGATGCTGTATCGACGCGACAAGCATGTGGTGGAATTCAAGATGGGTGAGTTGACCCGCTCGGCGTTATTGATACGTATGAACAAAACACGTCCGCCTAACATCCTTGCTGGTCATATCTTGGAAAGTGTGAGTAGTCCAGTGACGCTAGAATTGTGGTATTGCCACTAGAACGTCTCGCTGGATGTGTTGCGCGTGCGCTGTTTTTAGTCGCACGTGACTGATGCCAACCGGGCGCTTCCAGGGGAGGTGATGCACTCGGTGGACGCTGCATGTCGGTATTTCGACGAGAGCAGATACAACTTCACCACTCTGGTTTGTAAGTATGCACTAGTCTCCTCGGCTTAAAGGGAATGTGGCACCTTGGTCGAATCCTGGAATTTAGTGTAATCAGGCGTACTTTTAGCCGAAAATAATGAAACCACTTGTTTTCTAAAATGTGCAATAGCTCATATTTTGATTTTAAAATACTCCTCTAGGAAAATAAATAAATATCTGCCTTGATATGTCATGATCTGGCAACCACTACCATACTAAAGTTTAAGGGCTTATTGGCTGATGCTCATCGTAACGTCGCATATGTGTCACACAGCCATGACAACTTGGCCTGCTGCTAGTACTGGGGTCACGGGTGTTTTAGTTTTCTCGAAATATCGAGTTAGAAAATTATATATTGAATACCGGGTTTTCGACTTGCTTTACAACTTGGCTACTCGTTAAAATCACGTTTGAGGTGCTTTCCTGTAATTCCGCGCGCCCATCCAAACTCGGGTTTAAAGCAAACCAATAGCGTTACACGCCAGCTCCTGTCCACGACCCGCCATTTTATGACGCCATCGGATAAAATATGGTGTACATTATAGGTAATTTGTACATTATAGGTAATTTACCATATTGTGACCTCTTAGGTCAATGACCTTGAATGACTTTGACCTCAAAATTGTAGGAAAGATTCTTTGTAACCTTCCCTCTATGACCCGGGTCCGTCTTTAGCTTATTCCCATCTTTTTCCCCGCTTAATCACGGCATTTCCCTATAGCTCCTCAGCATGGCCAATATTTGACCTTCATGACCTCGTTTGACCTTGAAGATATTGACCTAGATTAATGAAAATTACCCATGATGTAGATCACCATAGCCCCATCCACCCTCCAAACGGCGTTTTTCTACATCTCTTAGTTTCCGAGATCTTAGGGGGTCCTATCAGGCCCCCCTCCACTGCGCGTTAGTGCCAGACCCCTCTCCAGTGCGGGTGTTTATCCTTCGATGTGATATTTACATCACATAATGCCACCTAGAACAAACATTTGTGGTAACAGAGATTCTTATATATCTGACGGCAACCGGTCAAAAATGAAGCCTACTAGTCCTTTGCCCCGCCTCTCTAACCTCGTTGCTGGATAAATGTAAATTTCAGCATCGTGCGATACTCACCTCGAAAAGTGGTGTCGGTACAGCATCGTCTTCAGCAGGCCGCTGTTGACCTGTCCGTGACTGCGCCCCTCTACCTCTGCAGTGTTTTGAAAGTGGGCGCCTCCAGCGTCGCCCACGTCGCTTCTTTCAGCCGTGTCAGTTTAATAATGATGCTGGCCCGGCTGAATCAGCCTGGTGCGCTGTGGCGTCGTAGATAAAGGCTTCAGAGGGCGGGTGCCACTCCAGCACGGGCCGGGCGCCAATAGAGTGGCGCCGGGCAAATTTGATTCGCGTCGGATGTATGCAGCCGCTTCTGGGAGTGGCGTGTCACCGCCGGTCGGCGCTCTTTGTTTGGCGGCGAAAGTGTTGGTTATCGGGTAGTGTATAGGCTCTCGCATTGGGGCTGAATATCCGAGGTCAGGAGGGCTGAGATCATCAGGTCTGTGAAAAATTGTCCAGTGATTTGTGCCTATATCAGGAGTTTGAGATGGGTGATGGAATAACTCAGCTGTTTTGTGTTGGGCGCACACGCTCCAGTGGAATCGCTTCGTCTGTCCAAGCACTCAGCTGTGTCGGACCCATTTAGTGTTTTTATGTTCTTGTGACCAAACCACGTGATGTTTCAGCTGCCACTCACGGGCGCCGGCCGTGTCCGTACCTGGGTCGCCACGCAGTGATCGGGGTGCGCCGCGAGGGCCGCGTGGTGAGGGACGCATGCGCCGGCGGCTTCAGCACCCTCGTCATGGGCTGCAGCAGCTCCGACACGCTGGAGCTGCGCTCTGAGTGTCCGCAGCGCCAACAGCCTACCCGTGAGTGTCCGCAACAGCCCACCCGTGAGTGTCCGTAACAACCCACCCGTGAGTGTCCGCAGCGCCAACAGCCCACCCGTGAGTGCCTGCAGTCATAAGCGTCGCCACCGGCAAAAAAGTGGGGGGGGGCAGCCAAACTTCAAACTGACGCTGACAAAAAAACTTTCACGTTAGGACCAAATACTCTTCGAATTTGGGCTCCTCGCTGCCTTCTGCAGCGGCTGGTTATAGGAATGTCCGGCGTTCTCCCATTTTGACTGAGATCAGGAAATTTTTGGCCAAGAAGTGGGGGGGCGGGCCCCCTGGCCCCCCGGTGGCGACGCCCCTGCCCGCGGCAGCCCACCCGTGAGTGTCCGCAGCAGCCCACCCGTGAGTGTCCGTAACAGCCCACCCGTCAGGATCCGACGCCACCAGTAAGGCTTCGGTTTGCCTGGATAAAAAATATGGTATGTCAAAACAAAATATATATTAAATCGGAAGCGGATTCTCTAACATCGCTGACGATTTCCCCTTTCAACTAACCGCTACAGAGAGTCGAAAATACCGGAAAACAGCCAAACAAGATGAACTTGATGACAGCCCCCAGCAGCAGCTGAGCTGGCTTATTTGATTGGCGTCGTCGAAGAGCTTGGGATCGGCATTCAAAATTGAATTATGCGACAAACCGTGCAATCTGCCGATGCTAGTGTGTATATGATGGGATCTAGCTTTTTGAACATTTTGAAACTCACTGAGGTGAAGCAAGGAATTGCAAGCGTGCTTGATTTATGATTTATACGAGGTTATTAAGTCATTTAGCTTGACAAAGAACAAGACGGCGTATTTTAAACACAAGATACAAGGTTTCGTATCACGAACAGGCTACTATGGTCTCTTACCCATCACATGATGGGTAGTAAAGCATGATAGTGGGTAAGAAACCATGGTTCTCACCGACTATCGTAATGGGTAATAAACCATGGTACCGTTCAAGGCCCAAAATTTGTCAGATAAAACATTGCGCTTAGTGCTTAAACAAATGCTTTTCTCGATTGTGAAAATGATTGTTGATTCTTTCGTTGGTCGTGATGTGCTGTGTGGTGGGTCAAGGGAAGCAAGACTACGTCATATAATCGTTTATTTCAAACAAAACTCTCTAAAAACCCAAACAGTTAGGCTTGACACTTCTAGTTTCTTGCGTTGGTACTGTTGTGTGGTACATTGCCATATAGCACTGGTGTTTTAATGGCTTAATTCAATGCTACTAATTATCTGAGTATAACTGGGTACTTCGAGGATTGGTGGACTTAAATTCGTGAGCATATTTTGGAATCAGTTGAGAATCTCCACCGCATAGAATGAGTAGGTTTAGTACTAGATTTTTGGTACGATCAGGGTTTTCTTATATCTGTACAGGGGTGCCGCCCCCAAAGAGGATACTAACACTGCCTATGCTAGTGCAAGGCAACCGTTATTGCTGCTTTAAGATTGTTTTTTTTTGCTTCTTTCCTAGATCTCTTGTCTTGTTATTTTGCCGTTTCAACATTGTTCCTATGCTACCTAAATCAGGACAGTAGGATACCTCGTACCACGTTTTAAATACGGATAATGTTTTTCTTTTCACGGATGAATCTATATCTGACACCATAGACGGATCCAAGGGGATAAGGGGGTGCCTACTCCCATCGAACCTAAGCGCCCCCTGAGATGGTGACGGCCCCTTCCCAGTAAAAGTCGTTCGTGCCCCTAAAATGCCGCTACCCACGTTTCAGGATGCGATTATCGACGCCCTCACGATAGGATTTGGCACCCACCTGCGAGTTTTATCACCCAGAAGTGGCGCCCCCTGGTTTGAATGACGCCCCAGACCATGTGCCCCCCCTTCCCCGATGGTCTGAAATCTGGATCTGTCTATCACTGACACGGCTCCTCTTACGGCAGAGTACCGCTGTCATGGCAACTGGGAGGAGAACGGCACGCACTACCTGGTGGCGTCGCCTCTGTCGCACTCGGTGCCATCGGTGCGTCGTGTCTGCTTCATCTCCAGCCAGGCGGAGGCCGGCGTCCGCTTCAGCACGCTGCACGAGACCTGCCGACGGCGAGCTCCGCCGGGCTCGGAGCTGCTGGCCTTCAACGTCACCATCAACGGTCAGAATCGCCGATCCATAGCAACCCTAGTCCGTTCTAAAACGGAAATGATGCGTATGTGACCACCTATTCTCGCAATTTATTTTTTATTTTACTCAGAAACTTTTTCCTAAATTATTTTTTGTGGCATCACTTAGTCTAGGGGCTCTGCATCTCGATTATAAATGTGTCGAAGTGGAAGGGCAGTTAGGTGGATCTTAACTAATCGTTTGAGGGGGAGACCACTCTGGTAAAATTGTAAAAACTACATTGCTATTATTTTTAAAGAAAATGTGCTATACGTGCTAAATGGGCCTGTTTGCGGGTTGTGGCCTGAGAGGGGCCCTGAATCCGCCTCTGAAAAGGCAGTGCAATAAAGGTTAACCCGCTAAAGTCTGAATGGCGTGTTCGTCTGCAGATGGAACCGAGTGGCAATTGCGTTTTCAAAGGCCACGAGCAGTTTCCGTGATGTATAGCATCCCACGTATACAGAGTCTGTGTGTCTGGGATGAGAACCGTGTTCAGCATTTGCTCTGTACCAGGACATGTAGTAAGTCCATGCAGTGTCTTTCCGAATAATTCAGTAAACTGGCTCTCCAGTTAGACCTCACCGGTAAATACAAAGTTTGGCGCTAACGAGGAGGGTGTGTGTTCGTGAGCGGCGAAAGAGTTAGCGTGCTTTAACATTGCCACGTGACTGGCGTTATGTCACCAGATCTCGATAAAATTTTCCAAAGGCTCTCAGGGCTGGTGTAGCCATTAACGGATGAATGTGAACCTGTACCAAGAGTGGGAAGTGGAGATGATGCTATCATATATATGGTTGCAGTTCCGTCCATTGCTGATTTCAAATATTACAACTTATTACGAGGTAGACACCAGTTGATAACAACCGTAATTAGTATTTCGAACCTGCGGTCGACTAATTGCAGAATGCCGCAAAGTACATGGCTTTCATGTCAGTTTTTGCGTTTTAGCGCTGGCTCCGTCAGTTTTGAAATGAGTTCCAACGTCACAGCTATTATACAAGTTTGCTCGTGAATGCTCGTGATCCAACATATTAGGAAAGTTGAGTTCCATTGTTGGGCCGTTGAAGTGGAATATTAGGTGACACTTTCAAATTTGTATTCTCCTTGGAGATCCGATCACAAAGTCCCCCGCGCTTTTTTATTACCCTGTGCCCCCGTTTTATATGCATCCGGCAGCCCCGGGGGACTATTTAATCGTGCCGGTGGTTCTGTTTTTCGTCGGAAGCCGTCAAGCACGTCTGTTGTTTTCCCCCAGCCCACCGGCTTATTGGTTTGAGCCACGTGGCTCTTTTATGTGTGTAGGCCCCTCTTACCAGCGCGTCGCATATGCAGATGCGCCGCCGCAGCGTCACTTCTCTTCTGTGATGTTCTAAAGTTCACCGACTCGTGCCCGACTGAAAACCATCCGTGAAAATTTAAGGCCGACTCCGCTGGAGAGAGACGCGAATAAAGCGGTGTTTGGGCTATCTTCCGCTTAAGATAATGAAGGCATAATGTAGCGCAGCTCCAGGCTCGAGGCGGCACACATTAGAAGCGGTAGAAGTTAAATTTCAGCTTTGTGGGACTAGTTGATAAAGATGGACTTAGATTAAATATGCCAAAGTGATAATTAATGTATAGACGGGTGGCCACAGACACGTCTAAGCCTTTCGCTGGAGGCTGGAAAACGGCATAAGCCATGCAAAGCTGGTGTTTCAAACGAAGGACATTCGTCGACTTAAAGAAAACTGACTTGCTTGGGGCTCATAGCCCGGACAGTCCCCCCCATATAGATGAAGTGGTTTCTCTGTCAGCTGAAGTGTTTTTCTTAACCACGTGAAGTGGTTTGGAAACGTGCATACAGCGTTCATGACGATTTTCTGTTTTTGCACACGAGCTTATCGGGTTACCAGCATGGTTTGGGAACTGGTCAGCTTTGGCTGGCTTCAATTGTGCAAGTAAAAAAGCACCACTTTACCAGTCAAAAAGCACCACGTTATCTGACTTCGGTTCTGGTTCGTAGCGCTGCCACTTCCAATGGAGAGGCCTTCTTACTTCATAAATAATACTCAATGTTTCGAGCATGTTACCACGGGAGTTCTGCCATATGTATGTACATGTCACTGCTTGTGTCAAGTGAAACGGTGATGCCTGAAGCGTGTGGCCATTGGTGTTGTATTTTCTTTGTTTCCCTTTCAGGCAACTGCCGGGCGGAGGCGTCGACCAGCAGCTGCGTGCGTGCACATTTATCGACACTGGCTCTCGTCTCGCTGATGACCGCCCTCTGGCTGGCTGTGGCTCCGAGGTGATGCTGCAAGCCGTACCGACAGGCGCTGATCCTCACTCGAACGATGCCTGTAGACGCTGGTTAAGCGCGTGTTTGGTCTGCCATCTGTTGGTCGGAAGGACAAATACCGGGTGGTGTGGCTAGCGAGCGAATCGCGCGGCTGGAGCCAGCCGTCGTCTTGCCACTCGTTCTCTGCCTTGTTTTGAGAATGTTCTCGTGATACCATCACAATCTTCCCCATTCAAAGGCCGCCAATCTTCAACACCATAGCTTGTGCTGCTGGAGACATTGGGAAGCCCTTAACACGCTAAGGGTGTCAGTCACAGCTATTGAGATCTTAGTGATGCGAAGATGATTAGGCCTGGAAAACGTGGACTGAGAGAGACTTCGACAGGTATTTTTCTACCGGAGTTGAACCACTCTGGTCTTGTTGTTCATAGCCAGTGACATGTCGTGATATAGATGTGCGTACGCTGTGATTGGTTGAGCCATCGAGTAGCAGTGAAACGGTCCCGCCATGTTTACCTGACCGAGCTGAGTGTGCCTGCAGAAGGAGAGTGCCTTTGGCAAGAGCAAAGGCTACTCCATTTTGTAGGTGAGGGATTTTGACGGCGTGGTTCCCGGATCTCATCCAGTGTAGTGTCACAGTGGTCGGCTACCTTGGCATCCCAGTGACGCTATCCTCAACGTCATACTGTTCTCCATGTACAAAAGAACATGTCCGTGCAGTAAGTTCAGAGCGGTGGGGGGACGCATCGTGTTAAGAGGCTATGCATTTGCTGGTTATGTTAAAGAAAACCCCCGAGAGAGACCTAGAGGGTTATGGATCTTTTGCTCAGGTTTGTGGTTTGGTATGAGTGTTTTTCCCACATTCGAGGCATGCCCCTCCGCAGCATGTCAGGTTAGGGGGAGGGTTTGTCTGGGAGAGTGCAGTTGACACTCCCTTCGAGTGTAACACGTGGAGAAACTGCGGGTGTTTCGCGAGGCTGGTCGGCTGCCGTTGACAGCCCTGGTCTCGGTCAGCTTTCGCCAGTGCCACCACCTCGACCTGAAAGTCCTCTTCGCCGGCTAGCTGGTTCTTCTTTCAGGCGATATTGGTCTTACCTAGGGTCTCAGTTCGAGTTACGAGTGTGGTGCAAGTACATATACCTGGACAGCCACTAACATCGGGAAGTAACCGCAGTGAATTATTGGTCATCATGTCAGAGGTCGGAAACGATCCTGCAGTGGCTATGTTTTATATCCGCATAAATAGAGCCAAATGGCGTTGGTTTGAATTTTGATATCGGATGCTGACTTTGACCCCGTCCAGTCTCTTTTTTCATACTGCACCACGTGAAGGTGAAACATGAGTGGATTTCGCAGCGAACTGTCGCTATTTATTGAGCTGTCATCTCCATGGCTCGGGTGAACACCATTGTTACTTCACATGACAGTTGGCCGGCTACTGCTGCATGAAAGGATGTTTTGAATATACCTGAAACAGAATGTCACTTTATCTTGGAATCTGCCGAAAATATGTTCTACAATTGACTACAATTTTTCACACATGTCTTACTTTTTAGTTTACTACTACCATTTGATGTCTTTTTTAGTTGACACTATTTTACTTTTTCAATACTATTCTATCTGCTATTTTCAATACATATTTTGTGACTGGACACATTTACACCAAGCAGCGCCCTGGCGGGACGTTCGTGGTCTCAGGCTGCCTTTTACATACACTACTGCATGATACAGCGGGCTATCCAGAGTTTTCGGGCCCGGTGGAACAGAGGACTGTTCCGGCGACACGAGGCGAGGCCGTGCCCTGCGCCGCCACACAGGCGGTGGATTTATTTAAAGGCCGATCAAGTCCTTGGCCTCATTTGTTTTAAGATTTTGACGCGACAAGAGAACAATCACGACTGTGTGGAATTTCGTCAAATAAACTGAACTGAACTGAATTTGCTTCCACATAACGAAAGCGCTGGTTGGTCTGCATATAACTGTACGTGTCACGGCGAGCACTGTCCAGTTTACTGCCATACCCTGAGTGGAGGTGGTTGATGAAAAGGCTGCTAGAGGTCAGCTTTGAGCCAGAGACCTCTCACAGTGATCTGTGACGTTTCAACTGACTGCGCTATGTCGGTGATAATGCCAAGCCGGAGAAATCGCTACAAGTACGTTATGCATGCTATCGCTGTCGGAGCATGTGCTCCAAGCGTTTCGAAACAGGCTGCCCCTCCCCTTCCCCCGCGCCACTCGAGCCGGTGCCAGACAGCGCCCGGGGGCAGCTGCCCGGGCCTGACTGTGACCTTTGGTGACTTGGTGTGACCCGTGCGCGCGCACTAGTGGCTAGAGAGAAGGAAATTTGACGTTCAGGGCACCGTCGGCGGTCAATAAGGACTGTTGACTTGGTAAGTTGAAGATTGGATGAATCGGTTATCGATATTTCAAGTTGAAAAGCTACCTGTACTTTTTTATTCCTTATGAATGTTGTAACAGTTTTAAAGTGGTATTTTTAACTACTTCTGGTGTATTTTAATCCGAATACATATTACGAAGGCCTTGTATCTGCTTCCAGCAGGCACTGTTACCAGAGGCTCAAGGACCTGACCACTCCGGATTATGCCTGACTGACTGACAATTTGCTTTGTATTGTATTAACATTCGTCTCAAGATATACCCCCGACCAATCGAGATGTCGTCAGCCAGGTCAGTCCCTCTTCTCACTTATTTTTGTTGCGTAATGTATGCATTTAAGTGCTCAGCGGGGGTGTGGATTTATATATATTTGAGGGTACCCTGGTACTCCTAAGGAAATGTCTAAGTAATGACTGATTATCCTTTAAATTTCCGTGTGCTAATTTCCAGGACTTTACATTGGTCCTGCTTGTGAAGTTTAGCAGACCTGTGGGAAAGCCGAAATAGGCTTCATATTAAGACCATCTCATTTAAATATAGTGATTCTGTAAATAATTCCAAATTAGGGCACCCACAATCATTTCCGAAAATCTACACCCTGATGGACAGCGATGGAGGGAAAACATAGCTATCATATATCAGGGTCAACATGTGATCAGGGAAAACATCGCGCCCATAGTTGGCCAATAATTAATCCAAGCTGCATCAAAGCTATTTTTCGCACAAATCAAGAACCTACCGCACACTTTAAATACAAGTTCAGGGTTCTTTCCAACTCATTGGCAGAAACGTCGATGAGTGAGGGGAGGTAGTAGGATGGAGAGTGCAGGTATGCCCGCAGGACTGATGTTGGCAGCTTCCTGGGCACCTGACTGTTTGCTCTTTTGGGGTTGGACATGAAACTTCATGCCTCATAGGAAGATCCAGGAGGGACGGGCATTGGGCATCCCCCGATTGACTCCCAGCACCCCTGAAATAGTCTCCCTGGCGCCTCCCTGAAATGTTGATGGCGCCTCCTCCCACCCCCAGCCAGGGTGCGTGTATCGGGGCCGTCACAGTAGAATTTGGCGCCCATCTGATGGGTATAAGTTTTGCCGTCAACAGGTAACGCCCCTGGTCCGGCAGACGCCCCCGACCCTGTGCCCCCTTCCCGATCGGTAATCCTAGATCCGCCTATGTCCTGCCCGACTTTCGAGGGCGCATTTTGGAATTTCAGGCTAGCCCTGAAATTCCAAACAAACCTTCAAAAGTTTGTGATGATGATGATGATTGGGGTTTTCGGGCACGTCAGCTGCTGAGGCTATATGTGATTAAACGTTTGTAGCTTAAAGGGAATGTGGCACCTTTATAACGTGATTTTAACTGAGATAGCCAAGTTGTAAAGCAAGTCGGAAAACCCGGTACTCTATATATCATTTGTCTTGGAACTCGATATTTCCGTAGAAAAAAGCTAACCCGAAATGACCTCTCATGTACCTCTCGCCAGGCGACCATTGTTGTGAGCTGCTGGTGTGACGACATATGCTGACATCACTATGAGCATCAGCCAATCGAAGCCCTTGAAGCGTTTCGAGCATGGTAGTGGTTGCCAGATCATGACATCATCCACAGGCAGATTTTTATTTCTTTTCCTAGAGGAGCATTTTGAAAATAAAAATATTCAGCTTATTGTACATTTTTCAGAGATACCATGAGTGATTCCATTATTTTCGGCTAAAAGTACGCCTAATTACACTAAATTCAAGGATTCGACCAAGGTCCCACATTCCCTTTAGGTGTGTTCAGTTCTCAAAGACACGTCAAAGTCAGTCTCAACATCCGCTGAAAAAAATTCGCGACTGTGCTCGTGGGAGCAGATCCATAATTTCTCAAGGGATGTGCACGAATTTCGAGAGAGTGTGAGCTGGGGTAGAGGAATGTATCTGCTACTATCTATGCAGCAGATGGTTATTGTTAGGTGTATATTTTAAGCCAAAAATGAATTATTAACGTAACAATTATTTTCAATTGAAACAGACCAGCATTCGAGTGGAAGCTCAAGCAGTATTTGGTTGGCCCTCAGACTAGACAAGCACACGGCAGCGAATTCAGCCCAGCACCTGGGAACTCTACCCACCGAAGAGCCTTCGGAGACTTCACTCGAATAAGCGTCGAGTCCCCCAGTCCATTTCGGCCCTTTGGGTTCATCCATCCATGGACGACAGTTGATCGCTTGGAATGAAATTGTTTATCACTGGTGCTTTGCGAAATCCCATTAATTTGTTGATTGTAATTCTGCATTTAAGTATAAGTGGGTCTAACTAGTGACATTAGAAGCGATATGCTGCTGCCGTCCCCTGTTTCTTTCCGTCACCTTTTGCATGAAGTGTTACTCGATTCTCCGCTGGGTACCCTATAAAAATACTCTTGCAGTGTTCCCGACCTTATCCTAGGCACTGGGCACTGATATATAAGTTCTTGATGAACTTTGAAGTGGTATGGTTTTTTGTAAACAGAGCCCTCATGAGTGTTCCCGGCCTTATCCTATGCATTGTGCATTGATACCATAAGATCTTGATGAACTCTGAAGTGGTTTGGGTTTTTGTAAACAGAGCTCACATGAGACATCGGTTGCCCACTTGCCTGTGATCGGCTGTGATAAGTTGGAATGCAGGTCGCTGCAATCATTTTGCTTCTATTTATGTGGTGGTCTGTGGCCATGAATATGCAGTCGTGGATCCAGGGGGGGCAAAAAAGGCATTTGCCCCCAAACGGTAAAACTCGAGGCAAAACTATATTTGTGCCCCCTCCCCAAGATATCTACCTCCATTTTTCCCACTCCTTTTTAGTTTGTAAGCAAGATAGATCCTTTTGGTGCTTCAACTCTCAACTTCAAAGAGAACCGGTTAAGTTCAGAGTAAATATTGAGCCTTGGATAGGAAAAAAGTATCCCGAGCCCATATTCTTCACCCCGTGAGGTTTTTTTTGCATTTGCTTTTCGCCTCAAATACCCAAAATTCTACCGGCAAGTGATATTGCAGCGCAACTTTTCACTACGTGACGTTTTTTTCGACTTTGGTTTGTCCCTCCCAAACCGACCGGCTAGATCCGCCACGGTGAATATGTACATTCTGCCTCCTGAAAATTACAATTTGTTCCCTCAAACTTAAATCAGTAGCATGTTGAATAACTACTTATAAATTACAACGCTCGGATATTTCACGAACTTTTCTGGTTTCTAATCGTGCCAGACGTTGCTGTCGCTAAGGCGGACCTTGGGTTTCGTCCTGAAATCATCGTCGCGGGTGGGTGACGCCCGGTGGTGCCACGAGTTGGACGTGGGCTGGTCTTCACACCGCTCTCCGTAATTGAACGGCGGCTGCCCGATTACGGAGAGTACGGCCGCGTCTCGTTCGGCAGGCGTTTTATTGGAAGCAACCGTTTATGAAGTCGAGAGTGGTCAGAGTTTAATTTGGTGAGTGTGGTTCGGCAAAGTTTTAACTGAAGCTGTGGCTACAGGACGTGGAGGGGAGGGGTGAAAGTGGGAGGGGAAGGGGGGGCGGTGGAAGCGGATCATTGAGCGTAATTCACAGCGGAAAGAACTCGCCCGCTACAGAGAGACCAGGCGTATCGCTGTGGAAAGCCAGCTGTGTGTTTGAGTTCTGTAGATGTTTTTTCGAGCTTACGATCAACTTAATAGTGAGGAGCATGCTTCATAATTAATTGCATTCTAATGAAGCCAGGGAGAGACGGGTTTTAAGAAATTTTCAAACGCTTCGCTGTCTTAACAAATGGCTTTACTTTGCTGCAGGTGTCAATTGGTGGCACAGGAACGTTTCACCCTGCTACGTTTTCTGCGGGTAAAATCATGCACATCTATTTGCTCTGAAAATGAGCCGCAGGTGGGATAGGATTACCATCAATCGCGTGTTGACACTGCTGCACTGCGAGGATAGACAACAAGTCTCTACACAGTACAAGCACGGATACGATAATGCAAAGAAAACGGGGCTGGGGGCTGGGCTGCTGCTTGTCAGGGTAGCGGCCTAAGTATAACCGTCGGATCCGGACCGACGGTTTGGGAGGGGGGGCAACGGGGCCGAAAATCGTGAAAGGCATATGTTTTTTAAAGAACAAGTCAGGAGAAATCGGGGTAATTTCCCGGCAATTTCGGTGGGGGAAATTTCCCGGTTTGCCCTCCCCTCCACCCAGGATCTGCCAGTGTAACCCAAGATACCTTTACTTAAAGGTACGTTCAAGAGGGATTCCTCCACGCCCGAGTGACGTCACATGGGCGTGGAGGAACTCCTTCACCATTAAGCCGTGTGTTAAACTGCTGATAATGGCACTTCCCGCTTACGAATTTGTGAGATTACACGGTAATCAAATTTATCCCAATTGCAATGAATAAACATTTTATTTTCGATTCTGGGTCTCTTTTTGCAAAAATTTTGGGTATTTAATCACTTAATTTTCCCATCTTATATGCTACGAGGGGTGACGTCACATCCGGTGGTCTGCGCTTGAGCTGTTGGAGGGGGCTGAGTGTAACCAAGTTATGATACACTCACTAATTAGGAGAGAAATCGAGACAAAACACGTGAAATTTACCAACACCCTCCCACATCTTGAATAATCAAGAATGCCGCCCAAAAACGTCGAGTTTACCAACTTCGCACAAAACACGATTTGTAAAGCATTATGTTCCATAGTGTTGTAAAAACCTAGCAAAACAAGACTGCGGTCCAAACTATGCACTAGAAATAAATGGCTTCCGATTTAAATGCAGGTGGACTTGCACTTTTCCACCTGTGATACCACAACCAAGACCAACCCACAGTATACAATAATCCTGAATCGGGGAGTTTCAGGTCCACGTTATTGTCCATGTTTTAAGGTGTAACCGTCTTAAGTCACTGTGAACGCTAAGGCCATCAGTCAGGGCCTCTCCATAACATCTCCGTAACTCTCTCAAGCTTAACGTTTAATCACATTTATACTGAAGTGTTCGAGCTAATTCAGCAAGCCAGGATCACCCTCTCAACTCACATGAGACGTTGAAGAGTTATAAAACGCCACCGTTGTCCGTGTGTTTCTCGAACTGAAAGGTGTTTCTGCTATCATCTTTTACAAGTTTATAGGTTATGGCCGTCCTAATGTTCAACGTTCATCTTCCAACAGAGTACAACCTCAAAGAAGTGTTAGGTATATCTAACCAGTCATATTCAAATGTTGAAAGCATTTATGCGTGTCCAGAATGTAGAACCCACGACCTTGACAACCACTGCGACTTTTGCAGGGTATGAACCACCAGCCACTTGAAATATCTACCTGTGAAATGTTGAAGAGAGCACAGAACAGATCACTTCGCTCAGCGTAGTAATTTTGACTGCTCTGCATTCTGGCTCCTCAAGTCTTGTAAATGATTCGAACATAACAAGCTGGCCGACAAGAAGGAGAGGGTGCTATGGAACAAACTCTGCCCACTCTGCTACCATCGATGAGTGCAAATACTACCCTTTAAAACATATTGTTTTCTCCGAGGCTTAGATTGTTTCAATGCTGCTCCTTGTTTAAGTAATTCCAAATGAAGCATTTGCCAAATTCAGGCAGCACATTTGGGATTTCAGACTACAATTTGGTTGTCTTTCTCCCGTCTGTTTTCTCTTCCCCATTTTATGGTTCCGACTCTGCACAATAATTGACGATTTTTTGTGCTATCAAAGATGAAACAAGTGCTCTATGTCGTGAGCATTCGAAATGGTTTCACAATTTAAAGGGTTTCGTAGTCGGCTGCTTACACAGAGAAGCAACAGATGCATTGGCGATGTCGGTCTCCCTCGCCAGAGCCAAATATTGAAATGGCTAACTGTGTCGTCCAGGGAGCCATGCAATAACTAAAGGGAGGTCCACCGTCACCCCAGGGGGTCGGCAATACGTCACTCTCCCCCTGTTCCTCCATTGCGGCCGTGTCAAAATGTTTGCGGGGGCTTCTGGCGAGCGGCGGTCGGCGGCGCCATTACTTCGGCCTATCGCTGAAATATAACACTTGCCGGCGGGCGGCGGCCTTTAAAAGTCAGAGTGCGGAGCCCTATATTGGAGGAGGGTGAGCTGGGGTCAGTGTGGGCCGTGACAGTTAAACAGGCCCCTGCGGAGAGGCCTGAAGGGTGTGTCGCAGTTGGATACAACCAAGCTGAGAACACGTGCAGCTGAGCAGGAGCTGGTCAAGTAGAACGCCTTTTGCCATGCTGTCTCTCGCAAAGGTTCAAACATGCGGAACATATCTGTTGGTAGTTCCTTCATTCTTTCGAACAGATGACAGATGACTTGTTACTCATAAATCATAATGCACAAGTGTGGTTTCATTTAACTGATGTTGTGCGGAATGCGTCGGAAATGTTAACATGGGGTGGCCTTGAGTGACCTGCGCGTCCTATTGCGCGGCTGCTGAGTCAGCGAGGGGAGTGCCAATGACACTGATGACCGATGCCGGACGAAACTGATTGATGGGACAAGTTGCGGTGCCGTGATGAGGTGTCAGGGCCGTGTCTGCTGCCGCCATCTGTCAAGCAGCTGCCAGCTGTGCTGCAAACAGCGCTCCAACCCGCAGGACTGTCTGCGACCAAAACCCCCCGTCAGCATGACTGTCAGAAACCTCCAGTCTCTCCAGCTACCCCAGCCCGCAGGACTGCCAGAAACCTCCTGTCCTCCGGCTGCCCCAGCCCTCAGAACTGTCAGAAACATCCTGTCCCTCCTGCTGCCCAGCCCGCAGGACTGTCATAAGCCTCCTGTCCTTTCCACCCGGCAGGACTATTAGAAACTTAAAATCCCCGCGGTCCGCCCCAACCCGCAGGACTACCAGAAACGTTAAGTCCCCCGGCCGTTGGTAGTTTAGGCAGTATAAAAGACACTTCTTTAGTAAAAATAAATCAGTGACAGAATGTGAAAGTTCTGCAGTAGCAAATGAAGGTGCAGAGAGAATATATTTGCATGGTTTTGCTCATTTTTTTAGAAATAATAGTCATCGAGCTCACGGTTTTTCCAGTCGCCACAGCTTCCACCGGGGGTATATTTGTCTGCGCACTTGTATGGTTCAACAACACTGTAAATTAAAAACACTGTAAACACTGTACACACTAAACACAATTGCACTTCTGTAAGTTAACATGACCGTATTGACGATATATTTATATCAGTTCAGGGAAATTCTAGATGTTTTGTATTTGAATTGCATAGTTTGTGTGTGTGTGGGTTGGCAACTCTGAGGATTTATGTATGTACATAGACTTCCGCTAGGCTTTCGATGCTGTATCACACGAACGTTTAGTAAATAAGCGTGATGTGTGTGGTCTCGGAGACCAAGTAATAAGACGGGTAAGATATTTTATAACCGATAGATGACAGTGCGTCTCAGTCAATGAACCAACCTCAGCTTGGATTGAGGTTGCAAGAATATAGTTATATAATTTAAAGTTTTGTCTATGGTGTACGGGGGTTAAGCTACAAGTGCCCGTCAGCTAATCTTAGTTGGAGGCAAGACGGCTAATTCGAGCTTATACAGAAACAGCTTTGATTTGGTTGGCCAATGCTGTCCAAATTATATCCAACACACATATCTCTCTCGCCTTGAAACATCCTTTGACGCTTTGCAACACTGAAACATATGGTTTTCGCCAAAGCAAGCCGACATAGTCGTTTCTTTACATGGCAGGCTCACGGGGATGTGAGGAAAAGATCCAGAATAGACTTTAGTTCGGTCCAAGGCATGCACCCAGCCCGACCAGCCATAAATTCAAATCAGTCCGCGACAGAGAAATCCGATATTGGACCAATAAATTTACCGGCCTGAACGCCTGTAAATGGCATGGAGAGAAATGAATTGGAATCAAATCCATACGGAATTCATCTTACCACAGTGAAATACGTTAACCATCATTTTCGAGTCCTCTATTCCGGTGGCGACTGCTTCGGGAGTGCGGAGAACATCAAACGCGATGAGGGTGCGTTCTAAGGCGAAAACTGCTCCCGGGAGAAGTGATCACCCACCATTTGCGAGTCGGTTACCGTTATATTTGAAACATTACCGGTGGCTTCCACATCCTAATCTTGCTGGTTAGAAACGTACGTTTTGTACGTCTATTCCCCGTCTGTATGTGCCCGAATCAGATTGGTTTTTCAATATTCTTGCTTTTCTGAAGGAGATAGCCTTTTTCCGGAACATTCTGCTCTACTGTTGTTTAGTGCGAATTAGGTAAAGGTTTTCGGTATATAATTTTTCTCGATTTGAAGTATAAAATCAGTTGAACCATGTGCAACACCATGTTTTAGTGTTTTGTCTGTTTCGTTAAGCATGTAAAGATTCTTCTTGATCCACCCATAGCCGACCCCGAAACGAAATCCCGCGTCTGTGTCTGTAAAGTTCATAAGATTTGTAGCTAGCTATTGATTTTTGGGCTTAGTTCGGATTTTTTTGGCTCGAGTGAAGAGTTACTTTTAAGTAATACAGCATGAATTTTTATAGAGTGAAATTGTACAAAGTGAAAGCTTGAAAGCGTGTCAGAAAGCTTTGTTTTGGCTAGTGGAGATTCAAAATCACCTCAGGTCCACGAATCGGATCCAGTAACTCGGCATTACTTGACTTGACATGACTTCACTTGAATGGACTGGACTTGACTGGATTGGGTTCGAAGCATTTGACTAAATAGGCATTCACATGGTACTGAAATTTGACGTTTTAATGGAGGGCTAGATACAAAATAAGTTTATTATTGATTTTTTATTTTTTTTTTTCAAATAGACATTTATTATACAACACAGTCAAAGTCAAAAAGAAGACAAATGCTACCACAGAACATGGCACCATACGAAGGGCGTAATGATTTTCTTGACTTTAATGCCTACCGTTTTAAAAATAAACACTGAATGTTTGAGGAAATATGAATTTATCTTCCCGACCAAAGGTGACATGTGAGAACAAAAATAATAGCCGTATGACTTTTCCAAAGTAAAAAACAAGTGGAATATCAGGAGCAAATTATCCTACCCTAGAAGCAAATAATTCAATTTTCGCTCCTCTAACTGTGTCTGAGACATAGAATCTGGCTATCACTTGAGCTCTTGTCGCTGCGCTCTCTTCCACCTGGGTAGTACAACGGCCCGATGGCCATCAACGCCCTGTTTCAACGCCGTGCCCCTGGTAATAACACCCGGAAGACGCAGGGAAACCCCAGTCTGATCAATACACGGGATGAAAGGGAAAGGAACGGACAAAGAGCCACCCCAGCACTTGTGAAGTGACCGCAGAATTCAAGAAATTTGCAATTATGGCGTTGAGGAGAAACAACCGTTTCCAGGCGGTTGCTTATTCCCGATAATAAGAGGGCGGGAAGATGGAGGCACTGATATTTTTTGCAGAGCGCACGCACACACACGCACACGCACGCACGTACGCACGCACGCACGCACGCACGCACGCACGCACGCACGCACGCACGCACGCACACACGCCAGCAGTTTGGATGAATATCTCAGTGGGGAATAAAACTTCGAAGTAGTGTTAAAAACCCTGACGTTTTTTGTTCTTCATTTGAACACGCGCATTGACGGGGGTGGGTACCCGCCCCCCCCATTGGCGTAGCCATGCTTTCTGAACTTGTAGGGACACATCCTGCCTCTTGATTAGGTACCCGACGGAAAATTTTAAGAGGGGCCAAATGTTATGTGCGAGCTAGCCAGTCGTCCCTTTTCTACATTTGTACACGAATTTAGGCCAGTATAATTTGAATACTTAAGGGGATTGTGGCACCTTGGTCGAATCGTGGAATGTATTGTTATTGTGGGTATTTGTTAGCCGAAATTCAAGGAGGTGTCCATGATTTCTCTGAAAAATGCACAATAATCTCAATATTATTTTTGAAACGCTCCTCTAGGGAAAGAAAGAAATATCTGCCTGTGGATGATGTCATGATCTGGCAACCACTACCATATTCAATACGCTTCAAAGGTTTCGATTGGCTGATACTCACCATGACGTCAGCATATGTCGTCACACCAACAGCCATGATATCTGTGGCCTGCTGCTAAGGGTACATGAGGGGTACATTTCAGGTAAGTATACTGTTTGATGTGTTCCACTGTAAATACGCTTTTAATGCTTGGACTTCGCCTGTAACTGGATTTATCTGTTGGCGATGCTGCTGAATAAATAAATAAATAAATAAATAAGTCTTAGCTTTTTCTCTACGAAATTCTCGATTTCCAAGACAAATGATATATTGAGTACCGGATCTTCCGACTTGCTTTAAAACTTGGCTATATCCGTTACAATCACGTTATGAATGTGTCACATTCCCTTTAACACGTGATTTGACGGGGGTCTGAGCCACCTTCGCTTTGACGGGGGGGGCAGGTACCAGCCCCCCTAAGATCTCTCGAACCATGCTAGATAGCGAAAAACGGTAAACGACGTTTAGTAGCTCTTCCGCCTCTCTATCGAAAATATTTTCACTATTTTTTTCAGGCCACATTTAAGGTCACTAGAGGTCAAAACATGCCGTCATTGGGATAACATGTAAATGAAGGCTTTCGGCCATTACATCTGAACAAGTAAAGATAGATCAAATAATTTCAACCATAAAAATCATCGCAGCAAGCCGAATCCAATGATATATAACATGGCCTTGCTAGGTCAAATCAGGTCCAATATGTCATTGGATCTGACCTGAGGTCAAGCAAAGGTCAAATTAGGTCAAAATGCATATATTTAGAACCGCAAAGACAATGCCAATTTACTGAAGCTAAAATAACCAGCCTATTACTATTTATGCCAAGTTATTTAATTAAAACCACTTTTCCCATGTATTTCCAGGGAAGAGGTCAAGCGTCGTACCTGACCTTAGGTCATCGATATAAAAATACCAGAACCTATTTTAGATAGCTCGGTGGGCTCATTATGTGGTATGAGTTTTAATAGGATAAGTTCACCCTAATCCAAATTATGTTACTTAAACTTTTTTAGGTCAGGTCACTCGACCAGGTGACCTGACCAGAGTGACCTAACATTAAAATTTTGACAAAAGTTGTAAAAATGATCAGAGAAAAGGTATACCAAGTACGGCGGCGCGTGCCGTTTTTATGTTATCTCCAAAAAAACCTGACGGGGGCGGGTACCCAACCCCGACTCCCACGTCAATGCGCGTTTTAAAGCGAGCACAGACTGTACGTTAGATTGGGAAAGCGTCTGAATGCGGCCATTTGCGTGTCTAAGAAGTATGGAGATAAACCTAGCTGCCTGTCTTGGCCTTGACTACTATCAGATTCCAGTACCGAGACTTTGAGAATAAAAGTAAAACGCCTACTTAACATTCTCGCCCATTCAGGAAGCCTTTCTCACCGGCTCACACGAGCAGTGCTCAAAGTACTTCATAACCTTCTTAGCAAAACCAGACGATTATCTTGAGATTTGCGGTGCGGTAACAGGACGCCGGCTGGCGCGGTCGCGTGTGCCGGCCTGTTGGTGGGCTCGCCCGGCAGGCTTCTGCCCATGGCTGTCGGCATCGGAGGAGCGCCATGAAATCGGCTGGTCCTAAACTACTTTATATTGAACGCATGCTTTAGATGTTTGGTTAGTTGATTTGTTTCTTTTGAACGTGTTTGAATGAATACATGGGTTTATTAAAGTTATCATGAGAGCGCCGCCAAGACTTAAGCCCACCGCGGTTTTTGCACCAAACTTAACGCTATTTCTGTAATGTCTTTGTATGTCAATTAATGTATCTGTATCTTTACATAACTTTACAGCCCACCCATGTTCAGTTTAGGGGCACTTCCCCATTTTGTCCTAACATAGATCCGCCACTGCAATCAGCAGGCCTGTGATTGCACTCAGGGTCTTCTAGAAAAATGTTTGACAAACTCAACTTCTTCTGGGGCCACTAAGTTGTCGGTTGACCTGTCCACCTGTTGAATTGATCTGTTGATATAGTCGAGGAAAATCAGATCTTTGGATAGAACTAAGCCTAAGTGTTTCTTTATATTACGTTGGAAAATTTATACGCCCAATTTTAAACGGAGCTCGACTGTTTTACGTTTCAAAAAAAGTTCATATTGTTTCGACGGAATTGTGGGTTATAGCCAACACCTGGCCTTATCCATAAATGTCCACCATGTCGTTGCAGCAGCAGTGCTGAATCGTCATTATGTCATCAAGTATGTGAGGCGCTTTGAGAGAGGGGATTTGGGGATTTAGTAAACATACCGTCAAGGTATGTAAATTATTGTGAATAATGAGCCGAGCACAGATCACGTGCACATCCTGATTTTAGTTCTTTTATATATGACGATGCTAATAATAGTGTTGGAGATGAGGTTAGTGATGGTTTTGATGATGTTGGCAGCGTTGGTAATGAGCATTGTCAAGTATTGCCCCCTGGTTCCGTCCTGGCAAGTATAAGTTAATCAATTTTAAGAGTTGCCCAAAATCCCCAATACTATGTTTACGCTTGGCGAGGAGACCATAGTGCCATGGAGATGACCAGTTTCCTTAAATGTCGTTATAATTAGTGATGAGATTGGATTCATTATTCAGGTCAAATATGTGATTTGACCTGGCCTAAGGTCAGGTCAAGGACAAATTAGGTCAAAATGCATATCGTTAGAATCGCAAAGAAAGAAAAATCTAGTTCAGGTAAAATTCTGTCAGATTCTGTCACTATACATTACTAAGTTATTCAGTTAAAACTATTTTTCCCATGTATTTCCAATGGAAAGGTCATGACTCGTTTCTGACCTTAGGCCATCGATATAAAAAATACCGGGACACATATTAAAGAATTATGTGAGCCCATTATGTGATATGAGTTTCAACCGGATTAGTTCACCCTGTTCTGACGTATGCTATCGTAAACTTCTTTTGAGATCAGGTCACTTGCCCTGTACTGGTAAACTGACCTGAGTTAGCCTAGCCTTAAAATTTTGAAAAGATGTTTAAAAACGATCAGAGAAAAGGTGTGCCAAGTACGGCGGCGCTAAGCGTTGCCGTTTTTATGATATTTCCAAAACACCCGAGGGAGCCGGGTACCCGCCCCCGTCAATGCACGTGTGAACATTTATCGACATTGTTGATATTTATTTTTATCATTTGACTTGTTGAAGACGTAACCTGAAGAGGCATTTTGTTCAATTATTTAAGAGGAAATGTCCACTCAGAGTAAGTGGTTGCTGAAGCTTCAAATGAAATCTAATCACCGAATATTTCAATGTGCAGTGAGCAGGGAGTGTTTCGATATACCTTCAGCTTGCTAAGGCTATTCGCCTCTGAAATTTGTAAGAGCTGTTTATTATCGTGTTGATTAGTCCCGCTCTGTTTAAATTCGGATGATGAGTCCATGAATCAAATTATTGTTCCATCCGTAATTATTTGGGCTCTAGGGGCGCACAGTGTGGTCCTTTTGCGCCCATATAATACCCACGTTGCATCCCAACTACAACTACAGCGAAATGAGCAGTAGGCTATGACTAAATTGAATTTAGGCCTCAAGCTTTTAGGTATCCTGTACTTGGAAAGTTATTCGATGCTCCTGGTACACTTTAGCATATCCCTTTGAAAATATTGCTCAAATACATTCGTTATTCTGTTTCTGTGTCACCATTAGTTCTTAGGGTTGTGCAAAATAATCGCGGTTCATGAATGACGAAGCTCGCTTAACTACATGAAATGACACATTAAAAACACGGCAATGGAAAAAGAGAAAAAATATAACAGCATCAGCAACATTTGTATAGCCAGACATTTGTGGCGGGGGGGCTGGGGGACTCGTGCCTCTCCCTACCTCGGACAGTCTCCTGCTTTGCTTTACTATAGGTCCTATGATATTTCAGAGGTGGGTCTTGAGCCCCTCTAGCCCCCCTCTTATCTGCCACTGCATTCTCCTGTACGACAATTATCAACAGATAACAATTGTAAGAATTGTGCGTGTTGAAACGTTCACGGGAGTGCAAGATTTTTAGTGGGTCTTGCATTCTTAACCTTCGCCCGGGTGGGGGTCTTTTAGACCCCCTCGGGTTTTTCCGAAGTGACCAAAAACGGCGGCGCGCAGCGCCGCCAAACTTGGTCTAGCTGTTCCTTCATCATTTTTTCATCTTTCCTGAAAATTTTGGCTCAAGGTCATATCAGGTCAGGTCACCAGGTCAGGTGAAGTGACCTCACCTCAAAAATACTTAGGACGGCATAACTAAAAGAAGGGTTAATCGATCAAGATGAAACTCATACCACATCTTGGGCCCACCAGGAGCTACAACATTTGTTCCGGGATTTTTGATATTGGTGACCTAAGGTCATGTGCAGAGCATGACCTCCCCATCGACAATGCATGGGGAAAATCACGAAATGAGCTTTCTCAGTAAGTATGGATGGAATCAACTTCAAACATCGGTTGCGACTTGCTCTTAGCCCATTTCTGAAGCTGATACCAAAATTTTTGACTTGTGACCTTTAAAAGGTCACCTTAGGTCAAATAAGCTTTTTTGGTGTTTTTCTCTATAAATTTTGAATAAACTAAGATAGAGCTTTATTTTGTCACCAAAGTGTTTGTATAGTCACTGGAAGTCAAATGATATACATCATGACTATACCAGGTCAAGTTGGGTCAGACCGTTGACCTGGGTCAGGTCAAATTATTAAATTTGGCCTGGCATAGTAATATCATATATCATTCGATTCGTATTGACGAGAGGATTGCAATGGTGCATAAACTATGGCTGTATCTTGTTTGGTTTGGAAGCTATTAGCGAAAAGTAAACGCCCTTATGCATGGGTGGCTATGGACATTCCCAAGAATATGCCCAATATTTAGTGACCTGTAGCTCACTAGGCTTTGACCTGACACGAAAATGAATGCAACAATAATGAAAGCGCATCTCAAGAGCTTTCGAATGGTGTTAGAAAAATGTTTCTAGCTATCATAGTTTCTGAGATATAGGTGGTTTTCTTAGTACACCTCATATTAGCGATTTTGACCTATTTTGACCTCTGGTGACCTTGATATTGACCTGACAAGAAAAATGACCGAAGTATTTTCGATATCATTTTTGAAGAGCTTTCGATTGCCGTTTTGCACTTTTTCTAGCTCTCTTAGTTTTTGAGATCGTGGGGGTCTTTTTAGCCCCCCACCATGGCGAAGGTGGCTCGTACCCGCCACCGGGGCAAGGGTTAGTTATGGGCGTTGGATGGCCCACGTGAGTGGTTTGCCCCCCCCCACAAGCGGTGACGGTGGAAATAGGCGGGCTTTTTGGGTTCGGAGCCCAGCCACCTACCTAGGAACATCGGTGAGCTGACATGTCATTTATTCCTACAAAGGGATGCTCCGAAAATAGGGAAAAGCTATAAAAATGTTTAGAAAAGGAAATAAGTTCAATGCAATGATCCGAGTGCTTTGCGTAACTATATCACTGCAATCGGGCTTATGCGTTCTGCATATGAAGCCCTGTGTTGATAAACAGTTACCTATCCACTGGGGGTGGAACTCGTGGAGCACCTGGGCACGGTGCTCCTCCTTACATGATAAATTTTAACATTAACCCTCTGGCGTTGACTGGAAAGAAACGGATTAAAAATTTCATGGCCCCCCTTGAACCAACACTTCCCGCCGCTTCTATGCCTATCACTAGGCCCTCCTGTAGTTATATTGGTCCCGATTTCTATTCCTTGTTTTTGGTATCCTTATTGATGAAATTAAATGGGAGCTGAAGTAAAGGTGCGGCTGTTTCGACCAGCAAAACCAACCACACTTGACTCACAGCTGACCAAGCGTTAACCCACGCCCTGGTGAACCTCCGAGCCACCTTCGCTCTGACGGGGGTGTCCAAACAATCCCCCTCGAACTCGACTCTTATACGGGATAGCCAAAAAACGCGAAAGCAGGTTTTTTTCGAGGAAATACATTTTTGGAATGGTAATACAATTGGATTGGAAATACATTTGGAATTGGACATTTGAAATTATAATTTACAATAATACATTTACAATTGGAAATACATGGGAAAATGGTTTTAACTGAATAACTCAGTAAGGAATAGAGATATAGAGTTTATGTTAACTGCATTAGATTTGCCTTGTCATTGCGGTCCTAATGATATGCATTTTGCCCAATTTGACCATGACCTGACCTCAGGTCAGGTCAAATCCTTGATTTGACCTAGTAAGGTCATATTATATATCATTCGATTCGGCTTGCTGTGAAGATTCATATAGTTCAAATCGTTTTGCTCTATCTTTATTTGTTCAGATGTAATGACCGAAAAACTTAATTTACATGTTATCCCTATGACGGCATGTTTTGACCTCTAGTGACCTTAAATGTGACCTGAAAAAATGGTTCAAATATTTTCGATGGAGAAGTGGATGGGCTATCCAACACCGTTTACCGCTTTTCGCTACCTAGCGCGGTTCTCGAGATCTTAGGGAGGGGCGGGTACCCACCCCACCGTCAAAGCGAAGGTGGCTCTGACCCCGTCAATGCGCGTGTTAAGAGCTTGAAATCGTTTTTATTCAGCCTACAGATCATCTACCGGCCTTTGAAAACACATAAACATACATTATATTATCTTTCTTAATATTGTGACTCCTGGAATTGTTTTGAATTTGTGGACCCCCAATGGTTATAAAAATTCACGCCCCTGACATATACACATACACGAAGTGCTTTGGTTTTTTATTCGGATATATGTGTGTTTCTGCCAGCGGTCGCAAATTAAAGTGCATAGGTACCTACTTAGAAACCATGCTTGAATATGTTTCCTGTGCCTTCCATATTTTACAGGCCAGACATTCCAATCTTCACAACCTTACTCCCCCTCACCCTTACCCTGACCCCGTCCATTTGATTCCCATACGATCAGGAACGATCACCGTTATTCTTGCCATTTGGCGAGGGGCCCGGCTCGGGTCTGGTTGGTGGAGTCGGTTAGCACGCGCATTCGGCTCGGCTCGCAAAATTTTGTGTATGTGCATGGTGTCGAAGGTTCGAACCCACCCAGAGGCAGGATTCGGCGCTCTACCCTACCTCAGGCCTACAGCTTTTCCCCCTTCCCTCTGACGCCTTATGACTTTAGCAGTTGGTGCGTCGCTAAACAAAATAGTTGAAATAATGCACCGCAAATGATATATGGGGCCCATTTTACTAGGGATTTTTTGTTGTAATTTGGATACAATTATTTTTGGTCTGGTAAT
Organism: Lepas anatifera; assembly: GCA_034440635.1. NCBI lineage: Eukaryota > Metazoa > Arthropoda > Thecostraca > Lepadidae > Lepas > Lepas anatifera. The sequence continues at coordinate 1,414,191 of JAOTON010001803.1, forward strand.
AAATATCCAGGAATCCTATAGAAATATCTGTGTTTTGCCACCAAATGACCAAATAACCAAATGATGAAAATAAGATCACAGCAGTGTCACGACAGTGATGGCATTGGTCCTTGATTGCTTTTGTGCGAGTTAAGACGAGGTGTCTGTGAATTCTGTGATGCACAAGCTTCACTTATATCGGCTTAGGTAGGGAGAGGTTGTTCCTCTCCACTTTTCATACACCGTTTTGAAAAAGTTCAGTCAATTCTGTGAGAACTCGGAGCATTTTGCAACCAGTCAGCGCGAAAGGTAACAATGAACCCAAATCTAACGAGCCTTGGATTCTACAGGATTCTGTAGGAGAGGTTGACTGGTCCCCTGACTTTCTTGGCAGCGGCGACGCATGTGCAGTAATTCAGCTTTAGCCGCGGCATTTGTGTGTTTCTACCCCGGCGTTGAACAGAGAAGATGCATCTTCGTGCTCTCTTGTTTCAAGCGTCTCGAATGTCAGTGCTGGCCCTGCCAGTCCACCATTCTCGCGGTGAGCCGCGCCGCTGTGTGGGATATCGCATACCCCAGCCCAGCCCGGCTGCTGCCGGCTGCGAGGCGTGAAATCTTGTTACGCTAAAACGCGGTACAAGCCGAATTTGCATGCCGGCCTGCCTCAGCGCAGGAAACCTGAAACCCATCAGAGCGTGGCTGGTTTTGTTTCAGCCGCCGCTCCTCTCTGCCGCCTCACTTAGCGAGCTTCCACAGTCGGCATCAGGCTAGCTGGCCGCTTTCTGCGGCGCCACCTTTTGCATACGATCAGAGAGTTGGTAAGCCTGCCGTCGGGTCTCGGGCGAAGGAAACTGCTGTGCGCCGCCATATTTTTTACACAGACAGCAGTTCTGGTGAACGATTTCGGCAACTAGCCATCGAATGCATTCGGTCGAAATAACTCTGACAGCGTGTATGTGCATCGATTGGCCGAAACGTTAGGCGAGAATCTTTATGTTTATTGCATAAGTATCGCAGAGCTTTTCTGGTAGAATTCCATGGAAATACACGGGAAAAGATTGCTGAAAGGTAAGTAATTGATAAACATTGTTTGACAGGATTCTTACCTTCTTTTTTCCTGGGAGAGTATTCATACCTTCACTTGTCGTTCGTTCATAATTACTCTGAAGACGAATGCCTTGCAATCAGATCTATATCTATTTCCGTGACATTTATATCAGATGAGCACAAGGCTGATTTTATATTACTTATTATTCACAATGCTCACACAAACTTCTCAAACAAGATGTTAAATGGCTTGCCTCCTGCAATCCTGGATGTAAAATGGATCTAATACACTTGGATAATGTATTCGGGCACAGCCATTCACCAGAATATTCATAACACAGCAGAAAAAATCACATCTTCTTGGTCATAGTGCAGCAAGACCTCGAATGAACCGTACATGACTATGATTGCTTGAGAAGTTTATAGATTTTGGAGTACTGAGGTAAAGAGTATGTCGGTGCATTCGTTGCATTTTTATCTATATATCCGCTGTCTATCTTTCCGCTACCTATCCTCTATCCCATTGTCTCTAGCACAAAACCCTTTCAACATGGTTGAAAACAAGGAAAGAAAGCCAAAAGTAAACCATTCGAGGTCTTGCTACACTGTGACAACGAATTTGTGATTTTACCCGTTGAATTATGCTGATTTTGATGTAGGGCTGTACCCGAATCATAATACCAGCGTATAATATCCATTTTACGCCCAAAATTCGAGGACGCAGGCCGTTTAACATTCTGTCAACTTAAAATCCTTGCTTCAGCACTCAAAAATCTGTCGACTTCTCAAACAATCATAGTCATGTAGAATTCGTTTTATTGTAATATATTCATTCTAGCTTATCATCTATAACATCAGTACTTGTATTTATTTAATTGAATTTTATCGTCAGATAAGCCTTGTCATGTCGTCGAGGAGAGAGAGAGAGAGAGAGAGAGAGAGAGAGAACGAGGGGAGACAATGCAAATACAAGAGTTTGTTGGAAAAGCCACACTAATTCGTCGTTGTCTAATGATCCATATTACATGGATATGGAGCATATGTATGTAAGTACGTATGCATGTATGCATGAATTCGATGAGGAATATTCAGTGTAAATATCACAACCTCGAGAATGCATGAATTTTGGCTGACACGCTTCATACTCGTACTGAATACTGAGGCACTCGAACAAACAATGGACCGCATGAAATTGCGCGCAACGACATTCCATTAATTTTGAATGAAAGCACACATGTGCAATTAACCCTCAATACACAGAAGTTCACCCCAACAACGGTTCGCATGAACTTTTTTAGGAGTGTGCGGGGTCAGGGGTCATTACGTACCTTTACAGGGCGTATGGCGGAATCTGAACGCTCGCGAGGTGTTTAGCCGATCTTTTTTTCTCTCTTTGTTTTTACTCTCTTAAGAAGAGTAAAAACACCCAAAAATCATCGTCGGCTCCGGTCACCACTTAAGTTACAAAGTAGTCCTGACCTCGGGGATTCATATCCTCCAAAGGCGCCAACATAGTTATCAGAGCACGACTCTCCCCAAATGATGATAGCCGCATTCTGGTGCTAGTTTTGGAGGCATGTATGTAATATTCCTGCAAACAGTGGCATGTTTCTTGTAATACTTGTCTCTTGTGAGGGCATTGCAGTGTAACTCAATAACTGCAGATCTTAAGTGCAGTTGGGTATTAAACCACAGAGTATTTGTTTGTTGTGGCTTTCCCAACAAACTCTTGTATTTGCATTGCCTCCCCTCGTTCCCTTCTCTCTCTCTCTCTGTCTCTCTCTCTCTCTCTCTCTCTCTCTCTCTCTCTCTCTCTCTCTCTCTCTCTCTCTCTCTCCAACTGAGGGAAGGATGTTCTCCTCCGTTTTCGGGTAGCGGCAATAGAAATAAGTTTAACCGTTATCCCTTCATGTTTAGCTCAAGTCTTTGAACAAGGTTGAAAAAGGGAAAAGACAAAAGACTGGGATGCAAATATATCAAAAAAGATCAGTCAGGAACATTTTTACTTCACTTTAACATATAAATGCTGTTGTCTTCACCGCTCACTCTTTCAAGAAGATCAAGTAAAAATCCAACCTTTCAAACCATCACGATCCACAACCCTTCAAACCCTCATTGTTTGTCAAAGACGGATCATTTAAAGCTTCTTCCTCGTCGGTCAACCGTTGGGGCCGTATTCACCCTAAAATAATATCACTACTATGCTCTATATCACTCCTATGCTCATCTACTCTATAAGATACCCTACATGATGCAGTGTGACATCGAAATAAAGCTTACATCCAATTATTTCTATATCTCGACAAAGCCACGGGAATATGTTTGCACAGCGTGATTATCAATTCAAATTCAATCTCACACGTAATCCAACAAATCCAAAAACTAGGTCTGAAACTGTGCCAAACCCAGCTCAATCCAATCCACCTGCGGCTCGGGGGTCCATCCAATCGATGACATACCCTGCCTAAAAGTTGTTTCTCTTAAACCATGGTCCCCGAGTGGCTAGTACTACACAATTAACATAAGGTGAACCGATTGTGTTTTTCTGTCACTTCAGAAATCCGTATTTGTGTGGCAGCCATCCTATGGAGCGTCTGGCTGTTCCGTGCCCTCTCTATGCTCCGCTTTTTGGAGGCTAATCCGAGCACGGCGCTGTTTAAACAGAGAACGGCACTTTGGGAGACATCGAAATCGGAGGGGCCGGACTACGAGCTTTGATGTGATCACTCAGACGTGAAACAGCGCCTGAAAAGTAAGGGAGCAAAGGTCCGGGATATCCTTCTGGACATAGCGAAAGTTGCCGAGCTTCTAAAAATATCGTAGATTGGTTATTTTCTTGGGGCTGGGGCTCAAGATATGGCGTAGATTGGGCCATATCGACGCACCAACTACCAAGGCCAGGGGAGGAAAAAACTCAAACCTGCCGCCAGCCTAATGTCTAACACTGAAATCTGTCGCTTTTAATTTTTCAATATAGGGAATTACTAAAGCACACATAATGCGACAAATAGTACTGCATTGTTACAAAACAACCAATCAATAATGCTCAATGCAATAAGCAATGAGGATCACTGAACATCACGCATTCTGCCAATTCCGCCACCTGTGTAATCAGTGCATATGTATAATTCTACTACCTGTGTGTAGTTTTGCCACAAACACTGAAAAACGACGCTGACGCAAGACAGAAGAATGAGGCACCAGGGAATCAACCCCGCGATCCATAATTCTCTATCCCATCACTATACCAGAGCTACCATCGACCCGTGTCAATCCGGCGACAGTTGGCAAAGTAGCGCATGCCTGCAGAGTAACGAGTTAGTCGTTGCTGGCTTATCTGCTAACGAACAAATACCTCCCAAATACCCTTCAACCAGTGGTCGAATCTGACTATCAATCGGATAGCCCACAAATTAAATGAATAATTGTAAGTGTGTGCTAGTAATTTTATAAATGTACTAGAAAATGAACAGACTGTCGTCAAATAACCAGGAATTGCCGTCGGGCCCTGTGTATCCGGAAACTCTGGCTGTCGCCAGCCGAAGGTCTTTGCTGGCCGCAGCGCTCCGGTGTGTGTTGCCCGTAGAAAAACAGTAAAGGGACGTGACTACTAATAAGATAATTGTGAGTCACTTACCATATTTGCCACAAAGTCTTGTCTATTGAATCGCCTATCGCGACATGGGCGGATCCGGGATTTCTGATCGCGTGGGACAGGGGGCGCACAAGCTGGGGCGCCTTCTGGACCACGGGGATGCCTTTTGGGCGAAAAAAACTGTTGTGGGTGCGCCGGTACTTGCATATGAAGGGGGAGGAGGTGGAAGGCCAAGGGGCCCGTAACCATTTTGGAGGGAGGCCATGTGCCCCTTGCCTCCTGTATCCGCCTATGTATCGATACTTTTAGCTGCGTAAAGCCTCCGCGGCTGCTAGAGTTCCAATTTCGTAGACGTTTTCTGTCCCACTGAACATTTTCAGCAGCCAAGGTCTGTCGCAATACCTGGTTGGCGAGTTTGCGAGTTTGTTTTCACCCCTGGCTAAGTTTAAGCTACATCGCCAGCTCCACGCTGTTCTGAGGGATTTTTTGGGATCAAGTTGTACATACTTATTGAGAGAACCCACCGGAGCTTGAAGCCGAAACCTTTAGCTTAGTAGGCCGGTGCCCTACCACCGTATTACTCGTCATAGATTCCACAATGTCCTATGTGGTTCTAGAAATTGCCGCAGCGACCGAAAGAAATTGTGTCTGCGCTGAAATATCAAAAGTAATATCTATAGATTCAGAGACATACATAATATGAGGCCGGGTGGCCAGTGGCTTCATTGCCCGCCTTCAGATCGGACTGCATGGATTAACGTGGGTTCAATACCCATCCTGTCCCATTTGGCACGGTGGGGAGGGGACCTTAAGCACCCACGCCAATACTCTCTGTAATCAAGTATATCATCGTGTTGGGAGTGGCCCTAAAGATGATGAAGGAATATATTTGAAATCATAACTAAGGTTGAATTTAGGATGTTCCTTTAAACATTTTAAAATGGATGGCACATAGCGCAAACGAATGGAGTCAAAACAGCACGCATCTGCTTTCACTTGCATGAGCAGGATCTGGCTCATGGCTCTCCCATCAAGCGAGCAATGCAACTAATGTACACTCTATCAAATAAGTCTTAAAAATCTGCAGACACTTTGGCATCGGATTTGCATGCTGCAGTTGAGAACTGCAGCGCCGTTCCGTGACGGCCATTAGGCGGCAGTTAAGGCGGGGAGCGGGCCCTGGCGCTGATTTACACCGACAGACCCAACCGGTGAAAATCGCGTAACTTAGCCTAATGCAGCTAATTGGCCCAGTCGGGACGACATCGCCGGTCGGCGACACACCTCGCCGCCAATAGTTGGACAGTTCACGCGCACGTGCGACAAAATACGGCGCGGCCCGGCGGCGCAGCGCGGAATGGGAGCACGTGATTAATGTAGCTGTGTATGGGCGCCGCCCCTGGGGTAACACAATGTTCGCGTCTCAAACTACCAGCGCCAGAACAAATGTGTTCTGACATAATTCTGGGCAGATAGATGGCTTTCTGACACGACATTAGAGAAAAAATAGGAGTGTCTTACCAAGGACTAACCCTATTATTGCGCTAGTTGAAGACTCACCATCGACACGTTAAGCATGTCTGGGTTCTGTCACACTTTTTCAAACTCCCGCGGCTTTATCATCCTAGACTTGGAATTAACTTGAAAATTAATTGTGAGGGCCGTGACAAGATTAAGAAAGATCGATAATAAACATATAATTTCCAAAATGTGGAACTGTTTTAGTATGTTTGATATTTCCAGAATGTGAACGTAAAGATACCTTTGTTATTTTTCATAACATATACTTCCTACTCATTTCTTATCATTTCATTGCATTCAGAAAATTATAGTGCTGAAAATTGCCCCGATTTGTTAACTGGAGCAAACAGTGCAATGAGCTGAGAAAGGTATCAGCAGGAACACACTGCTGAACAGGCTGGCTCAGATGCTGTGCTGTGTGAAACGCGAAATTTAGCGCTCCATTCCTATTTACACAGTCATTACGTCATTACACTACGTCATAATGAACCCCATTTTTACATCTCCCTTCTTTTAGGGTTTCAGGAAAAGTCGTCGATTTGGCTAAAATTGTGAATGGTTTGCCAATGTAATGGCGCCGTAGAGACATTCTAAAGGAACACGTGAAACCATCATACTAAGAGTTCGATGTTTTTTCTGATACAAGAATATCAATCCTAGGTTTTTGGTCCTGATCTTACACAGAATTTCTGCAGGATTCTGGGTCAGCCTCACCCTCGGGTAGCTCATTATTGGCCAAATGAGGTTTAAATGGCATCAAGGCGATTCGGAATATTTTTCTATGGACTTTAAACCAAATATTATTTTTCTTTTTTCGACGGCCCGAAGGCCTTGTATTCTACTTACAAAAAATATCACAGCCAAGAACACCACACTCATAAAGTTTCTTCCCTGTCCTTCCTACTGGTGGTGGGACTGGGAAGGCACCGGGGCACGGTGCCCCCCTTAAAGCAGAAATGTTAACACTAACCCTATGGCGCTGACTTGAAAAAATTGGTTGAAAAGGCCATGTTGCCCCCGCCCTTAAATTCGGATGTATCATCGTCACGGCTCCTTCCTAAACTAAAGATTTTAGGTTCTAACCATAATACAAATGACTTCAGGGTTTGGTGTCAGCTTATCCTGCAAAAATGACTCCTGAAATGTCTAATTAAATGAGACCATTTGTTTCCGCAACAGTGACCCAAGAAGATTCAAGCTAAAAAAATAAAATGCTGTATCAATATCCCATGCGTGAAATGCGCAATGAAACGACACGAAAGGTGACTGCTAGCTCTCCCAGCCGTACCAGACGAACGCCTGGCATTTGTCGAAACGACTCTGTCTCGAACTTTAACAGGATCTCGTAGCTGTGTCGGGCTTCACACAGGCGCTTGGTGCGCTGCACGACTTCGGAGTTCAGTCCAATGACATCTGCGTGGGCGGCGGATGCTCATTGCTGGCGGAACTACTTTTTCCCCAGTTTCGGGTCTTGGAGCGAAAGTCGATTCAAAGGCATATAAGCTACAGCCCTTTGATTTTTGGATCTAGAAGGTTGACGGTGGTTGACTTAAAGGTTGATTTAAAAAAAACAGTTGTTAAAAGAAACTGTCGTCGCTCGAAATGATATAATCGATGTTACTTGATGTTTCATTATTGTCCTCCCCATCCAGTGATTGCGGAGCACCCGAATTTAAGGGGGGCATCACGGACTTTTTAACCCATATCTTTCCAGGAAACGTCATAGGGTTAGTGTTAATTTTTCTATTTCAGGGAGGGGGCACCGTGCCCCGGTCCCCCCAGTTCCGCCGCCAGTGCCCCCATCCTTGTATCAAAATTCTTGTACGCTGTATTGTTTCGGTCAGTAGGGAAATTTTGGTCTGAAAGATCAACATCTAGCAACAAAATAATTTATTTCGCTGGGGTTCGCCCTTTCAATGCTTGACACTAATAGTGAATTTACCCACTGTCTCAATGCCACCAAATTAGGTATAATGTGAATGCTGAGAGTTGAACGTCTTGATCTAACAATGGTAGGTAACTTCTCGCAAATAATGATAAAAACAAACAATAACTAACTAGGAACGGTGACGTCACCCGGGAGATTAACAGTGGAGTATTATAGCATACAAACCAATTTTTATAGGCCTAAAGATAGAAGGTCGGACATTCACAGTTATGCAGTCGTGCACAGTGGCTTCTGGCTGCCTGGAGGCCGAGTGGTGACGACATCGAAAGGATGTGGTAGCTGGTAGGGGAATGGCACGTGCTAAATTTAGGAATTGGCTATATTCCTTAAGGAATACAGTGACGTTCATGCCATTTGGCATCTTGTGCTTTGCCTCAAATTGTTATTTTAGCATTTTGACGTTTTAGGGCGCGCCGATATCTGAGTTCATACGGCATTTTAGCATTTTAAACTTTTAGTGTTGCATACGCATGAAATGTCAGATAGTCGTCACATACACCGTGTGTGTTGTATTACTAATAAGTGTGTCAATTCTAAAAAGTCTTCAAAAGCTGCATCATCTACCCCGATACCGAAAAATACTATGGACTCGAAATTGGTGCATGCAATTTTAGTCCGCCAAACATACTCATATACCGGACTAATTTTATGAACTCGCAGTCATTTTTTCCAGTGTTATTGGCACTGCACATTGCACAAACGCCTAACCCATATATGTACCTACCCGCGTGTACAGAATGTCTCCTACACCGGTCCCCCTCCCTAAGTCCGATACCAGGCACAAAAACCACCATTTTTAACACCACACATGTAGGCATTACAATCCGCCCGCCACCCTTCCCCACCGAGGCTTGAACTTGGCGACAACGGCGCCCAGCGTAACCTCTGTAACCTCTGTGCCCGCAGGCAATCGTGGCTGCCGGCAGATGGCGGCCGCTGATTGGTGGAGGCGCGTTCACTTGTATCGCGAGAAATTCAGCGGAAATTTCTCCATGAAAATGATAGAGCTTTAAACCATGAACTAGGAGATGTATTAACATTATGTTCTTCAAACATTTTTAGCAAAATCTTGTTCTCTATTGGCTTGAGTATTTGCCATACCTTTTTGTTTTTATTTGCTCTTCGGTACATGCGAGATGACGGCAGTCAGCACAGGCTGCCGGCGGCCGAGTTCACTGAAGTCGGGGTGTCGCATGGGTTTCTGATGAGTGGAGAGGATTGGGGCCCGTCACGGTTACCGAGGGAAGGAGAGAGACGTTCATAAATTCAAACTTAGCTGTCACGAGTTATAGGGTGAGGACTAATAGGGACCGATTCAGTACAGCCAGTATTACCGAAGGAAACACGTGTGCTTTGCTTGTGGATGGTGAAAAGGCACAAAGTCTAATTGGGGATTCGAAACATCATCGATGTTTATTGTCCGTTATGTCTGAGGCTTTCCGTTGTTTGATAAAATATTACGTTGTAGGTCAGATGCAGAATGCCACCATAACGCTGTGGAACAGTTATTTGTTGATTATTTCCTCTATTTACGCACTTTATAAGGACTTTGCTTCACCTTTTGGTGGGGTTGCCAAAATGGCCATTGGGGGTGCTCAGCACATCATTGGGGGGCGCCGAGTCACCCCCAAAGAGATAGAAATCCACACCCCTGGGCGATACTGATCTGAGCGGTCCGGCCGTTCTCGGGCTGTGTGGGACGTTGAACGTTGGCTTTCAGATTCATCAGCCACTGGGAGAATCACGCGTCCTTGTGGTGTGGCCGGGTCTCTGATGGCCGCTCATTGAAAGCTTTACAAAGAGGCAGCTCCTGAAATCTCAACTTGTACAAAGGTGAATAAAGTGTTTAACAAAAAGTGTGACTTATTTTTCCTGGCAAGCGTGCGCTTTCTCCAAAACAAGCTACAAGCTATATAATAATAAATATCACTAGTATAAGCCTCTGCAAATAACTCTTGAGCAGCTTATGGTGTCGCAAGTATGAACCAGACAAGGGTGAAAAAGGTTCCCAACATACCTAAAACAATTAAAAAAGGACACAACATTCACTGTCAAATCTGTCAAAAGAAAAAAACATGCGTGTACTAGGAACTCCATTTTTTATTCGAACTCATCGATAAATATTAATGTCCAAAATACCACGATTATTTATCCCATTCTGCGGTTTCCAACGCAGACAAAGCAACCATCAAGTTAGTAATGTACAAAGCAGCTATAAATTGCCATTCTATACAGCATTGCGCTCAGAGCAGCATTCTAGCGCCGATAATGCACTGAACAGGATAGAACCCAAAGTACCCCAGCGTATCCTCAGACAGTCTTCGTCGTGTTGATCTCATGATTCACAGAGTTGGTGCTCAGCCTTTCAAGAAGCATGGCTTCGCCTTGTACCAGTGGCATGGTCTGGGTCGACAGACGCAGTTTGGCTGGCAGCAGTAAGGCACGTGTTTGGGGCATCCTTTCACGGGATGGCAACGGTATATGACGTTCGGCTTCTTCGGGGTACCCTCTGAAGAGCACACAGATCTCCGTTAGCTCGCCCATGCAATGTTGCGGAGTTATTTTCCGTTTCAACTATCATTAATGACAGAATGATCCTAGCGTTGAGACACTGATGGGGAGTGAAGCCCAATATAAATAACTCCTTTGCAAAGTCTGGACCTTACGACAGCCTCCAGAACACCGAAATGGTAGTATCCGAATTAAGAGTTCGTGCATCACCATTTTTACATGGCTGGTATACTCAAAACTGTTGAATGCTCAAGCAATGTAAAAAACGGCCCTCAGATCTGAGCATATTGTCTTGCGAACACAGAATCTTGATACTTAACATTTTGTGGCGTCAACTATCTTTGGACACTTACATCCCTACTGCGATTTGTGTTCATGCCCTTGCACAAACACAAATGACAAACTTTTTCAACACTTTCAAGTTGAGCTCCAAAAAACTAATTCCAGCACAAGACTGCAGTTCTCAATAGCCCACAACATCATAAGAAATTCATTTGCATAGTCGTTACCGACAGTGTTGGATCCGGGGGAAGTAAACACGACATTTGCTCCCTCAAACCCTCCGATTTTCTAGAAAAAAGCATAGCATAGAATACCTATGCTTTTCACAATTTGTTTTCTGTTGCCCCCCTCTCTTTCACATGCAATCGGCCAGTTTCAGCGCTACTTACCGATCAGGGCAGCTCCCAAAACACTCAGAAGGAAAAACACCACCACAAATCTCATCTCGATGCTTGCTTGGACGACGTCGTTTCTGTTACCTTATATAACACCGACTGATTCACTTTCAGGGTGGAGGGAATCATATATGCCATTCAAATGTGCTCCGGTTGTTGCCTGAGCCCTAGCTGTCACCTCTGGCTGTCACCTCTAACTGTCACCTCTAACTGTCACGAAAACAGTGATCCCGGAACTCCTGTCAAACATGACGCCTCACACTAAGAGACCATAGTGTACAGTTGATATCAGTGAGTGAATAAAATTTTCAATTGTATGTTTTGAGCTATCTATCTGTGTCAAAATAACAGCACCAATTGTACGAAAATTGTAAGACGCCGACAGGTGGGGATACAAAGCCCGCGTCCCTGTAAAGTAAGGTATGTGTACATGCCCAAAAATATATAGTGCTCTAGGCTAGTGGTAAAATAAAAAATATTGACGGACCGTGGGAAGCGAAAACAATGTTTGTGATGCACCGTACCACCGGCAGAGCGCCCAGGATCGATGAGTTTGTGAAGAGGTCTGGTTGATTCAATCAATCAAAGAGAGTCTCCTACTTTTTCTTTTTTATGATGGGTTTGGAACTGAGATAGGAATTTTCAGGAGCGTGTCGAAAAACCACTACTGACATATTTAATTTCAACCAAAACTCTCTGTATAAAATTTTCAAAATAAGCATGTATAAATTTTTCCTTTAAGTTGAAAGTAGGGAGGCTCATTACCTCTTTTCAAACCATGAAATTATTCCTTTCCATTCGTTGGCGCATATCACGTGTTAAACGTTAAAAAATGGCTTGGCCACGCAACCTTACATGTCGCAAACCGCCGAAACCTGCCAGATTCGTGATTGGGTCACGAGATGATGTTAATGTCAACCCAGCATAGTAAGACAAGAGGCGATATCGCTGTTTTCAGCGCTTGGAGGTTGAAACATAATGTGCTTTCCTGATTTTGAGACCTATTTTGTTCATACACAGTCTTTTTTAAATTTCTTTTCAAAGTGGTTTATTCCCTTTAATTCGCGGCAGTAATGATCATGTGATTATTATTATTTTTTGTGAGAGAGGGACATTTTATTTTTCCAATAAAAACACGCATGTCCATATACCGACACATATGCGCAACATCATCCCCCTTGAGGAGCCATCATAGTATGCAATCAAAAAACAGATTCAGACCTAGTTTACATATCATTTGTCCGACAGGACCAGTGTTCACTCGCTCAAGGTTTCATCTAATGTCCACAACCGACACAAGACTGACACCCAACGCGAGGATCACCTAGATGACGATATCATCGCAAATATAAGGGCTGGTAAGCGTATTAAGTGAATCAGGAAAAGGTTCATTGCCTTCTATCAGCGCGAGGAGAAGAATAGCTGACGGTTTAGATTATCCAAGCGTTTATGACTTGCCGGTATTCCGCATGTCCATCGGTGGCCCCAGCCATCAAGTGCACTCACACAAAATGGGACATCAACCAGGTAATGTTGTCACCGCAATTTTAAGGGCTGGGACATGCATGATATTAAGTACAGGAAGATGCGCTGCCTCACATTAACGACGGCCACTATTCACTACAGGCAGTGTTCCCTGAACATCATTTCTCGGTGGAACATTTCTCAGTCATGGATCATTTCTCAGTGGACTTTTGGCAGAACCGGTTGTAGGCAGTGCTCAGGGAAGACTTCAGACGGGATATACCCAAATATTGTTTTTTCCGCAGGCCATGTTACTCGTTTCGTGTGCATAACAGGCCGTCATCACGTTCTTACCTATGGATAAGCTCAGTTCGTTTGCAAACAGCGCGTACAAAATACAACTTAGACTTAGCACTCCCCTAAAAATACCACGGTATTTGAAAGCATAAAAACTGAAGTTGAATGCCCCGTGTTTTAGGCAAACTCACAAACCACCTCTGCACAAGCAGCTGGTTGGACAGACACCCCCGACTCGGCAGCTGCCGCCCGCTCCAGGATCGGCGTCGGGCACCTTACCACGTAGCTGCACCTGCTGTGTGTGGCCCTCAAGATAGCTGCAGAACCAGCCATTGTCAAATCTAGTACGGTCAGTTTTTCCAGATAATTTTGAATGTGGAACTGTGTTGTTAAAATATTTTGAAAGAGCCATAAGTACTATAGTCGAAATGTCGTCCAGGTCCATGGCACATGCACTCTGTAACAGTGAAGTGCTGTCCCGGTAGAGAGGAGTGTTTTGCATTCCGGTTGAACGTACGAGAATATCAATTATCTTCGAAATACTCAGTGAGCTGTTTTTGTACAACGCCTTCGACTATTACACTTTTAGCGGGGAGAATGAAGTTCGAACGGCTAACATCCGGTTCCACAATCACTTTGCCCTTAGGGATGGGTGAAGCTAGTTTTTTTCCAGGTCTTAAAACGCGCACTGGAGAGGGCTCTGGCACTAACGTGCACTGGAGGGGGTCTGGTAGGCCTCCTAAGATCTCGCAAACTAAGAAGTGTAGAAAAATTTCGTTTGGGAAATGGGTGTTGGCTATGGTGAACTACATCATTACCAATTTTTATTTACCTAGGTTGGTATCTTAAAGGTCAAACGAGGTCATAAAGGTCAAATCTTGGCCATGCTAGGGACCGAGTAAAAAGTGTCGTGATTATGCGGGAAACTGGCGGGAATAATCTCAAGGCAGACTAGAGTCATAATGGGAAGGTCACAAGGAACCTTACCTACAGTTTTGGGGTCAAGGAAATTTAAGGTCATTGACCTATAAGGTCACAATACGGTATACTACCACTAAAAATGTACAATATGACTAGCACTATAGCAACTGTTGGGCGGGAAATGTGGTTCGATCTTTCCCAATGACCTTGGCCTTAACATTTGACCTTGATACATACATACTACATATGTGTATTTCCATAGAGATCAACTATTTCTACTAGAGAGGAACTGCCAATCAAAATCCCTATACCCGGTTGAAGAAAATTGAAGCTGAAATCTGTTTTTTTTTGTCAAAAATATCATCGTCAGGCGCTCGTGCACTTGATATATGTCATTCCCAGCGGAAAAGTCCACCAAATTTTCGGTAGAAGGCTTAAGAAATACCACACTTAATTCACAAATTATTCCGATGTATTGTGTCATTTTACTTTATCCTTTAAAAATACATATTCCATTTACGCAGCCATGATCACTATCGCACCTGCCCCGTCAGACGCATGTTATCACTTCGTCGTCCTTCATCGTCTCCATCATATGTTTGTGGGACGAGTATTTCTTAGACCATTAGACCAAAGTCAGTTCTGAAACAAGTCGTGGAAAGTCTTGTCATATCTGTCATAAGATAAATATCTATAAATACAATACTGTATTTCTATTTATGGTACATGCGGGACCACACAACTGCTCCGTGTTCAAAAACTCATTAACTTTAGTGCCCGCGTAATCACAGGAAAGCGCAAGTTTCACCATATCTCTCGTGATGTGAGACAGCTTGGTCTGCCCAATTCTCATCAACTCACCGAGTACCATCAACAGTGTCTTGTACATAATATTCTGACCACTGGTGAGCCACACGCTCTGAGAACAATGTTTAGATGTGTTAATCATCATCATGACACTCGCCAAATAGGCGACCTACGTCCCCCACGCGCGAGGACGAACGCGGGAAAGCGCAGGTTGAGTTTTGCATGTGCAGCCCGCTACAATGCTCTTCCGCCTGAAGTACGTCACTCTGTTAGTCGTTCAGGCTTCAGACACAGTCTATTGAGGGTTTTAAGAGGCGATGTTTTGAATGTCTGATTTAACGCGTGTATGGAGTTTGTCTACACTTTTACTCTGTCACGCATGTCTTACACAACCACTCCATTTTTTTCTTACTTGACGCGGTGCATGAAAAGCCTTGTTTTGTGGGATGTGCCCAAATAAACTGAAACTGAAACTAAACTCCCTCTCGGGTTTTTCCGGCGGTACGAATTTGAGAGAATTTAGAATTTGGAGGTGAGGGTGAGTAACGTCAATCTCTCGAAGCAATGGGGAGGTTATTTCAAGTAACGGGTCGCAATATGTTTTTGAACATGCGAGTGAATAGTTTTAGCAACGACAGAGGTCGAGCCAAGGGTGTTAATTTAGAATATTGAACTCATAGAGTGCATGAAGAAGACTGCCTGCCACCGCTAAAGCTGGGGACCTTGAAATTTATTATTTAGAATGTATAATTTTGTTCCAAGTTAACCGAGTGTCAGCTTTGCTTACGTTACTTGAGTTCCTCCATTTAAGCAAGAACGTTTGGTCTTCTAGAAACTGCCGCTGAGCACCTGGCCAGGGTGACGCGGGCTCTTTACCCTGCAACCAGGAAGTGAGGTTACAGCGCCACTCTCCGGCTGGGCAGCCGCCGCAAAGAGGAAAAGATAAGCATAAGAAAGCAAATGGATTGTTAGTGAGAGTAACCCTCGCTCCGGTGGGGGTTGAACACCCCCCTCGGGTTTTTCCGGCGTCACGAAATAACGGCGGCGCGAAGCGCCGCTGTACTTGTTCCACCTTATCCTTGATCAATTTCGAAACTTTCTACAAAATTTTAAGGTTGGGTCATCTCAGGTCAGGTCACCAGTGCAGGTCAAGTGACCTTACTTTCAAAATGTTTAAGGTGGCATATGTAATTCAAACTTATACCACATAATGCACCCACCGAGTACTACAACATAAATTGCGGGATTTTAACATCGATTGCCTAAGGCCAGGTACGAATCATCACCTCTCAATTGGAAATGCATGGGGAAAACAGGAATGGGGCAATGACACTTCTAAGCCTATCCACTTCTAAGCCAGAACAGGCCAGTGTCTGTGGCACTTCTAAGCCTGTCATGTTCTAGTTCTAACCTAGCATAGCCTATTTTAACCAAGTTTTAAGCACCAATTAGTAAAATTTTGCAGGGGGGATGTCTAAGGCATAAATGTTTGTTATAAGAGGCGGGGCTGCTATCAGTTTTGAGCTATAGTGTATGCCGGTCATCATTGATGTGTTTAAGATAAGCTGCTCTAGCCTAACATCCTTCAAAAAGGTGAAGAGCTTGTCAAGCAGCTCGAGGTGATCATTGCCGAGTAGGGTTTTGGGACATTTCATCAGTACGTGATAGGGGTTTTCCATGGCGTCACAGGTAGGTACCCGCACGCTCATAGGATTTCATTTGGAGTGTCCATTCCTAAGTCTGGTGAGGATACACTCGCCCCGACGACTGTGTTGGTTTGAACTGGGCCAGTAGCCGATGTTAGGCTTATGTATAACAAATGGTCGCTGTGGTTGGTTATCCGATTATTTTGGATTTGCTTCCGGATGTGGTTCTGGTGGAGAGCTTTGCTATCACCTCTAGGCCGCTTGAGAGGTGCTATCTCTGAGTTCTAGGGACTTTTGTATCCTGTTCGTCAGGATTATATGACTTTATTAAGTCACCACTCGTTTCTCTGAACATGGAGCAAGCTGGCTCCCGAGAAACCCTTCCAACAGGAAAAGAGTTGGCGACGCCATTTGACCCTAGCAGTTGGTGCGTCGATAAACCCCAAAAATTATTATTATTATTAAGTCACCACTCGTTCTACAATGCAGACAAACTAGTGTGCAATAGTCGTACAAACCAGTGTGCGACAATTGCAACGGTCGGAAAAAAACGGTGTAAGAAATATGATTCATCAAGCTAATCAATTAGATATCTATTTCTATAATATTAAATAAGCTAATTGATTTGTCATAGAAAACAATAATTATACGACCATGAACTTTTTCCAGAAAATTTAATGTACGAGTTACTTGAATGTACGTTCTTACACCGATAAAAATGAATCAAACTATCATTTTCATGCAAGAATTATCCAAACGATTAAGTTCACGAGCGATCACGGCTCATTTTTCGGACTCGAAAAAAGCCAGGTTTCAGCTTCAAGTGGTCACAACATTTGAATAAGCAGTTCCTCTCTAGTAGTAATAGTTAATCTCTATGTGTATTTCATTCGAAAAACACATTCATAATCAGGGACAAATGTATCGATTGCTGCAAAAGCGCATGGCGCTTGAATCAAGGCACCTCTCGACAGCAGTGCCTTAACACGCGCCCCGCTGGGGTCCCTTGCATGACGCGCCCCGCTGGAGGGGCGTTTTTCGCCCTCTCCGTATCTCGTTCCCCACGAAAGCTAAAGGAAAATTACGGGCGGTGTTCGAAAGCTCTTGACAAGACAAAGAGATTTTATACGAAAATTTGTATGTCAGGTCAATATTGAGGTCAGCATAGGTCAAAGAAGCCTCCATAGGCTTACAACAGAGCAGTGTACGTTTCCCTCTGTTGTATCTGTATTAAATCACCACAGGTCTTTAAAACCCATAACAGGTGAAGTCAGTAGAATTAAAAACACATGGAGGCCTCAATACAACATAAATACTCCATCACACCGTACTGGCTCGGCTGCCGCAAACACAGTTATTTTTTTCAGTACCCCGAGCGGATCACGAATATATCACTGAGGGTTGACACGTTTAAAAGCTGTTCCCAGACGAGGTAAGCGATTAAAAGCTCCGGAAGCAACGTGTTCTCTAGCCGGCGGTACTAAACAAGTAGAACGTGAAATCCTAGTGGTTCTGACCGACACATGTACCGTAAAACCTTGCAAAATATGTGTGTGAGATGGGCCTCTAATCTGCCTCTCTAGATCTGCCCTAAAGGGGAGCTAGAGCAAATATTTATGCATCATTGGATTTCTCTCATTACGACGAATCGAATGATGTGTACTATGAACTTGCTAGGTCTAATAGTAAAGACGACCTGACCTCGTGCTAGGTCAGGGTCACGGAGTGAACTGGTATGGTCATGTTGCATATCAATCGACTCCCCGTGACAATATAAGCACAATGCAAGCAAAATGGGAGCTTTATCTCAATTTCAGTAAGAAATTATTGGCAAAACAATCACTCTCTGCTCCCGTGACCTGATATGACCTTTGAGAGGTCAGATGCTCAAAAACTCAACTTTTTGGTCAAGATCGTGGTAAGAATAGACGGTTTTAGGATTTTCAACTTTATCTATCCAGTATTTACTGAAAACGAGCCCATTCTATTTTTCACCATTGACATAATGGGGTGACCACAAAATTGACCCCACCTTAGGTCAACAATATAGAAATTCCGAGATAGCAGATTTGTAGATCCTAATAACCTTATCATACTGTGGAAGTTCCAGACTGATCGGTTTGCTAATGTTCCCTGGGCGCTGCTTCAAACTCGTAATTTTAGGTTTTGAGGTCGGGTCACTTGACCCTGAATAGCTCCTTGACCTGACATGACCTTAACTCAAAAATTTGGTCAGATGTGTAAAATTGATTAGTAATAAGGTACTGTTACTTTCGTTGTTCTGCGTTTCTTCGTTTTTGAGCTATCTGGGGAAAACCAGGAGGGGGCGAATTTCGCCCCCCCAGCGGGGCGCGTGTTAATCTGTGGCACAGTCGGACCACCCGTCGGCCATGGCCGCTCGCCTCTCATTCCAGCGGGACACGAAGGTGCCTGCAGCAGCGTCGGCGTTTTCAAGATGAAGTGTCAGGGCTATCGAACCAAAAATCTTTTAGTATTGGATATAAATTTTAAAGTTTCTTTCGCTATCGCCGGGTTAATGTTGTGTGCATTTGTTTCTCCATAAAGCAAAATTTTGATTTTTTGATCGGCTGAAAAAATTTGAAAATCGGCTCCTATTATAAGGGAAATGTTACGGTGGAGAACGTTTCTCTGTACTGCGTAGTTGGGGCAATGGGAAAGAAAATGTTTTGTGTTTTCGTTTAGAAGGCCGCAGCTACAGAATGGGGTATCTGATCGAAGGATTTGGTGAGCGTGGCCGTTTAATTTTGACAAATGGACTCTAAGCTGCGTCGAAAGAGAGTTTGGGATTTTCTTACCATACGTGTAGTATTTTGGAGGCTGTTTCGTAGATAAATGTTCAAAAATGTATTTTTAAAGGATTTATGCTATTGAAGGACTCTAATGTGTTCTGGAAGCTCACTGTACAGTTTTATCGTACTCGGTAAGAAGGAGTTTTTGAAGCTAGACGTTCTAGTCGCTAGCTCCATTCTTTGGTTGCGGTTCCGTAATTCTCTATGAGTAGTTAGATTCTGATTGCTAGGAAGAAAATTTGTTATATATTGGGGAATATCGTTGTGGAGCAGTTTGTGCAAAAACTGAAGTTTATTATTTTTACGTCGATTCTTTAAACTATTCCAACCCAGATCTGATCTTCATTTTTCCGTAGACGTTCTTGGAAATGTCCCGGTAACGAGCCTTGTCGCCCTGTTTTGTAGCCTTTCGAGCCTTAGGCAATCCCCAGTTGTTAAAATTCCATCATATATTACATCACAGTAATCGAAATGAGGCATGATATATGTGCTATAGATTGGGTTCAGGATTCGACGTGGTAAGTATGGGGCTATTGGATAAAGGGGGCCTAGAGTAGTGTGCACTTTTTTGATAATATTGATTAGGTGTGAGTGAAATCTTAAGTCTTTTGAAAAGGTCATACCTAAATGCTTGTGCTCGTTAACAATGGGGATAACTTGATCGTCAAAAAAAGATTTGGAGTTCCTGCATCTTCTCTGTAAGTAAAGGTCTGTAGAATTGTTTTTGAGGCATTGAAAGTAATTAACCAATTATTTCCATATTCTTCAATTTGTCCGAGGTCGTTCTGGAGAGAGATCGTTGGACATCTTAAACATTTTCAGAAATGTGCTGAGCAAACAAACAAGTATCATCGGCAAAAAAACAAGATTTCGTTATTTACTTTAGTGGACAGGTCGTTTAGGTAGAGGAGAGCAAGCAGGGGCCGTAAAACTGAGCTCTGAGGCCATCCTGCGTTTAGTGGCTGTAGTGAAGATGTCGATTCGGATCTTTGATCTTTGACCTTGACCTTTGAAATTGACCTTTGACCTTGAAATTTGACCTTGAGGTACCTTAATTATGCCGTCATAGCATGATATATGTCAGACCGGGTAACGCCATTTGACCGGAAGCACTGATGTCAGTGACCTTGAAAGTCCTGATATGACATTGACCTGTGATCTTTGACCTTGACTTTGACGCTTATGTGAGGTGACCTAGACATATCATCCCAGTTAAATGGCGTTATGAGGTTACCATTTGGTCTCCAATGCAAGTTGACTGGTCCAACCGCTCGATTACGCCGATTTCAAAATGCAGGTCTGACATTGAAAGCCTCTAATTCAAACAATTTTTTTACAGAGTTTCAAAATATTTTCACCAATCGACGCGCTTTTAAGTTATGTTAAATGAGGCGGAGTATCGTTTTTCGGCAACGAGTGGTTCTCCGGCTACCTTGGAAAACAGGTGGCGGAGCCTCCGAGGCCCCCTCCAGGGCGTGTGTTTAGTACACGGTCACTAGCAGACCCGTGACGTCGCAATGGGCCAAATGGGTCAAATTTAGACCCATTTAGAGAATTCCTTATAACTCAGGAACCATGGGACCTAGAACAAAACAAAAGACATCAATGTGTTTGTCTTGACCCAAGAACTCAACTTATATGCGGCATGACCTTGTAAGATTACATTACGATCTTGACCTTAGGGTCAGGGTCTCATTATGCCCCTTCAAGGCTATCTTGCATATTATTGAAATTCTTTGATCATGCTCATTACTAAGATGCCAAATCTAAGACTATCTTGTTTCATTCAAAAGTTATAAACACAAACTGTTTGAATACTGTGACGTTTGGGGACCTCTGGTTACCTTGGTATTGACCAGACCTCAAAATAGATGACAGCATGTACATTTTCCTTCAAGGGCTTTCGAATGATGTTTAGACACTTGAGCTAGCTCTTCTAGAAGCCGCATTATACCCTAGTTTTGTTAGTCTCATTTTAGAAGAGCAGAAACGCCTTAAATGGGTTTAGCAATGACGTCATAACTCCTTGACCCGACCTGACCTAATGCTATCTTTTAGTCATAATCTGCCAAATTGATCACCCTAGAGACCGATGCTCATCTCATTTGAATCGGCTCAGAATAACACTTATGCCAATGCGGATACAAGGGGGACTAGGAGGCTCAAGCCCCTAGTCAGAGTGGTTATGGTAAATGCATAGCTGGATGCTGATCTAAGGCAATGGCGGCGGGGGCTGGAGTTCTCTAGCCCCTCCCCCCACCCCCTCCCCCTCCCCAATGAAGTTCAGGACCTGCCACTGACTTATCATATCTAGACCTGTTGATCTAGGATAACAGCCCACCGAGGGCCATAGTCCACGTGACCCGTTGCGGGGAGCAAAGGAGAACGGGATCTAGTTCACCCAAATATAGGATTAGGCACCCTGCCCTGGGCTAAGCCAAGAAATCTCAATTCCCTACACTTTGAGATCATATAGCGTCATGGATCGATCGTTGGAGAACTCCAGGTGAAAGCAAGAGGAACTGGGAAAGAAAACGGAACAAATACACGTTCGCTCTCTTTACTATTTCAACTGCAAACAAAAATGCTGTTTAAGTTGTTTTAGACGTGTGCAAACAGATGCAACCAGGACATTCGACTACATCCCAACCACTCTTTCTATGAATCTGCATTTGTGTGTAAGGATGAGGTTATGCGTACTGTTGCAGAGCGATCATCGCACCGGAACGGCTGGGAACCCGTACAATTAACCAGTGTAGCACTGGCAACAGCGTGATGCAAATCTCAGACTATGTCGCCAAATTTCTGATTCGCCTCTCGATCTCAGTTCAGTTGTGTGCAAGCAGAAATCCCGCCGTGATGGGCACACAACAGCGTACGGTTGGCATCACTAGTCGCGACTAGTCAAACAAGCAAGAGCCAAGGTCAGTCCTTGCACCACCACCAGTATCTCAATTTTCAGCAACCACATTTGTCGGCTAGCCGCCGACGCCAGTGAGTGACGCTGTGGCGACAGTGGCGCAGCGATGAGCGTCATCCCGTTCCCGTACACAGCCCAGCCTTCTCTCCCCGCGCAGGGGGAAAGGCTGGAGGCTGCGTTCAAAATCTACGGGAAAAACGGGTTAGCACTGTTTGGTCCGTCGAAGGTTGTAATGCCAGCTGACGCCGGGCCATTTCTACACGAGTACTACAACACACCAGTTCATCCCGGAGATGTGTGGATTGTCACCTTGCCAAAATGCGGTAAGCTTCCGGAGCTAACCGATGCACGGTGGTGAGCAGCTTCGTTTAGCCTGCATTTATTCCAGATTTCAAAGTTCTGACCTCTGGACCAATCCTACACGATCTAACTTAGAATTTTCGGTCTTTCGTGTTTTGTGGAAATGTGTGTGACTTTTGTATCTAGATGCATATTGGTACCGAGATGTATCGATGAAGTGGCTGTTTTGTTATTTTTTCGTCATAAGAGGCAGCACAGCGACAGAAAGGCAGCGCGTGGCGCACATATCATCAACCGATGTTTGACAGAAACTATGATGTGAATTATCACTCACAATGCATAAATGCAGATTTTGAATCCTTAGTTTGAAACGATTTCACTCATCTCGGGGCATGATGCTTCAACAACCCTTTATCACGCACCATAAAGGAAATTATGTTTGAATTATGTGTGAAATCAACATCGAAGACCGGGCGCTATATAGCCGCTAATGCTGGTGCACCCTTAGGCCCCAATAATCAACCAATCAACATTAAAGACCACAACAGACCATATTCCAGATCCAGATTCGTAATCAGTGCACTGCATTGGAGTCAATGCAGAAATTTGCGTGTCTTGTGTCTTGCAGAAATTTGCGGTATTTCGAAAATTCTTGAAAAACTTTTGTGTTGATCTCACAAGCGGCAATTTAAAGACAGATTACGCATGTGTTTTTACCATTGGCTTCGTTAAATTGCAGAATTTTGGACACCTTCATCAAATATTGCTCCTTAGAACACAGAACTAAAATCGTTTTATTCTAGCCATGGTTTTAGGATTTGCAGTTATACTATGGGCTCACCCTGTCGTTGGAAATCCAGTGTTTACCAAGTTTATACAATTTGACTCACCGGTAAACATTATCATCATACTGCCCATGAAATATGTATTATTGATAATGTTAGGACGTCATTTATCTGAATGTGTTAAAAGAAATCCCATGAGAGCAGCTGTATGATAATTGGCTCTCATCCCAGGCCGTTAAAAAGTCAACCCCAGCCTCAAATATTTGACCGGGTTCCCATTTCATAAAAAGCGTAACTTATGCTTATAGCGTAAAAGAAGCATAATGCAGCATAGAAAGTGGATAATACACCACAATCTTGATTCACAAAAATGCAGCGTAAAATACAACTACTTGCAAAGTTACGCTGCTCTAAACTACGCTGTACTGGAATGCAGCGTAGAATATTGCCAATATTATTTCATATAGCAGACAACATGTACGTTGAATATGTAAAACACTCCTGAAAAGCTATGCAAGATATAGCAGCGTAATATTTATCAGACAATGAAGCAAAACATGAAAAATATATAATTTCTTATGAAATTCTGAATCTGAGGCATAATTAGGTGGTGTGGTGAAGGACAAAAGAGACATGAGTGTAAAATAAACTTAAATAAAAAAGGTGTGCAAGTTCTTCCTTGTACAGGTATGAAGTGCAAGTTGCACATGCCAAATTGAGCTGATATGTAGAGTTCTTTGGTCATTTGGTATGCCAAAAATGATGATAGCTATTGATGCAAATACACAGGAAAGCTGACATTGATTTTTACTTTAGACTTTCTGCCGTTGCTGTTATTTTACAGTCTAGTGAGGACAGAACCCTAAATAGGCTGACAATGACAAAGTGTTATATGGAGTCTATGGAGGGTAAAAATTCAATTTAAGGTATCTGTCACCAACAAAATCCAAGTATCTCTACTGAGGCCTCTGGCGCAAATGATGATATACCTAGGTACCTAAGTACCAGCATCTTGATCTAGTTATTCTTCAAAGATGTTTACTCACTATTCCTTTCCCAGTTTCACGAAATTATAAGGTTCACAGACCTTTTACAGTTCACTCATGATTAGTAAACACAATTCACCTCAAATTCCACTGAACTACACTCGCACAGCAATACAATAACCTTTTTAGGGCCTTCTTGACAGTAACTACCTAAAAAAATGGGGTACGGCCAAAAACAAGTACGTCATATATTTATTGCGTCAGCTGTTAGTGCATCTTCCTCCGCAGTATTAGTAAAAGTGCATTAGAAACTTAAAATCGAATAAGAGCAAATAAGTACAATAATTTTCATTCAAATAATTCATTGAAAAATATATATGCCCTTTTTAATGTTAATAAAGCAGTTATATGACATATTTGAAAGGGGTAATTCCATTCTGGAATTGGGCGTAATTCACGCTGCATTTGATATCTACGCCGCTTTCGCGTGAATGTCACCGCTCTTTGTGAAACGTGATTCTGAGTACGGTGTAACTTTGCGGGTAAATGTGGTGTAAAACACGCCGCATTTCTTCAACTTTTATGAAATGGGGCCCGGGGTAGAATAAACACAAGGTATGGCAATTCCACATATTTACATGGATCATGACGTCCCTAATTGTTTTAAATATTTAATTTTTGGATTGTTTTGGACAGGACTATCGATTGCACTTTAGATTGAGAAAATCAGTTGGGTAATACTCATGGGTGCCAAAAGCGGTGGGACGGGGGGACGTGTCCCCCGTTGGCCAACCACGGGGGACGTCCCCCAAATTTTTGGGTCCGTCGTGATTAATGCTGCCAGGTACCGAATATGCTAAAAATTTACCTCCCCGGTCAGCACCAGCTCGGGTCCGTCCCCCTGTAAAAATTGCGTGGCGGCACCCTGGTAATTCTCAAGTTATGATGGGAGCTAACCACCCCCCCCCTCTTCCTGTGCCTGGTACGTTACAGTTCATACCTGTGCCAGGGACGGGTTGGGGTAATGGTCAGAATTTAATCATGCTTTTGTGATGAATACACTTATTTTAAGAACTATGAGGACAATCATGACTGGTGTACTTGCAGGCACAACTTGGACGCAAGAGATGGTCTGGCTCATCGAGAACGACTGTGACTTCGCCGGTGCAGAAAGTCTGCTCTCTCCGGATCGCTACCACTTCCTGGAGATTGCTGCCCTCTGTGCCGACCAGATTCGTCAAGAAATTCGCAACGGGAACAATCTGATCAGCAAAAAGAATTTGTTTGGTAGCATTGAGGATAGACCAAGGCCTTGGTTGGTGAAAACCCATCTGCCACTGGATTTCTGCCCACCGCGTCTTCTTGACACAGCTAAGGTGAGTTATGCCAGGACCTTGCCTCGTTAGAGTTGTGTGAAACAATGGTGTTTATTGACAATTATCGACACTCTGTCATGTTTGAGTTAGAAAAAACATTTACCATATTTTTCATACCCTCTCATTTTACATAACAAACGTGCCAAGGAAATCTGGGCAGATGATCTGGCAGAAAGTCTGAAATCTGTGCAGGAGGGGTTTGTTTCTGCCCAGATTTTCCAGGTTTTCCGATTTACCTGTGATGTGCTCGCGGCCCAGTGGAGCACACCTACCTGAGCATGCTTGAACGGTCAGAGACGATGGCACTAGATCAGTCATGTCAGGTGCCTGTTCTGCAGGTTCTCTTGTCAGTGGCGGGAGGGAGGGAAAGATCGTCTTCGATGCTGAGAGCCGTGCAATATGCCCATGGTACATTTATGTACCCTTACCGTAAAAGAAAATAGAAATATATAAAAACTAGCACTAGCTGCGTCAAGCTGATGGTTTTTTATCATAAACCTAATCAATTAGACAGGATTCGATCTTCTGTGTGCTATTACGCGGTCAACCTTCACACTAACTCTTTCTCGCCCTCTTCAGGTGGTCTACGTGTGTCGGAACCCAAAGGATATGTGCGTCTCCTACTTAAATCATTTGAACATGTTCGAAGAGGTCGATCCAAGCATGCAGATTGACGAATTTGCTGAGCTCTTTATGGCCGGTGAAGTCAGTCAACTTCCTTACTTTCCACACGTGCTGGAGGCATGGAACCAGAGGCAGCATCCCAACCTGCTGTTCTTGTTCTTTGAAGAGCTGAAACGTGACCTAAGGGGATCCATCCTGAAGGTAGCTGACTTCCTGGGAAAGAATCTCACTGACAAGCAGCTGGACAGATTGGAAACCCATCTTTCCTTCAACAGCATGAAGAACAACCCTTGGGTCAACAAAAGCATGGCCATGGCGTACTCCCCAATCGACGCGGAGACGCTGGCCGCCAAGGCGACTTCGTCACAGCCTGCCGTGTTCATGCGGAAAGGCGAGGTTGGAAACTGGAAGAAGCATTTCAGCCGGGAGACCTCGGAAAAGTTTGACACGTGGATTAATCGAGAGCTATCTGGCACTGACTTTCGTCTCGATACAAGTCAGACTGCATAAAGTAAACTCACTGCCCACCGCAGCCACGATGGATTTTCCTGCGAATGGAGTTTCGATTCATGCTATGGGAGAAGTTTTGACAATTCAACTTTGCAATGTACCTATGTCGTGAAGTAATATATGACTGTGCATGCACATCGTTGTGACAATACTGTTGCATCATGAAAATGACTAGCAATGCCCTTGTTATTGGGCTTTGTCTATCATACGTGTAATTTCTACCTCAAAGTTATTGAGGTTTTATGATTGTTGATTATTCGGCGTAAGGGCGCGCAAACCTTCACGGTCATAAAGCGCCCAATTGAGGTTTTATTTATTTATCCGTTTACCTGCATTTCAAAGAGACGGTCGAATTTTACAGGTGACAGAAATGTGCTCCCATGTGCCATTATCATGATTCCAGAATATATAGGCACAATAGAGATATTCTACAACTAGAGTACAGCACATCTGTGTTGTCGTCAAAATCGAACGTTTTGTTAGTACAAATCTGGACCTCTGTGGGGAAGCTCGTGACTGTTTACTGAAACACCCCTCCCATCAGTGTCCTGAAATTCACAATTTTAGGTGGAGAACGTATCTTTTTCAGATTTATTTAGGGCTCACCACGGACTTGTTTTGGCCTCACTTGGCAGAGGAATCCCGGGCATGAAAACCAGTATAATACACATATAAATTATGACAATGAATACCCAAACCATATTAGTATAATCCCCACCCGCCATTGATGTAATATCTTGCCTGATTAAGTCCTCTCGCCAATCGCAAACGCCAATACTACTCCCACGATAACGCCGCACAAAACAAAACAATCCTGGCCTGCCACAAACTAAAATACATATAAAACCCGTAGAAAAAACACCAACGGTGACATGGGGAAAAGAAGACAACAAAGGTTTTCTGGAGGTATAACAAACTTTGTCATGTCCCAGAAGTTTCTGGCCCTTTCAAATACAAAAGATAGCGCATATTTCTTGGCTAAGCTGGCTTGGGATTGACTGCTGCCAGATTTTCAGACGAAGGAAAGACTTCACGTGGGTATTTGTTCAGTGAGGTCGATTGGATCGAGACGCATTCGTTTTCGTCCACTTTTAATTTTCGGCAATTATTTGCATTAGAATAGGATACAAGTCGCATTTGAAAAGATCAAAATGAAACTTAGATTCCTATCAAGACCACCAATAATGTGAAAATAATCTTATAATTTCAAGAGAAGCTGCCAAAGTCAACCCTGATTTTTTGGCTCTTTTTTAATGTTGGTAACATTGATGAATAAATTAGGATATATAT
This sequence comes from Lepas anatifera, assembly GCA_034440635.1. Lineage (NCBI taxonomy): Eukaryota > Metazoa > Arthropoda > Thecostraca > Lepadidae > Lepas > Lepas anatifera. The sequence goes on from JAOTON010001803.1 coordinate 1,442,205, forward strand.
TATTTTAATGAACAAAAGTTGGAAAGAAATATATGTTTTCTTCAAGACAAATAAATATGCAATTGCTATATGTTTTTACTATGTGGTTTAAGAGCTTCTTTGAAATTTTAAAACACTGGGAACTACATCGAGATTTCGGTAGAAATCTCCACTTTAAGTGAGGCCGATTCCACCTTTCAATATATTTCGTAAAATACAGATTTATTTTTCTTTTTGCTAGTTTTTTGAAGTTGAAACATGCTTTAGCAACATTTCTACCGTTCGATTACTCTCAACCGTGCGTTTATTATTGAGAAATGGGATTCCAAAGACATCCAAGTACTTAATTGGCCTCGGTGAAAGGGCCTCAGCTGGATTTCGTCCATTCAGAACAATGACGTCACTTTGTCGCATTTGGGGAGACGAAATGATCTCGGGTGTCATGAATGGGTGCGCAAGTGCAGGCGGTGAGTTTTTTAGTTACTTCGGTAACCTTGGCGAGCCTTGACTTGAGGCGGAAATATCACCAAGGCGGAGAATACAGAATTTTGAGGTCAGTATGGTTATTGGAAAGAAGACTGGAAATTGAGTGAGTGCGTGGAAGGAATTTGAGTTTGCTGTTGGAAGGGATATTGTGGATGAGGGTTCATTTCTTATCCGTGATACTGCAGATTACCTTTCCGGAAATTCACGATTAATCGAACCATTTCTCCCATCTTAAATATCTACAGGAGATAGGTGGGTTGGTACCTACCTACTAAGTACAGTACTGGGTGAGGTCATAATACCTTGCAACAGTTTTCCACAGCTCGGAGGAAGGCTCAGACTGTACCCTTTGCGGCTCATGATTTTTAAGGCTGGGTATGCTTGCTATTTTCTTAATCTGAACTGATTGTGCATACAAATATAGGCTGGTGGTTTTCACATATTGAAGCAAAATAATCCTGGCAGCGGTTGAGTGTTTAAACCCCACGTCTTGCATTAAATAATGATAGCCTGTGTGGTGCTTGGATGGGTGAATGTTGGAGAATATCAAAATAAGGGGAAGAGGGATTTTATCTGGTTGGTTACTTACCATGGAATCAGGGTCAAATAATGTCTTCTATATATTCCTCTCTCTGCTCCTGACCTGTGTGGACGTGCCTGCCTGGTGCTCTCCGCGATTCAGCCTCCGCCACTGCGACGACCCTGGTATTATAGCTCCTTGTGTAAACATTGTTAGGAATCTTTTGCTACAATTAATGGACTAGTACTTTAATTTAGGCTTTTTTGGACAGCTTTCCTTAATTTTATCTTGTGCATTTGTTATTTATCTAAATCTAGGTTGTCCGTTGAGATACTTGCTGAACCTTGACCATCACTATTTTGAACTATGAATGCCTAGTGCTGTAACCGTCGAGGTAAAATTTAAACTGAAGTCGATTCAAGCCTTAGTCTTTCTTTTATCTTAATTCTGATTGCCATTCACTCTGTAATCTCCGAACCACTTTGTGTATTCCAGTACTCTTGAAAAAAACTTATCATTGGAATTCTCCCGCACTACATCCGCCATCTTCAATTGCTTTGTGAGTGTCGTGGAGTGTTGCTGCGGGTAGGTTGCGGTACGAGATCTCCTCCCTAATATCCGCTTGCACGCAGTTCTTTCTGAAGTAAGTAGAATTACTGAATAATTATATAACAATCCCTCTCAGTCTTTCTTTTCTCGTTCTCCCCCGTGAACTTAGCTGTTTATATTTGTATATTTAATAGCTTTACGTTTGTCAAGGTGGCGCATATGAGATAAAAACCTTGGTCTATTTAGGTTTGTTGGAGTTATTTTCGATTTTTCCGGCTTAGCCTGGGCAAGAAAGGAGAGAAAGTATGATACTTTGACTGTCTAAGGATAGGCAAGGGAGACAACCCTCGTTAAACTTATAGATACATTTTTTTGGGAGCTTGTATTGGTTTTCTGTGTGGCGCATCCCTGTTCTCTCCTCTATCTGGGTGATACTTGATTATTCCTGTAAATTTTCCCAGTCCTGAATTTGCTATTCAACACTAATCTTCAAATCTGATTCCAGACTTGTACTCGGCTGCAACAATGCCTTCTAAAAATAACCTTAAGGAGAAAATTGATGATTTACAGCTAAAATATGCTGCACTTGAGGCCAGAAATACTGTAATTGAGACAGAGCTGCAGGAACTTCGCAAAGGGCAGGAAAATCTTAAACAAGAACTTCTCTCGGCTCACTTGCTTCATGAAGAGGCAGTCTCTGCACAACTTCATGTGGAAAAACTCCTTGAGTCAGTTCTAGCAGATCATGAAGTCCTCATCAAAAAGAAACAAGCCACAACAAAAAGACTAGAGAGCCTAGAGCAGTATGGAAGAAAATTCACACTAGTACTTTCCGGCAGAGCTGTTCCGAACCAATCAGACAACGAAAATGTGAGGCACATTGTGCTTAAACTACTCCTGGATCATCTTGGCATCAATCTGGGAAGGGATGCTTTCACGTCCTGCCATCGGTTGCAAAAAAAGAACACCATCTTGGTCAGATTCAGAGATCTAGATGACAGGATGACAGTCTATAAGAAGAGGACAAAGCCACTACGCCATGGCCTCCTGATTTTTGAATCTCTTACTAAGGATAGGATGGAAGTAGTCCAAATCCTCAGCAGCATGGAGAAAGATAGGGACTGTCCCTTCAAATCTTACTTCACATTCAGGGGGGACATATTCATAAAAGTCAAAGACGGTGACAACCCTACAGAGATACCTGTAGGGGTTACCAGGGATCAAATCGCCCAGATCTGCAGGGGAGAGCAGGGGCCCAATCCTGATGCTAGCACCATGGGTGCCACCCGTGGGGTCATGAGAGGGAGGGACAGGAGGACATGGAAGACTGTCCAACATAGGCGAACCCATCGCAGACCAAGTGCACCTCCTCTGTCCAGGGGTGGCCAGGTTGTGTCACAGAATCCTGACACAGAGGTGAGCTCAGTGGCAGCACCCGCCAAAAACCCGTCTATGAGTGGGTGTGTGGATAGGGGCCATCGGCCAACCAAAGATGAATCTCAGTTTGATTCTAGTACTTCAGGTAGCTCTGAGGGCTGTGATGACACAGCTCTTTTGAGCACCGTAACAACTCCCCTGCCCAGGGAACTGTTGCTGAAACAGTACCTAAGTCTGTGATTGGGTAAAACTAGCCTCTCCCCTCCCAATGTGCTCCAGTGGACTGGAAAGCTGATGGTCCAGTGTGTTCAGAGTACATTGGCTGGCGTCCGGCACTGTGCGGCAGTTACGCCAGGCCTCCGCTCCACCGGGCCCCCTGGGTCCGGGGGTTGCCGGAGTAGGCGCCAGGACAAGAGCCTGGCGCCGGGGGCGGGCGCTCCCGCCTGCGACAGTCGTTTGGTGGTGGGCGTCCGCCGCTGAAGACTCTGCCGCCCTCCGCCTCCTCGGACCTCTGTCTCTGGGGGCGGGGAGGGCGCCGGGATTGGGGCCCCGGTGCCCGGTGTCGGGCGCACAGCCTGCTTGTCTAGACTTTGTGTAGACCCAATTTCATTGATCTGGACACCCTTCAGCTGATATCGGCTGCCCAAGAAGTTTGGTAGTTGGGACTTGGCTCTCCCTTGTGCAATCCTCTTATATTTGTGTGTAATCCGGGGCCCAGTTCATTTCAATTTTGTTTTGTACTTGTTGTTGCCTCTGATATTGTCTTCTCTCTTTCTCCCTTTTCTGCATGTCTGACTTGTATGCTGACCTTGCACATCTTGAAGAATAAGACTGTCTTTTGACACTTATGTCTCAAATGATGAGGGTTACACTTTCGAGGACGAATTTTCTCACATTGCAGATCAATGTAAATACAACAAACTTCAAACTCTTCAACTTCAGAACTCTAACCTTTCCATGATCCATATAAATGTGAGGTCGCTGCCCAAAAATTTTTAAAAAGTCATTACCCTCCTAGAAAACTGCCCAGCTAAATTTGATGTCATCTGTGTCTCAGAAACTTGGCTAGACGATTACCTAACTAGTTCCTTCCAAATACCAGGATATATTTTCCTTAATAATTGTCCCGAGGCTCATACCCGTGGCAAGGGATCTGCGCTATATATTAAAGAAAATTTGAAACATATTGCTAGGTCTGACCTGTCCTGCAATTTGACTGAATTTCAGTCAACATTTATAGAAATTACTTCACCAGTATCATCTAGCATAATCATCGGGACAATGTATAGGTCCCCTTCATTTGGCTGTACACCTTTTCTAAATTTCCTTGATACGATTACTGACAATATTTCCAAGTCGAATAAAACATGTGTCATAGCAGGTGATTTCAATATTGATCTGTTACAAGTAAACAATTCCTCCATTGCAGACACATTCATGTCGTCCATGGCATCAGCTGGATTCATCCCCACTATTACACTTCCAACCAGAATTACAAATGCATCTGCAACCCTGATTGATAACCTATTTATCAATTTCCCTCAATCTTTCCAAAAGTCTGGGCTTCTTATTGATGATACCAGCCATCATCTTCCAATCTTTATTAATTTTGAGCATGTCAAGCAAAAACAACCCACTAACCTCTCAGTCGAACCAAGTATTTTGACCTAGCCTTAGTAGATACCATGGCCCGACGTGTTAAGCATAAACTTGACCAAACCCTTGCTACTAGCGACCCTAACTACTATGCTGATACATTAATTAATACAATTAAAAATGAAATAGGCAATTTATCTAAATCACAAAAAGATATCAAGAATGAACCAATTCAACCTTGGGTCACTGCTGGTATGGTGAAATGTATAAATAATAAGAATAAACTGTATCGAAAATTCCTAAAAAACAGAACAACACACAATAGACTTGTCTTTACACGATACAGAAATAGACTAAATTCAATAATTAAGCAATCTAAACAAACTTTCTATAGAAATAAGCCTAAAAAAACCGCAGCAACTCTCGCAAGCTCTGGGAAACAATGAACGAAATAATAAAGCGGAAAAGAAAAGAAGGTGTCAAACTGCCAGATTCCTTCACAGTCAACAACCAGGAAATAAGTGACCCACAAGAAATATCTGATCAATTTAATAACTTCTTTGCTACAGTAGGGAATTCTCTTGAATCCCAGCTATCCCCTTCAAACATAGACCCCCTCTCATACTTAAATGATTTTCAAACCGTTAATTTTATGAACCTTAGGCCAGTGACCTCTGAATATGTCTTGCATATCGCTAAAGAACTCAATAACACTGGTGCTGGTTGTGATACTATCACTGCCAAGATACTCAAAAAAGCTCACTCCTTACCTAACTACTGAAATTACCTTTCTCATGAATCTTTGCATTGATAAACGTACATTTCCTGACATTCTCAAAATAGCTCTAGTAAAACCATTGTTTAAATCAGGAAACCGTGATAATTTCACAAACTATCGCCCAATATTGATCCTACCAGTTCTTTCGAAATTACTATTATTCTTATTCTTTCTTTACTATTATTCTTTCGAAATACCAATTATTTCCCTATTCTTCAATTTGTCCTAGGTCGTTCTGGAGAGATCTTTGAACATCTTGAACATTTTCAGAAATGTGCTGAGCAAACAAACAAGTATCATCGGCAAAAAACAAGATTTCGTTATTTACTTTAATGGACAGGTCATTTAGGTAGAGGAAAGCAAGCAGGGGCCCTGAAACTGAGCCCTGAGGGAATCCTGCGTTTAGTGGCTGTAGGGAAGATATCGATTCGGATCTTTGATCTTTGACATTGACCTTTGAAATTAACCTTTGACCTTGACCTTTGACCTTGACATTTGACCTTGAGGTACCTTAAATATGCCGTCATAGCATAATATACGTCAAACCGGGTAACGCCATTTGACCGGAAGCACTGATGTCAGTGACCTTGAAAGTCCTGACATGACCTTGACCTGTGATCTTTTACCTTGACTTTGCCCTTATGTGAGGTGACCTAGACATATCATCCCAGTTAAATGGCGTTATGAGGTTACCATTTGGTCTCCAATGCAAGTTGACTGGTCCAACCGCCCGATTACGGCGATTTCAAAATGCAGGTCTGACATTGAAAGCCTCTAATTCAAACAATTTTTTACCGATTTTCAAAATATTTTCACCAATGGACGTGCTATTAAGTTAGGTTAAATGAGGCGGAGTATCGTTTTTCGGCAACGAGCGGTTCTCCGGCTACCTTGGAAAACAGGTGGCGGAGCCTCCGAGGCCCTCTCCAGTGGGTGTGTTTAGTACACGGTCACTAGCAAACCCGTGACGTCACAATGGGCCAAATGGTTCAAATTTAGACCCATTTAGAGAATTCCTTATAACTCAGGAACCATGTGACCTAGAACAAAACAAAAGTCATCAATGTGTTTGTCTTGACCCAAGAACTCAACTTATATGCGGCATGACCTTGTAAGATTGCAATACGATCTTGACCTTAGGGTCAGGGTCTCATTATACCCCTTCAAGGCTATCTGGCATATTATTGAAATTTTTTGATCATGCTCATTACCAAGATGCCAAATCTAAGACTATCTTGTTTCGTTCAAAAGTTATAAACACAAACTGTTTGAATACTGTGACGTTTGGGGACCTCTGGTTACCTTGGTATCGACCAGACCTCACAATAGATGACAGCATGTACATTTTTCCTTCAAGGGCTTTCTGAATGATGTTTAGAAACTTAAGCTAGCTCTTCTAGAAACCGCATTATACCCTAGTTTTGTTAGTCTCATTTTAGAAGAGCAGAAGCGCCTGGAATGGGTTTAGCAATAACGTCATAACTCCTTGACCCGACCTGACCTAATGCTATCTCTTAGTCGTAATCTGCCAAATTGATCACCCTAGAGACCGATGCTCATCTCATTTGAATCGGCTCAGAATAACACTTATGCCAGTGCGGATACAAGGGGGACTAGGGGGTTCAAGCCCCTAGTCAGAGTGGTTATGGTAAATGCATAGCTGGATGCTGATCTAAGGCAATGGCGGCGGAGGCTAGAGTTCTCTAGCCCCTCCCTCACCCCCTCCCCCTCCCCAATGAAGTTTAGGACCTGCCACTGACTTATCATATCTAGACCTGTTGATCTAGGATAACAGCCCACCGAGGGCCATAGTCCACGTGACCCTTTGCGGGGAGCAAAGGAGAACGGGATCTAGTTCACCCAAATATAGGATTAGGCACTCTGCCCTGGGCTAAGCCAAGCAATCTCAATTCCTTACACTTTGAGATCATATAACGTCATGGATCGATCGTTGGAGAACTCCAGGTAAAAGCAAGAGGAACTGGGAAAGAAAACGGAATAAATACACGTTCGCTCTCTTTACTATTTCAACTGCAAACAAAAATGCTGTTTAAGTTGTTTTAGACGTGTGCAAACAGATGCAACCAGGACATTCGACTACATCCCAACCACTCTTTCTATGAAGCTGCATTTGTGTGTAAGGATGAGGTTATGCGTACTGTTGCAGAGCGATCATCGCACCGGGACGGCTGGGAACCCTTACAATTAACCAGTGTAGCACTGGCAACAGCGTGATGCAAATCTCAGACTATGTCGCCAAATTTCTGATTCGCCTCTCGATCTCAGTTCAGTTGTGTGCAAGCAGAAATCCCGCCGTGATGGGCACACAACAGCGTACGGTTGGCATCACTAGTCGCGACTAGTCAAACAAGCAAGAGCCAAGGTCAGTCCTTGCACCACCACCAGTATCTCAATTTTCAGCAACCACATTTGTCGGCTAGCCGCCGACGCCAGTGAGTGACGCTGTGGCGACAGTGGCGCAGCGATGAGCGTCATCCCGTTCCCGTACACAGCCCAGCCTTCTCTCCCCGCGCAGGGGGAAAGGCTGGAGGCTGCGTTCAAAATCTACGGGAAAAACGGGTTAGCACTGTTTGGTCCGTCGAAGGTTGTAATGCCAGCTGACGCCGGGCCATTTCTACACGAGTACTACAACACACCAGTTCATCCCGGAGATGTGTGGATTGTCACCTTGCCAAAATGCGGTAAGCTTCCGGAGCTAACCGATGCACGGTGGTGAGCAACTTCGTTTAGCCTGCATTTATTCCAGATTTCAAAGTTCTGACCTCTGGACCAATCCTACACGATCTAACTTAGAATTTTCGGTATTTCGTGTTTTGTGGAAATGTGTGTGACTTTTGTATCTAGTTGCATATTGGTACCGAGATGTATCGATGAAGTGGCAGTTTTGTAACTTTTTCATCATAAGAGTTAGCACAGCGACAGAAAGGCATTGTGTGGCGCACATATCATCAACCGATGTTTGACAGAAACTATGATGTGAATTATCACTCACAATGCATAAATGCAGATTTTGAATCCTTAGTTTGAAACGATTTCACTCATCTCGGGGTATAATGCTTCAACAACCCTTTATCACGCACCATAAAGGAAATTATGTTTGAATTATGTGTGAAATCAACATCGAAGACCGGGCGCTATATAGCCGCTAATGCTGGTGCACCCTTAGGCCCCAATAATCAACCAATCAACATTAAAGACCACAACAGACCATATTCCAGATCCAGATTCGTAATCAGTGCACTGCATTGGAGTCAATGCAGAAATTTGCGTGTCTTGTGTCTTGCAGAAATTTGCGGTCTTTCGAAAATTCTTGAAAAACTTTTGTGTTGATCTCACAAGCGGCAATTTAAAGACAGATTACGCGTGTGTTTTTACCATTGGCTTCGTTAAATTGCAGAGTTTTGGACACCTTCATCAAATATTGCTCCTTAGAACACAGAACTAAAATCGTTTTATTGTAGCCATTGTTTTAGGCTTTGCAGTTATACTATGGGCTCACCCTGTCGTTGGAAATCCAGTGTTTACCAAGTTTATACAATTTGACTCACTGGTAAACATTATCATCATACTGCCCATGAAATATGTATTATTGATAATGTTAGGATGTCATTTATGAGAATGTGTTAAAAGAAATCCCATGAGAGCAGCTGTATGATAATTGGCTCTCATCCCAGGCCGTTAAAAGTCAACCCCAGCCTCAAATATTTGACCGGGTTCCCATTTCATAAGAAGTGTGACTTATGCTTATAGCGTAAAAGAAGCATAATGCAGCATAGAAAGTGGATAATACACCACAATCTTGATTCACAAAAATGCAGCGTAAAATACAACTACTTGCAAAGTTACGCTGCTCTAAACTACGCTGTACTGGAATGCAGCGTAGAATATTGCCAATATTATTTCATATAGCAGACAACATGTACGTTGAATATGTAAAACACTCCTGAAAAGCTATGCAAGATATAGCAGCGTAACATTTATCAGACAATGAAGCAAAACATGAAAAATATATAATTTCTTATGAAATTCTGAATCTGAGGCATAATCAGGTGGTGTAGTGAAGGACAAAAGAGACATGAGTGTAAAATAAACTTAAATAAAAAAGGTGTGCAAGTTCTTCCTTGTACAGGTATGAAGTGCAAGTTGCACATGCCAAATTGAGCTGATATGTAGAGTTCTATGGTCATTTGGTATGCCAAAAATGATGATAGCTATTGATGCAAATACACAGGAAAGCTGACATTGATTTTTACTTTAGACTTTCTGCCGTTGCTGTTATTTTACAGTCTAGTGAGGACAGAACCCTAGATAGGCTGACACTGACAAAGTGTTATATGGAGTCTATGGAGGGTAAAAATTCAATTTAAGGTATCTGTCACCAACAAAATCCAAGTATCTCTACTGAGGCCTCTGGCGAAAATGATGATATACCTAGGTACCTAAGTAAAAGCATCTTGATCTAGTTATTCTTCAAAGATGTTTACTCACTATTCCTTTCGCAGTTTCACGAAATTATAAGGTTCACAGACCTTTCACAGTTTACTCATGATTAGTAAACACAATTCACCTCAAATTCCACTGAACTACACTCGCACAGCAATACAATAACCTTTTTAGGGCCTTCTTGACAGTAACTACCTAAAAAATGGGGTACGGCCAAAAATAAGTACGTCATATATTTATTGCGTCAGCTGTTAGTGCATCTTCCTCCGCAGTATTTGTAAAAGTGCATTAGAAACTTAAAATCGAATAAGAGCAAATAAGTACAATAATTTTCATTCAAATAATTCATTGAAAAATATATATGCCCTTTTTAATGTTAATAAAGCAGTTATATGACATATTTGAAAGGGGTAATTCGATTCTGGAATTGGGCGTAATTCACGCTGCATTTGATATCTACGCCGCTTTCGCGTGAATGTCACCGCTCTTTGTGAAACGTGATTCTGAGTACGGTGTAACTTTGCGGGTGAATGTGGTGTAAAACACGCCGCATTTCTACAACTTTTATGAAATGGGGCCCGGGGTAGAATAAACACAAGGTATGGCAATTCCACATATTTACATGGATCATGACGTCCCTAATTGTGTTAAATATTTAATTTTTGGATTGTTTTGGACAGGACTATCGATTGCACTTTAGATTGAGAAAATCAGTTTGGTAATACTCATGGGTGCCAAAAGCGGTGGGACGGGGGGACGTGTCCCCCGTTGGCCAACCACGGGGGACGTCCCCCAAATTTTTGGGTCCGTCGTGATTAATGCTGCCAGGTACCGAATATGCTAAAAATTCACCTCCCCGGTCAGCACCAGCTCGGGTCCGTCCCCCTGTAAAAATTTCGTGGCGGCACCCCTGGTAATTCTCAACTTATGATGGGAGCTAACCACCCCCCCTTTCCTGTGCCTGGTACGTTACAGTTCATACCTGTGCCAGGGACGGGTTGGGGTAATGGTCAGAATTTAATCATGCTTTTGTGATGAATACACTTATTTTAAGCACTATGAGGACAATCATGACTGGTGTACTTGCAGGCACAACTTGGACGCAAGAGATGGTCTGGCTCATCGAGAACGACTGTGACTTCGCCGGTGCAGAAAGTCTGCTCTCTCCGGATCGCTACCACTTCCTGGAGATTGCTGCCCTCTGTGCCGACCAGATTCGTCAAGAAATTCGCAACGGGAACAATCTGATCAGCAAAAAGAATTTGTTTGGTAGCATTGAGGATAGACCAAGGCCTTGGTTGGTGAAAACCCATCTGCCACTCGATTTCTGCCCACCGCGTCTTCTTGACACAGCTAAGGTGAGTCATGCCAGGACCTTGCCTCGTGAGAGTTGTGTGAAACAATGCTGTTTATTGACAATTATCGACACTCTGTCATGTTTGAGTTAGAAAAAACATTTACCATATTTTTCATACCCTCTCATTTTACATAACAAACGTGCCAAGGAAATCTGGGCAGATGATCTGGCAGAAAGTCTGAAATCTGTGCAGGAGGGGTTTGTTTCTGCCCAGATTTTCCAGGTTTTCCGATTTACCTGTGATGTGCTCGCAGCCCAGTGGAGCACACCTACCTGAACATGCTTGAACGGTCAGAGACGATGGCACTAGATCAGTCATGTCAGGTGCCTGTTCTGCAGGTTCTCTTGTCAGTGGCGGGAGGGAGGGAAAGATCGTCTTCGATGCTGAGAGCCGTGCAATATGCCCATGGTATATTTATGTACCCTTACCGTAAAAGAAAATAGAAATATATAAAACACTAGCACTAGCTGCGTCAAGCTGATGGTTTTTTATCATAAACCTAATCAATTAGACAGGATTCGATCTTCTGTGTGCTATTACGCGGTCAACCTTCACACTAACTCTTTCTCGCCCTCTTCAGGTGGTCTACGTGTGTCGGAACCCAAAGGATATGTGCGTCTCCTACTTAAATCATTTGAACATGTTCGAAGAGGTCGATCCAAGCATGCAGATTGACGAATTTGCTGAGCTCTTTATGGCCGGTGAAGTCAGTCAACTTCCTTACTTTCCACACGTGCTGGAGGCATGGAACCAGAGGCAGCATCCCAACCTGCTGTTCTTGTTCTTTGAAGAGCTGAAACGTGACCTAAGGGGATCCATCCTGAAGGTAGCTGACTTCCTGGGAAAGAATCTCACTGACAAGCAGCTGGACAGATTGGAAACCCATCTTTCCTTCAACAGCATGAAGAACAACCCTTGGGTCAACAAAAGCATGGCCATGGCGTACTCCCCAATCGACGCGGAGACGCTGGCCGCCAAGGCGACTTCGTCACAGCCTGCCGTGTTCATGCGGAAAGGCGAGGTTGGAAACTGGAAGAAGCACTTCAGCCGGGAGACCTCGGAAAAGTTTGACACGTGGATTAATCGAGAGCTATCTGGCACTGACTTTCGTCTCGATACAAGTCAGACTGCATAAAGTAAACTCACTGCCCACCGCAGCCACGATGGATTTTCCTGCGAATGGAGTTTCGATTCATGCTATGGGAGAAGTTTTGACAATTCAACTTTACAATGTACCTATGTCGTGAAGTAATATATGACTGTGCATGCACATCGTTGTGACAATACTGTTGCATCATGAAAATGACTAGCAATGCCCTTGTTATTGGGCTTTGTCTATCATACGTGTAATTTCTACCTCAAAGTTATTGAGGTTTTATGATTGTTGATTATTCGGCGTAAGGGCGCGCAAACCTTCACGGTCATAAAGCGCCCAATTGAGGTTTTATTTATTTATCCGTTTACCTGCATTTCAAAGAGACGGTCGAATTTTACAGGTGACAGAAATGTGCTCCCATGTGCCATTATCATGATTCCAGAATATATAGGCACAATAGAGATATTCTACAACTAGAGTACGGCACATCTGTGTTGTCGTCAAAATCGAACGTTTTGTTAGTACAAATCTGGACCTCTGTGGGGAAGCTCGTGACTGTTTACTGAAACACCCCTCCCATCAGTGTCCTGAAATTCACAATTTTAGGTGGAGAACGTATCTTTTTCAGATTTATTTAGGGCTCACCAGGGACTTGTGTTGGCCTCACTTGGCAGAGGAATCCCGGGCATGAAAACCAGTATAATACACATATAAATTATGACAATGAATACCCAAACCATATTAGTATAATCCCCAACCGCCATTGATGTAATATCTTGCCTGATTAAGTCCTCTCGCCAATCGCAAACGCCAATACTACTCCCACGATAACGCCGCACAAAACAAAACAATCCTGGCCTGCCACAAACTAAAATACATATAAAACCCGTAGAAAAAACACCAACGGTGACATGGGGAAAAGAAGACAACAAAGGTCTTCTGGAGGTATAATAAACTTTGTCATGTCCCAGAAGTTTCTGGCCCTTTCAAATACAAAAGATAGCGCATATTTCTTGGCTAAGCTGGCTTGGGATTGACTGCTGCCAGATTTTCAGGCGAAGGAAAGACTTCACGTGGGTATTTGTTCAGTGAGGTCGATTGGATCGAGACGCATTCGTTTTCGTCCACTTTTAATTTTCGGCAATTATTCGCATTAGAATAGGATACAAGTCGCATTTGAAAATATCAAAATGAAACTTAGATTTCTATCAAGACCACCAATAATGTGAAAATAATCTTATAATTTCAAGAGAAGCTGCCAAAGTCAACCCTGATTTTTGGCTCTTTTTTTAATGTTGGTAACATTGATGAATAAATCAGGATATATATTATTTTAATGAACAAAAGTTGGAAAGAAATATATGTTTTCTTCAAGACAAATAAATAAGCAATTGCTATATGTTTTTACTATGCGGTTTAAGAGCTTCTTTGAAATTTTAAAACACTCGGAACTACATCGTGATTTCGGTAGAAATCTCCACTTTAAGTGAGGCCGATTCCACCTTTCAATATATTTCGTAAAATACAGATTTGTTTTTCTTTTTGCTAGTTTTTTGAAGTTGAAACATGCTTTAGCAACATTTCTACCGTTCGATTACTCTCAACCGTGCGTTTTGAGAAATGGGATTCCAAAGACATCCAAGTACTTAATTGGCCTCGGTGAAAGGGCCTCAGCTGGATTTCGTCCATTCAGAACAATGACGTCACTTTGTCGCATTTGGGGAGACGAAATGATCTCGGGTGTCATGAATGGGTGCGCAAGTGCAGGCGGTGAGTTTTTTAGTTACTTCGGTAACCTTGGCGAGCCTTGTCTTGAGGCGGAAATATCACCAAGGCGGAGAATACAGAATTTTGAGGTCAGTATGGTTATTGGAAAGAAGACTGGAAATTGAGTGAGTGCGTGGAAGGAATTTGAGTTTGCTGTTGGAAGGGATATTGTGGATGAGGGCTCATTTCTTATCCGTGATACTGCAGATTACCTTTCCGGGAATTCACGATTAATCGAACCATTTCTCCCATCTTAAATATCTACAGGAGATAGGTGGGTAGGTACCTACCTACTCAGTACAGTACTGGGTGAGGTCATAATACCTTGCAACAGTTTTCCACAGCTCGGAGGAAGGCTCAGACTGTACCCTTTGCGGCTCATGATTTTTAAGGCTGGGTATGCCTGCTATTTTCTTAATCTGAACTGATTGTGCATACAAATATAGGCTGGTGGTTTTCACATATTGAAGCAAAATAATCCTGGCAGCGGTTGAGTGTTTAAACCCCACGTCTTGCATTAAATAATGATAGCCTGTGTGGTGCTTGGATGGGTGAATGTTGGAGAATATCAAAATAAGGGGAAGAGGGATTTTATCTGGTTGGTTACTTACCATGGAATCAGGGTCAAATAATGTCTTCTATATATTCCTCTCTCTGCTCCTGACCTGTGTGGACGTGCCTGCCTGGTGCTCTCCGCGATTCAGCCTCCGCCACTGCGACGACCCTGGTATTATAGCTCCTTGTGTAAACATTGTTAGGAATCTTTTGCTACAATTAATGGACTAGTACTTTAATTTAGGCTTTTTTGGACAGCTTTCCTTAATTTTATCTTGTGCATTTGTTATTTATCTAAATCTAGGTTGTCCGTTGAGATACTTGCTGAACCTTGATCATCACTATTTTGAACTATGAATGCCTAGTGCTGTAACCGTCGAGGTAAAATTTAAACTGAAGTCGATTCAAGCCTTAGTCTTTCTTTTATTTTAATTCTGATTGCCATTCACTCTGTAATCTCCGAACCACTTTGTGTATTCCAGTACTCTTGAAAAAAACTTATCATTGGAATTCTCCCGCACTACATCCGCCATCTTCAATTGCTTTGTGAGTGTCGTGGAGTGTTGCTGCGGGTAGGTTGCGGTACGAGATCTCCCTCCCTAATATCCGCTTGCACGCAGTTCTTTCTGAAGTAAGTAGAATTACTGAATAATTATATAACAATCCCTCTCAGTCTTTCTTTTCTCGTTCTCCCCCGTGAACTTAGCTGGTTATATTTGTATATTTAATAGCTTTACGTTTGTCAATGTGGCGCATATGAGATAAAAACCTTGGTCTATTTAGGTTTGTTGGAGTTATTTTCGATTTTTCCGGCTTAGCCTGGGCAAGAAAGGAGAGAAAGTATGATACTTTGACTGTCTAAGGATAGGCAAGGGAGACAACCCTCGTTAAACTTATAGATACATTTTTTTGGGAGCTTGTATTGGTTTTCTGTGTGGCGCATCCCTGTTCTCTCCTCTATCTGGGTGATACTTGATTATTCCTGTAAATTTTCCCAGTCCTGAATTTGCTATTCAACACTAATCTTCAAACCTGATTCCAGACTTGTACTCGGCTGCAACAATGCCTTCTAAAAATAACCTTAAGGAGAAAATTGATGATTTACAGCTAAAATATGCTGCACTTGAGGCCAGAAATACTGTAATTGAGACAGAGCTGCAGGAACTTCGCAAAGGGCAGGAAAATCTTAAACAAGAACTTCTCTCGGCTCACTTGCTTCATGAAGAGGCAGTCTCTGCACAACTTCATGTGGAAAAACTCCTTGAGTCAGTTCTAGCAGATCATGAAGTCCTCATCAAAAAGGAACAAGCCACAACAAAAAGACTAGAGAGCCTAGAGCAGTATGGAAGAAAATTCACACTAGTACTTTCCGGCAGAGCTGTTCCGAACCAATCAGACAACGAAAATGTGAGGCACATTGTGCTTAAACTACTCCTGGATCATCTTGGCATCAATCTGGGAAGGGATGCTTTCACGTCCTGCCATCGGTTGCAAAAAAAGAACACCATCTTGGTCAGATTCAGAGATCTAGATGACAGGATGACAGTCTATAAGAAGAGGACAAAGCCACTACGCCATGGCCTCCTGATTTTTTAATCTCTTACTAAGGATAGGATGGAAGTAGTCCAAATCCTCAGCAGCATGGAGAAAGATAGGGACTGTCCCTTCAAATCTTACTTCACATTCAGGGGGACATATTCATAAAAGTCAAAGACGGTGACAACCCTACAGAGATACCTGTAGGGGTTACCAGGGATCAAATCGCCCAGATCTGCAGGGGAGAGCAGGGGCCCAATCCTGATGCTAGCACCGTGGGTGCCACCCGTGGGGTCATGAGAGGGAGGGACAGGAGGACATGGAAGACTGTCCAAAATAGGCGAACCCATCGCAGACCAAGTGCACCTCCTCTGTCCAGGGGTGGCCAGGTTGTGTCACAGAATCCTGACACAGAGGTGAGCTCAGTGGCAGCACCCGCCATAAACCCCGTCTATGAGTGGGTGTGTGGATAGGGGCCATCGGCCAACCAAAGGTGAATCTCAGTTTGATTCTAGTACTTCAGGTAGCTCTGAGGGCTGTGATGACACAGCTCTTTTGAGCACCGTAACAACTCCCCCTGCCCAGGGAACTGTTGCTGAAACAGTACCTAAGTCTGTGATTGGGTAAAACTAGCCTCTCCCTCCCAATGTGCTCCAGTGGACTGGAAAGCTGATGGTCCAGTGTGTTCAGAGTACATTGGCTGGCGTCCGGCACTGTGCGGCAGTTACGCCAGGCCTCCGCTCCACCGGGCCCCCTGGGTCCGGGGTTGCCGGAGTAGGCGCCAGGACAAGAGCCTGGCGCCGGGGGCGGGCGCTCCCGTCCTGCGACAGTCGTTTGGTGGTGGGCGTCCGCCGCTGAAGACTCGCTGCCGCCCTCCGCCTCCTCGGACCTCTGTCTCTGGGGGCGGGGAGGGCGCCGGGATTGGGGCCCCGGTGCCCGGTGTCGGGCGCACAGCCTGCTTGTCTAGACTTTGTGTAGACCCAATTTCATTGATCTGGACACCCTTCAGCTGATATCGGCTGCCCAAGAAGTTTGGTAGTTGGGACTTGGCTCTCCCTTGTGCAATCCCCTTATATTTGTGTGTAATCCGGGGCCCAGTTCATTTCAATTTTGTTTTGTACTTGTTGTTGCCTCTGATATTGTCTTCTCTCTTTCTCCCTTTTCTGCATGTCTGACTTGTATGCTGACCTTGCACATCTTGAAGAATAAGACTGTCTTTTGACACTTATGTCTCAAATGATGAGGGTTACACTTTCGAGGACGAATTTTCTCACATTGCAGATCAATGTAAATACAACAAACTTCAAACTCTTCAACTTCAGAACTCTAACCTTTCCATGATCCATATAAATGTGAGGTCGCTGCCCAAAAATTTTTAAGAAGTCATTACCCTCCTAGAAAACTGCCCAGCTAAATTTAATGTCATCTGTGTCTCAGAAACTTGGCTAGACGATTACCTAACTAGTTCCTTCCAAATACCAGGATATATTTTCCTTAATAATTGTCCCGAGGCTCATACCCGTGGCAAGGGATCTGCGCTATATATTAAAGAAAATTTGAAACATATTGCTAGGTCTGACCTCTCCTGCAATTTGACTGAATTTCAGTCAACATTTATAGAAATTACTTCACCAGTATCATCTAGCATAATCATCGGGACAATGTATAGGTCCCCTTCATTTGGCTGTACACCTTTTCTAAATTTCCTTGATACGATTACTGACAATATTTCCAAGTCGAATAAAACATGTGTCATAGCAGGTGATTTCAATATTGATCTGTTACAAGTAAACAATTCCTCCATTGCAGACACATTCATGTCGTCCATGGCATCAGCTGGATTCATCCCCACTATTACACTTCCAACCAGAATTACAAATGCATCTGCAACCCTGATTGATAACCTATTTATCAATTTCCCTCAATCTTTCCAAAAGTCTGGGCTTCTTATTGATGATACCAGCGATCATCTTCCAATCTTTATTAATTTTGAGCATGTCAAGCAAAAGCAACCCACTAACCTCAGTCGAACCAAGTATTTTGACCTAGCCTTAGTAGATACTATGGCCCGACGTGTTAAGCATAAACTTGACCAAACCCTTGCTACTAGCGACCCTAACTACTATGCTGATACATTAATTAATACAATTAAAAATGAAATAGGCAATTTATCTAAATCACAAAAAGATATCAAGAATGAACCAATTCAACCTTGGGTCACTACTGGTATGGTGAAATGTATAAATAATAAGAATAAACTGTATCGAAAATTCCTAAAAAACAGAACAACACACAATAGACTTGTCTTTACACGATACAGAAATAGACTAAATTCAATAATTAAGCAATCTAAACAAGCTTTCTATAGAAATAAGCTTGAACAAAACCGCAGCAACTCTCGCAAGCTCTGGGAAACAATGAACGAAATAATAAAGCGGAAAAGAAAAGAAGGTGTCAAACTGCCAGATTCCTTCACAGTCAACAACTAGGAAATAAGTGACCCACAAGAAATAGCTGATCAATTTAATAACTGCTTTGCTACAGTAGGGAATTCTCTTGAATCCCAGCTATCCCCTTCAAACATAGACCCCCTCTCATACTTAAATGATTTTCAAACCGTTAATTTTATGAACCTTAGGCCAGTGACCTCTGAATATGCCTTGCATATCGCTAAAGAACTCAATAACACTGGTGCTGGTTGTGATACTATCACTGCCAAGATACTCAAAAAGCTCACTCCTTACCTAACTACTGAAATTACCTTTCTCATGAATCTTTGCATTGATAAACGTACATTTCCTGACATTCTCAAAATAGCTCTAGTAAAACCATTGTTTAAATCAGGAAACCGTGATCATTTCACAAACTATCGCCCAATATCGATCCTACCAGTTCTTTCGAAATTACTATTATTCTTATTCTTTCTTTACCATTATTCTTTCGAAATACCAATTGTTTCCCTATTCTTCAATTTGTCCTAGGTCGTTCTGGAGAGATATTTGAACATCTTGAACATTTTCAGAAATGTGCTGAGCAAACAAACAAGTATCATCGGCAAAAAACAAGATTTCGTTATTTACTTTAATGGACAGGTCATTTAGGTAGAGGAAAGCAAGCAGGGGCCCTGAAACTGAGCCCTGAGGGAATCCTGCGTTTAGTGGCTGTAGGGAAGATATCGATTCGGATCTTTGATCTTTGACATTGACCTTTGAAATTAACCTTTGACCTTGACCTTTGACCTTGACATTTGACCTTGAGGTACCTTAAATATGCCGTCATAGCATAATATACGTCAGACCGGGTAACGCCATTTGACCGGAAGCACTGATGTCAGTGACCTTGAAAGTCCTGACATGACCTTGACCTGTGATCTTTTACCTTGACTTTGCCCTTATGTGAGGTGACCTAGACATATCATCCCAGTTAAATGGCGTTATGAGGTTACCATTTGGTCTCCAATGCAAGTTGACTGGTCCAACCGCCCGATTACGGCGATTTCAAAATGCAGGTCTGACATTGAAAGCCTCTAATTCAAACAATTTTTTACCGATTTTCAAAATATTTTCACCAATGGACGTGCTATTAAGTTAGGTTAAATGAGGCGGAGTATCGTTTTTCGGCAACGAGCGGTTCTCCGGCTACCTTGGAAAACAGGTGGCGGAGCCTCCGAGGCCCTCTCCAGTGGGTGTGTTTAGTACACGGTCACTAGCAAACCCGTGACGTCACAATGGGCCAAATGGTTCAAATTTAGACCCATTTAGAGAATTCCTTATAACTCAGGAACCATGTGACCTAGAACAAAACAAAAGTCATCAATGTGTTTGTCTTGACCCAAGAACTCAACTTATATGCGGCATGACCTTGTAAGATTGCATTACGATCTTGACCTTAGGGTCAGGGTCTCATTATACCCCTTCAAGGCTATCTGGCATATTATTGAAATTTTTTGATCATGCTCATTACCAAGATGCCAAATCTAAGACTATCTTGTTTCGTTCAAAAGTTATAAACACAAACTGTTTGAATACTGTGACGTTTGGGGACCTCTGGTTACCTTGGTATCGACCAGACCTCACAATAGATGACAGCATGTACATTTTTCCTTCAAGGGCTTTCGAATGATGTTTAGACACTTGAGCTAGCTCTTCTAGAAGCCGCATTATACCCTAGTTTTGTCAGTCTCATTTTAGAAGAGCAGAAACGCCTGGAATGGGTTTAGCAATGACGTCATAACTCGTTGACCCGACCTGACGTAATGCTATCTCTTAGTCATAATCTGCCAAATTGATCACCCTAGAGACCGATGCTCATCTCATTTGAATCGGCTCAGAATAACACTTATCCCAATGCGGATACAAGGGGGACTAGGAGGCTCAAGCCCCTAGTCAGAGTGGTTATGGTAAATGCATAGCTGGATGCTGATCTAAGGCAATGGCGGCGGAGGCTAGAGTTCTCTAGCCCCTCCCCCCCCCCCCCTCCCCAATAAAATCAGGACCTGCCACTGACTTATCATATCTAGACCTGTTGATCTAGGATAACAGCCCACCGATGGCCATAGTCCACGTGACCCGTTGCGGGGAGCAAAGGAGAACGGGATCTAGCTCACCCAAATATAGGATTAGGCACCCTGCCCTGGCCTAAGCCAAGCAATCTCAATTCCTTCCACTTTGAGATCATATAACGTCAAGGATAGATCGCTGGAGAACTCCAGGTGAAAGCAAGAGGGACTGTGAAAGAAAACGGAATAAATACACGTTCGCTCTCTTTACTATTTCAACTGCAAACAACAATGCTGTTTATTTTAGTCGCTTTAGACGTGTGCAAATAGATGCAACCAGGACATTAGATTACATCCCACCCACTTTTTCTATAAATCTGCATTTGTGTGTAAGGATGAGGTTATGCGTACTGTTGCAGAGCGATTATCGCACCGGGACGGCTGGGAACCAGTACAATTAACCAGTGTAGCACTGGCAACAGCGTGATGCAAATCTCAGACTATGTCGCCAAATTTCTGATTCGCCTCTCGATCTCAGTTCAGTTGTGTGCAAGCAGAAATCCCGCCATGATGGGCACACAACAGCGTACAGTTGGCATCACTAGTCGCGGCTAGTCAAACAAACAAGAGCCAAGGTCAGTCCTTGCACCACTACCAGTATCTCAATTGGCAGCAACCACATGTGTCGGCTAGCCGCCGACGCCAGTGAGTGACGCTGTGGCGACAGTGGCGCAGCGATGAGCGTCATCCCGTTCCCGTACACAGCCCAGCCTTCTCTCCCCGCGCAGGGGGAAAGGCTGGAGGCTGCGTTCAAAATCTACGGGAAAAACGGGTTAGCACTGTTTGGTCCGTCGAAGGTTTTAATGCCGGCTGACGCCGGGCCATTTCTACAAGAGTACTACAACACACCAGTTCATCCCGGAGATGTATGGATTGTCACCTTGCCAAAATGCGGTAAGCTTCTGGATCTAACCGATGCACGGTGGTGAGCAGCCTCGTTTAGCCTGCATTTATTCCAGATTTCAAAGTTCTGACCTCTGGACCAATCCTACACGATCTAACTTAGAATTGTCGGTATTTCGTTTTTGTGGAAATGTGTGTGACTTTTGTATTTTTAGATGATTATTGGTACCGAAACGTATCGATGAAGTGGCTGTTTTGTGACTTTTTCATCATAAGAGGCAGCACAGCGACAGAAAGGCAGCGCGTGGCGCACATATCATCAACCGATGTTTGACAGAAACTAGCATGTGAATCATCACTTACAATGCATAAATGCAGATTTCGAATCCTTATTTTGAAACGATTTCGTTCATCAGAGGTGCAGAAACTTGCCAACTCGGCTACTGGAGTTTGTGACACATTTACGAAAATCGAGGTGCATAATTGTGACAAAATAGCGGTCCTGACTATATGGTTCAAAATCAAACCACATATTTTCGAAATACAGAATGAAGCGTGTAGCAAATATTTTAATTTAGCAGCTCTGTTCTTCAATTGCACAGCGTACCATTAGTGATACAATATTGGTACTGTGTTCAGTTTCTACTAAAACGAGGGACCCCCGCTGCAGAAAACCCGGAAACCGCTGTCACAGTTGCCAGATTTTAACATGCAGCCCAATGGTGCCGATTGTTAGTAGTTGCCAGAAAGTTGTCGCCTAGATACCCGAAATGTAACAGTGAATGTTTTCGCTGTCACAGTTGCCAGATTTTAACATGCAGCCCAATGGTGCCGATTGTTAGTAGTTGCCAGAAAGTTGTCGCCTAGATACCCGAAATGTGACAGTCAATTTTTTCGAGAAATACACAATTTTGGGCATATTTAAGGAATGAACGATAACGCAGACACCTTATCAAGTACTTCTCTGTCCATTTTTCAGGTTAAATCATATTTACAGCTTGAGTCTCTTCGATTTAGTGGCCCCTATTTCTTCGAATTTAGTATTAGGTACGCCTAAAAGCTACTAAGAAAAGTACTAAATGAGTGAAAAAATAAACATAGCTGGGTAGCAATTCTACTTAAACTGCGCAACAGTGACAAGACAAGTTCGAAGTGTTTATGTGATGTAGAGCCTGCCAAAAATTTAAACAGGTGGGAAGTCACTTATTTTGAGGGTATATTTACTAGGTATATCTGAGATAAGTGCAGGCTAAAACTAGCTAGAATAAATATTGCTGTTCATGGCTAATCTAAGATGAATGTAGGCTACTGTATGACTCATGCACTTTAATATATCAAACTTGGTTTTTCATTCCTTGGCTTGCTTGTGCCTTAGCTTATTTGTGCCCTAGATTGGTTAGATAGATTTGAAGCTGGAGGAAGTTGGTAGAGTTTGCGCCAGCAACAGGCTGGCAACAACAGTGATTCAGGTGAGATTTCATGATCAAATTATCATATCAATATTGTACAGATAGCAAATGTGTGCCAATGCAGTCCTCCACAAAGTGTTAACACCCACACTGGAGTGGGGCCTGGCACCAACATGCACTGGAGGGGGGCCTAGTAGACTTCCTTCTCATCTCAGAAAATCACAGCAAATCTCAAAAAGAAAGAGACTTCGAAAAACGCTGGTTGGGGGTGTGTTGCTTACTACCAGCGGTAGTAAGCAATGCACAGGACCTGAACTGCATGGAGTTAAAGCAGGATTTTGACTTCACTGGATCTTTCTTTGGTATGTGAATTCCAATACTTCTGTACCTATTAGGCCAATAGACATAATTTTACATCTATGCAGGCTAGTTGCCTCAGAGTTTTTACTGCAAGAAGGAATGACCAGGCAGGTGATATCGTGGGTGGGAGGAAAATTTTAAGCATTTGATGTTTATAAAAATGCTACCTAAGGTTCACTTTACCAACACCTTTTAGGTAGATCCAAATCCTATGTTAACATTGACATTTTTGTCCCTTTTGTTGATATGTGAGATAGAAGTTTAGTGGGGGGGGAGGAGCTGTGATTAGGGTTCCCAATTGTGTGTACATGTGCGCTCCCATTAATAGATAGGTATGTTCCCAATAATAACTATTTTCATGATAATTGCTACATTTAATCATGTGGAAATGTACCATAATTGGAAACACTCCTTCCAAAAATGGAAACTTCTTCAAAAAGGGAAATGCATGTCATTGGGGAAACTGCGGTCAGAGTTGCCAATAATAGTTATGATCCCAATACTGGAAACAATAACCCATAATTGGAAATTTTCCTTCCAAAACAAAAACATGATCTAAAAATGAAAACACAGTTTACTACTTTCATGCTGTAATGGTTTGGTGCTTGAACCTTGTCTGCTGCAAAAAGTAGGAGACAGGTAGAAGACATTCAGCATATTGGAAATAGTATTCAAGTATACAATTATGATTTCCAGCTCTGTGTGACAGAGGAGGCATACGTCGCATTGAGTTTGTGACAGCCAGCATACTTTCTGCACCTCTGTCGTTCATCTCGGGGCATGATGCTTCAACAACCCTTTATCACGCACCATAAAGGAAATTATATTTGAATTATGTGTGAAATCAACATCAAAGACCGGGTGCTATATAGCCGCTAATGCTGGTGCACCCTTAAGCCCCAATAATCAACCAATCAACATTAAAGACCACAGCAGACCACATTCCAGTTCTAGATTCGTAATCAGTGCACTGCATTGGAGTCAATGCAAGTGTCGTGCAGAAATTTGCGGTCTTTGGACAATTCTTGAAAAACTGTTGCTTAGATCTCACAAGTGGCAGTTTAAAGACAGATTACGCGTGTGTTTTTACCATTGGCTTCGTTAAATTGCAGAATTTTGGACACCTTCATCAAATATTGCACCTTAGAACACAGAACTAAAACTGTTTTATTGTTAGCCATTGTTTTAGGCTGTGCAGTTATACTATGGGCTCGCCCTGTCGTTGGAAATCCAGTTTTGACCAAGTTTATACAATTTGACTCACTGGTAAACATTATCATCATACTGCCCATGAAATATGTATTAGTGATAATTTTAGGACGTCATTTATGTGCAGTGCATGTCCAGGCTTGGGATCGGTTCCCCTGGGACGCTCCGGCGCTCAATAGTTTACCCGACGTACAGGTCGGCTGGCAACTGACTGATGAGAGGGTGACCTGAGCGGGGCGGCCGTCCCTGTGCTTTGTGGGACGTTAAATTTTGGCTTCTAAATTGACCCTCCATTGAGGGAGTTGCTCTTTCGGGTGGTAGGACCGGGGTCTCCGTGACAAGTCCCTTAATGACTTTAGTGAGACTCCGACTCCAACAGCCGTACTAGGAACAATTTGAACAAAATTAAAAAAAGTGTTATAAAAAAAATCACATGAAAGTAGCTGTATGATAATTGGCTCTCATCCCAGGTCGTTAAAAGTCAACCCCAGCCTCAAATATTGACCGGAGTAGAATAAACACAAGGTATGGCAATTCCACATATTTACATGGATCATGACGTCCCTAATTGTTTTCAATAGTTAACTTTGGGATTGTTTTGGACAGGACTATCGATTGCACTTTAGATTGAGAAAATCGGTTGGATAATACTCATGGGTGCCAAAAGCGGTGGGACGGGGGGACGCGTCCCCCATTGGCCAACCACGGGGACGTCCCCCAAATTTTTGGGTCCGTCGTGATTAATGCTGCCAGGTACCGAATATGCTAAAAATTCACCTCCCAAGGCCAGCACCAGCTCGGGTCCGTCCCCCCCTGTAAAAATTTAGTGGCGGCGCCCCTGGTAATTCTCAAGTTATGATGGGAGCTAACCACCCTCCCTCTTCCTGTGCCTGGTACGTTACAGTTCATACCTGTGCCAGGGACGGGTTGGGGTAATGGTCAGAATTTAACACGCGCATTGACGGGGGCGGGTACCCGCCCCTCGGGTTTTCGGAGATAGCAGAAAAACGGTGGCGCGTAGCGCCGCCGTACTTGGTATACCTTTTCCTCGTCATTTTTACAACTTCTGTGAAAATTTTAAGGTTAGGTCATCTCAGGTCAGGTCACCAGTACAGGTCAAGTGACCCGACCTCAAAAAAGTTTAAGATAGCATAAGTCGGAGCAGGGTGAACTTATCCGATTGAAACTCATATCACATAATAGCCCCACCGAGTTCTCCAAAATATGTTCCGGGATTTTTGATATCGATGACCTAAGGTCAGGTACGAGGTATGACCTCTCCATAGGAAATACATGGGAAAAATGGTTTTTACGGAATAACTCAGTAACGGATGGTGATACAGCATTTATTTTAGCTGCATTAGACTCGCCTGGGCTTTGCGGTTCTAATGATATGCATTTTATATAATTTGACCCTGACCTGACCTCAGGTCAGGTCAAATCCTTGATTTGACCTAGCAAGGTCAAATTATATATCATTCGATTCGGCTTGCTGAGAGGATTCATATAGTTTAAGTCGTTTTGCTTTATCTTTACTTGTTCAGATGTAATGGCCGAAAAACTGAATTTATGTTATCCCTATGACGGGCATGTTTTGACCTCTCGTGACCTTAAATGTGACCTGACAAAAAATGGTTCAAATGTTTTCGATGGAGAAGCGGATGGGCAGCCCAACGCCGTTTACCGTTTTTGCTACCTACCGTGGTTCTCGGATCTTAGGGGGGTACCCCCCGTCAATGCGAAGGTGGCTCAGACCCCGTCAATCTGTTAATCATGCTTTTGTGATGAATAACTTATTTTAAGAACTATGAGGACAATCATGACTGGTGTACTTGCAGGCACAACTTGGACGCAAGAGATGGTCTGGCTCATCGAGAACGACTGTGACTTCGCCGGTGCAGAAAGTCTGCTCTGTCCGGATCGCTACCAATTCCTAGAGATTGCTGCCATCTGTGCCGACCAGATTCGTCAAGAAATTCGCAACGGGAACAATCTGATCAGCAAAAAGAATTTGTTTGGTAGGATTGAGGATAGGCCAAGGCCTTGGTTGGTGAAAACCCATCTGCCACTGGATTTCTGCCCACCGCGTCTTCTTGACACAGCTAAGGTGAGTTATGCCACGACCTTGCCTCGTTAGAGTTGTATGAAACAATGGTGTTTATTGACAATTATTGACACTCTGTCATGTTTGAGTTAGAAAAAAAATATTTACCATATTTTTCATACCCTCTCATTCTACATAACAAACGTGCCAAGGAGATCTGGGCAGATGATCTGGCAGAAAGTCTGAAATCTGTGCAGGAGGGGTTTGTTTCTGCCCAGATTTTCCAGGTTTCCCGATTTACCTGTGATGTGCTCGCGGCCCAGTGGAGCACACCTACCTGAGCATGCCTGAACGGCCAGAGACGATGGCACTAGATCAGTCATGTCAGCTACCTGTTCTGCAGGTTCTCTTGTCAGTGGCGGGGGGAGGGAAAGATCGTCTTTGATGCTGAGAGTCGTGCAATATGCCCATGGTATATTTATGTACCCTTACCGTAAAAGAAAACAGAAATATATAAAAAACTAGCACTAGCTGGGTCAAGATGATGGTTTTTCATCATAAACCTAATCAATTAGACAGGATTCGATCTTCGGTGTGCTATTACGCGGTAAACCTTCACACTAACTCTCTCTCTCTCTCTCTCTCTCGCCCTCTTCAGGTGGTCTACGTATGTCGGAACCCAAAGGATATGTGCGTCTCCTACTTAAATCATTTGAACATGTTCGAAGAGGTCGATCCAAGCATGCAGATTGACGAATTTGCTGAGCTCTTTATGGCCGGTGAAGTCAGTCAACTTCCTTACTTTCCACACGTGCTGGAGGCATGGAACCAGAGGCAGCATCCCAACCTGCTGTTCTTGTTCTTTGAAGAGCTGAAACGTGACCTAAGGGGATCCATCCTGAAGGTAGCTGACTTCTTGGGAAAGAATCTCACTGACAAGCAGCTGGACAGATTGGAAACCCATCTTTCCTTCAACAGCATGAAGAACAACTCTTGGGTCAACAAAAGCATGGCCATGGCGTACTCCCCAATCGACGCGGAGACACTGGCCGCCAAGGCGACTTCGTCACAGCCTGCCGTGTTCATGCGGAAAGGCGAGGTTGGAAACTGGAAGAAGCACTTCAGCCGGGAGACCTCGGAAAAGTTTGACACGTGGATTAATCGAGAGCTATCTGGCACTGACTTTTGTTTCGATACAAGTCAGACTGCATAAAGTAAACTCACTACCCACCGCAGCCACGATGGGTTTTCCGGCGAATGCAGTTTCGATTCATGCTATGGGAGAAGTTTTGACAATTCAACTTTGCAATGTACCTATGTCGTGAAGTAATATATGACTGTGTATGCACATCATTGTGACAATACTGCTGCATCATGAAAATGACTAGCAATGCCCTTGTTATTGGGCTTTGTCTATCATACGTGTAATTTCTACCTCAACGTTATTGAGGTTTTATGATTGTTGGTTATTCGGCTTAAGGGCGCGCAAACCTTCACGGTCATAAAGCGCCCAATTGAGGTTTTATTTATTTATCCGTTTACCTGCATATCAAAGAGACGGTCGAATTTTACAGGTGACAGAAATGTGCTCCCATGTGCCATTATCATGATTCCAGAATATATAGGCACAATAGAGATCTTCTATTACTAGAGTACAGCACATCTGTGTTGTCGTCAAAATCGAACGTTTTGTTAGTACAAATCTGGACCTCTTTGGGGAAGCTCGTGACTGTTTACTGAAACACCCCTCCCATCAGTGTCCTGAAATTCACAATTTTAGGTGGAGAACGTATCTTTTTCAGATTTATTTAGGGCTCACCAGGGACTTGTTTTGGCCTCACTTGACAGAGGAATCCCGGGCATGAAAACCAGTATAATACACATCTAAATTATGACAATGAATACCCAAACCATATTAGTATAATCCCCAACCGCCATTGATGTAATATCTTGCCTGATAAAGTCCTCTCGCCAATCGCAAACGCCAATACTACTCCCACGATAACGCTGCACAAAACAAAACAATCCCGGCCTGCCACAAACTAAAATACATATAAAACCCGTAGAAAAAACACCAACGGTGACATGGGGAAAAGAAGACAACAAAGGTTTTCTGGAGGTATAACAAACTTTGTCATGTCCCAGAAGTTTCTGGCCCTTTCAAATACAAAAGATAGCGCATATTTCTTGGCTAAGCTGGCTTGGGATTGACTGCTGCCAGATTTTCAGGCGAAGGAAAGACTTCACGTGGGTATTTGTTCAGTGAGGTCGATTGGATCGAGGCGCATTCGTTTTCGTCAACTTTTAATTTTCGGCAATTATTCGCATTAGAATAGGATACAAGTCACATTTGAAAAGATCAAAATGAAATTTAGATTCCTATCAAGACCACCAATAATGTGAAAATAATCTTATAATTTCAAGAGAAGCTGCCAAAGTCAACCCTGATTTTTTTACTATTTTTTAATGTTGGTAACATTGGTGAATAAATTAGGATATATATTATTTTAATGAACAAAAGTTGGAAAGAAATATATGTTTTCTTCAAGACAAATAATTAAGCAATTGCTATATGTTTTTACTATGTGGTTTAAGAGGTTCTTTGAAATTTTAAAACGCTCGGAACTACATCGTGATTTCGGTAGAAATCTCCACTTTCAGTGAGGCCGATTCCACCTTTCAATATATTTCGTGAAATACAGACTTATTTTCCTTTTTACTAGTTTTTTGAAGTTGAAACATGCTTTAGCAACATTTCTACCGTTCAATTACTCTCAACCGTGCGTTTATTATTGAGAAATGGGATTTCAAAGACATCCAAGTGCCGAATTGGCCTCGGTGAAAGGGCCTCAGCTGGATTTCGTCCATTCAGAACAATGACGTCACTTTGTCGCATTTGGGGAGCCGAAATGATCTCGGGTGTCATGAATGGGTGCGCAAGTGCAGGCGTTGAGTTTTTTAGTTACTTCGGTAACCTTGGTGAGCCTTGTCTTGAGGCGGGAATATCACCAAGGCGGAGAATACAGAATTTTGAGGTCAGTATGGTTATTGGAAAGAAGACAGGAAAGTGAGTGAGTGCGTGGAAGGAATTTGAGTTTGCTGTTGGATGGGATATTGTGGATGAGGGTTCATTTCTTATCCGTGATACTGCAGATTACCTTTCCGGGAATTCACGATTAATCGAACCATTTCTCCCATCTTAAATATATACAGGAGATAGGTGGGTTAGTACATACCTACTCAGTACAGAACTGGGTGAGGTCATAATAACTTGCAACAGTTTTCCACAGCTCGGAGGAAGGCTCAGACTGTACCCTTTGCGGCTCATGATTTTTAAGGCTGGGTATGCTTGCTATTTTCTTAATCTGAACTGATTGTGCATACAAAATATAGGCTGGTGGTTTTCACATATTGAAGCAAAATAATCCTGGCAGCGGTTGAGTGTTAAAACCCCACGTCTTGCATTAACCTCGCGCCCCACCGGGGGTCCGGCGCCACCTTCGCCCCACCGGGGGGCCATCGATGGCCCCCCTCTAACTCCGAAAATATGGGCGTTAGCGCAAATCTGCAAAGTGCAATAGAAAGCTCGCGTGAATTCAGTAAGAAACTACTTCGCATGTTTTAGTGCTCAGGTCAATGGTTTGACCTCCAGAAGTCAAATTAGGTCAAGATCGGCTATTTTCACTCAAATATGCAATGATTAAGCAAACTGGGCATAACTCTTATGTCATTAGAGCTATTGAGGCCTGGTAAAGTACATTTGATAGCAAATTGCCAGTACTTTTTTCGCTATGTGGAACGTAAAGACCTCCCGCCAGTTGTTTGACCGCCAGAGGTCACCTCGTGACCTAATATGACCTGAGGTCACGAAAGGTCAAAAAGTGACCTTGCCGTATATCAAATGAAAGCCAGTGACAAGACAAACACGATGGTTTTTGTTTCACCGCTCTAGCTCAATTAGGTCAAAAGTTATTGTCAAAATACTGTTTTTGACCTCTGGTGACCTTGGATGACCTTGGAAAAGTCAAAGGGAAAATA
The DNA here is from genome assembly GCA_034440635.1 of Lepas anatifera. Classification (NCBI taxonomy): domain Eukaryota; kingdom Metazoa; phylum Arthropoda; class Thecostraca; family Lepadidae; genus Lepas; species Lepas anatifera. The sequence goes on from JAOTON010001803.1 coordinate 1,472,727, forward strand.
TGACCCCTGGGATCCGTGAAAGGGTGTCCAAAAACGTTGTTCTGAGCAGTCTGAGTATTTGCAATCATTTTTGTGGCTTTTATATCATGAAATAGCTTTTCCCAATGCTTTTCCAATGGGAGAGGTCGCCTCGTGACCTGACCTCAGGGCACGAAATCGAAAAATCCCGGACATACACCTTGTAGACCCTGGAGGGTTCATGAAGTGTAGGAAGTTTCAAATCGATCGACTTTGAAATGTAGCTCTTACAGAGCTCTAAAGGTGAAGTGAGGTGACCTTGGTTGACCTGGTCTGGTGACCTGACCTTGGGTGACCCGGAGTAAAAAATTTCAGGGAAGATGGGAAAATGATGCAGTGAGAGGTAGAGCCCTCAACCGCGGTGCTGCGCCTCGTCGTTTTTCTGCTATCTCGGAAAAACCGTAGGGGGGCCATCGATGGCCCCCCGGTGGGGCGAGGGTTAAACAATGATAGCCTGTGTGGTGCTTGGATGGGTGAATGTTGGAGAATATCAAAATAAGGGGAAGAGGGATTTTATCTGGTTGGTTACTTACCATGGAATCAGGGCCAAATAATGTCTTCTATATATAAATATTAAAAATTATGTAGCTTCCTAGTTCTATGTTCATGGGTTAGAGATTCAGGGTTATTAGACCCTATCTATATATGAGGTATGTACAACTGCGGAGCGTCAAAATTATTTCATTCCACTAGCAGGTAGCAGAACGATGATTCTTCACTTCCATTCTACAGCAGATATTTTCATCTACTGTCAGTAAAAAAAACTGGTGGTAGTTGTTGCTTATATTTCGAAGGCATATTAACACGCGCATTGACGGGGGTCTGAGCCACCTTCGCATTGACGGGGGGCGGGTACCCGCCCCCCTAAGATCTCGAGAACCACGGTAGGTAGCGAAAAACGGTAAACGGCGTTGGGCTGCCCATCCACTTCTCCATCGAAAACATTTGGACCATTTTTTTGTCAGGTCACTTTTAAGGTCACGAGAGGTCAAAACATGCCCGTCATAGGGATAACATGTAAAATTCAGTTTTTCGGGCATTACATCTGAACAAGTAAAGATAGAGCAAAACGACTTGAACTTTATGAATCCTCTTAGCAAGCCAAATTGAATTATATATAATTTGACCTTGCTAGGTCAAATCAAGGATTTGACCTGATCTGAGGTCAGGTCAGGGTCAAATTATATAAAATGCATATCATTAGAACCGCAAAGCCCAGGCCAGTCTAATGCAGCTAAAATAAATGCTCTATCACCATCCGTTACTGAGTTATTCCGTAAAAACCATTTTTCCCATGTATTTCCAATGGAGAGGTCATGCTTCGTACCTGACCTTAGGTCATCGATATCAAAAATACCGGAACATATGTTAGAGAAGTCGGTGGGGCCATTATGTGATATGAGTTTCAATCGGATAAGTTCATCCTGCTCTGACTTATGCTATCTTAAACTTTTTTGAGGTCGGGTCACTTGACCTGTACTGGTGACCTGACCTGAGATAACCTAACCTTAAAATTTTCACAGAAGTTGTAAAAATGATGAGGAAAAGGTATACCAAGTACGGCGGCGCTACGCGCCGCCGTTTTTCTTCTATCTCCGAAAAACCCGAGGTGGGGGCGGGTACCCGCCCCCCGTCAATGCGCGTGTTAATACAGTCCTAAATCAAAGTATTATCCTGAAGAAGTATTGGTTTGGTAAGAAGCAATAAACAGGTCCAGGAAAAGGGCTGTAATGGGACTTGTAAGGCTGGAAATACTCAACAACAAAAATGAGGCATGTTAAGAAAGAGGGGGATTTTGGTCTCTTTTTGGGATTTTGGCCTCACTCTCCACATTACGTGAAAGCAATTTCAGGACCCTGCCTTCGATAATCGTATTCAATTGAATTCAATACACATAATTCAACAAAAGGTTGTGATGACAACGATCTAATGTGCCACGAATCCTCGCAATAAATAATGACTTTTTCTGCGAACACTATTTAGTTGTGAGCTAAATCCTGAAGCTCTCGTTGAAATTATCACGTGATTCTCCAATTAACCTGGCCAAGATTTGTAGTAACAAAATTTTCAATTTTGACGTCGGAGTATTGCCGTTTTGTACAGAATGTCATGGGTTGAAAAGAACCTGCATGGTTTCAGGACATCCTTTCAAAGGGCTCTGGTAGACGTTTTCGCGCATAAACCAAGTGCCGTTTCGTTCAATGCATTGCTCTTGTAAAGTAGGTACTGATGTTCTGTGTCATTCTATGGCTCTTGTACCATTTATGTTTGTATCGTGTGAGAACCTTCAACCATTTGCTAAATTAGTAACATATATGCCAATTATTGTGTGCCAATTATTCGTACGTTGTGTAAATTTCTTATAACTGAATTGTAATCGTTAGACTAAGAACTCAATTTGCATCGATGCAGTTATGTCTGGTTTCTATTTTGTGGTTGAATCACTTATATAAGCAAGCTTGGACATTATTTATGTTTCAGATATTTCGCTTGTTCCATCATAAGCAGAGGAAACTGGTCCTGACCAATGTGTCTTTAACTAGTAATATAAAATAACATTTTAAACTGCGTGTGGTTTGACGGGTGGATGGTAGTTTAGAAGAAATATGAACGAGCCAAGGCGCTTCCCGCATTCTGTAGAAGCAAGGCTTGGTACGTGTTTTGAGAAACTGTGAACCCGCTTTTAGATTTTCCTGATTAAATGTCATTTCGATACTGAGGCCGAAACATTCCAATACCAGTAACGAAAAAATAAATAAATAGCATGTCGCGACAGCCGAGTGGTCCTTGACTTCGCCAGCCGTGTGTGACTTACCATTGGGCTCTGGCAGGAGTCTCTCTCCCGTGCAACTTTTCCGCACCAGCCCTCCCACTGACCCAACGCCAACGACGGGCTGCTCACAGGCGCTGCGCCCCATCCGTGGGGTCGGACGACTAAATGCCACCTTCATGGGATCACAGATATGGAGGGGAAAGGCGAGACAGTTGTTGAATCATTAAACAATGTCTAATGAGTTACACGGGGAGAGGAAATGAAGACAGAAAATTATAACTATTGTAAATATCTTTCATTTTTAGCAACTATTCGAACTTCTAGCCCTATCGAGTCCTAACACGCTTATTAACGGGGTAGGGGGTGGGGGTACCCGCCCCTCCCTTGAGTATTTTCAGGCGTACTGGCTGTTCATGGGGCTGCTGTACTGAGTAAAATTTTTATTAAACAAAATTACAAGGCAAAGTATTAGGTCCAAGTCATTTCAGGTTAGGTCATCAGTGCAGATCAGGTGAGCTCGCCTTCAAAAGTTTTAAGATAGCTTAAGTAATAACAGGGTTAATTTAGTAATCTTAAATTCATATCACACGATTGGCCCACCGGATATCTCAAAGTACTGATAGTGATATGCCCTAAAGTCAAGTACAAGCTATGCTCTTTGGGGGATGGGTGGATTAGTGGATGGCATCAAAATCGCCTGAGTTACTAGTCCCGGGTTCAAGTCCTGGCGGAGCCTCTGAATAAGTTGATCGGATCCCCCAAATCCCTCCCAGCAGGCGAGAGTTGGCGATGGCGTTTAATACTGGCGGTTGATGTGTCGTTAAATACAAATAATCATTTAAGCCATGCTCTTCGTTAGAAACGCATGGGTAATATGGTAACTTCTTCGCAAATGACGATGAGCGTGTCTTTCGACGCTGTTGGTTTTCCACACATTGGTTTGAATGATGTGCCATTTTACTCAAGCTTGTTTTTATCAGACGCCTGTTCGGGTCAAATCCTAGATTGAACCCAGCAAGGTCATATTTCAGGCGGCTTGATGAGGGGATTACAAGGGTGGATATAGTTTTGTTATAGATACATCCAATGCTATGACTGAAAAAAACTGAAAATTGTCATTTGATACATGATATCCCTGTGGTGACATGCTTTGACCTCTGGTCACTTCGGTTTTGACCTTGACTTGGACTTAAGACTTTGGTTTTGACCTGGAAGAATGTAGAGCACTTTCTTTGGAGCTTAGGCCAGGCTACCTTACACCATTTGCTGGTTTTGACTAGCTAGCGTGGTTCTTCAAGGCTTAGGAAATGGGTACCCGCCATACCCCGTCAAGGTAAAGCTGGCTCAGACCCCGTCAATGCGCACGTTATCCCTTGCCCCGGTGGCGGGTATGAGCCACCTTCGCCCTGGTGGGGGGGGGGCTAAAAAAGACCCCCACGATCTCAAAAACTAAGAGAGCTCGAAAAAAGTGCAAGACGTCAATCGAAAGCTCTTCAAAAATTATATCGAAAATACTTCGGTCATGTTTCTCTTCAAGTCAATATCAAGGTCACCAGAGGTCAAAATAGGTCAAAATCGCTAATATGAGGTGCACTAAGGAAAACTCATATATCTCAGAAACTATGATAGCTAGAAACATTTTTTAACACCATTCGGAAGCTCTTGAGATGCTCTTTCATTACAGTTGCATTCATTATCGTGTCAGGTCAAAGCCTAGGGAGCTACAGGTCACTGAATATTGGGAATGTTCTTGAGAATGTCCATAGCCACCCATGCACAAGGGCGTTTCCTTTTTCGCTTATAAATTCCAAACCAAGTAAGATGCAGCCATAGTTGATTCACCATTGCAATTTTCTCGTTAATACAAATAGAATGATATATGATATTGCTATGCCAGGTCAAATTTGAAAATTTGACCTGGCCCAGGTCAACGGTCTGACCTAACTTGACCTGGTATAGTCATGATGTATATCATTTAACTTGCAGTGACTATACAAACACTTTGGTGATAAAATAAAAGTTATATCTTTGTTTATTCAAAATTTATAGAGTAAAACACCAAAAAAATGCTTATTTGATCTAAAGTGACCTTTCAAAGGTCACAAACAAAATTATTTGGCATAAAATTCAGAAATGAGGTAAGAGCAAGCCGTAACCGATATTTGAGTTTGATTCCACCTATACTTACTGAGAAAAGCTCATTTCGTGATTTTCCCCTTGTATTTACAATGGGGAGGTCATGCTTTGCACATGACCTTAGGTCACCAATATAAAAATACCAGAAGATATGTTGTAGCTCCTGGTTGGCCCAATAAGTGGTATGAGTTTCAACTTGATCAATTAACCCGCCTTTTAGTTATGCAGTCCTAAGCATTTTTTGAGGTGAGGTCACTTCACCTGGCCTGGTGACCTGACCTGATATGACCTTGAGCTAAAATTATCAGAAAAGATGTAAAAATGATAAAGGAACAGCTAGACCAAGTTTGGCGGCGCTGCACGTCGCCGTTTTTTGGTCACTTTGGAAAAACCTGAGAGTGGGTCTACAAAGACCCCCACCCGGGCGAATGTTAAGCTCCAAGCCTACCGGCGGCAGGGTGGGCTTCGTCCACCCTAAGGCATCAGCGTCGCTCACCCAAGAGTGGTGAAGATTTTCAATGCCTGCCAACGCGATGGCTGGATGGGCTTCGCCCACCCTAAGGGGCGAACCTTACTCACCCAAGGATGTTGTCCTGTTGTAGTACTCCATGCTAGTGTCTGTTTGTGTCGGTGCCCCAACGATGCCCCAAGACCTGGTACTGGGGTGCCGAGTGTACACTCGTCGGGTCAGATTTACTAACTAAGTAACTAACAGGGCAATCATAATGATATCTCTAGCCCCAGCCGATTACACCTACATTTGTCGTGAAAATAGTCGGGCGGTACACACGGTGTTGATTTGATGAATATTCTGGAAACAGACAGCATTGATAACTTAGGCCTTTGACCAGAAGCGGATCTAGAACCCCATTTCTTCCGGAGCTTGAACTAGGGCGCTCAAGCGCCCCCTTCCGCTCGCCATCACTTTGAATGCTCTCTGACTATGCAGTTTTTGAGAAGAGCATGTCCCGCAATATTCGCAAATCTTATCCTGATAACAGGGATTCACTTGCTAAACTATATGCAAGCAGCGTTTGTACGACTTGTTGCTGTATGATACGACACGAATTCTTTGATGAATCACCCAAGGACAGTGTCCGATCCAGGAATTCATTGGGGGGCGAGGGGCTCAAGCCTCTCCCGCCAGTACCTTGGAGTCCCTAGCCTGCGTATTAACTATAGGGGCTCGGAAATTTCGGGAGGGTTGGCCCTACCCCCTCCTCTTGGATTCACCACTGCCAAAGGACACAGTCTATAGATTATCTTACATAGGACCTACGACTAGCTCAATGTTGTAACTTTACCATTGTGAGTCTCTAAAAATACTGTAGGGAAAATTTTTGGTAGATAACGCTCGAAATAACTTAACGTCGATGAAAAAATGGGGAAGGGCACCGATTTCCTACTATCGTGATATACGTGACTTTTCGTATCTCTTCATGGCTTATTCATTTAGATACATGTTCAGTGGTTCGTCAAAGGGCTGGTTACCCTCGCTGAGGAGTGTGTTTTGGAGGGAGGGGGCATGGGGGGGCTGCAATTGTGCCTGATGCTGCTGTTCCGTGAAATGAATAACTTCCACGGGTGATGGTGAGGGAGGGAGTGAGAGTGTGGCTTTTGCTTGTTTTTGCCATGATGGAAGCTGGCTCTTTGCGTGTGCCTTACTAACACTGCTTGGGCTTACCAACATAATAACTGGGGTCATATGGTGGTCCCAACTCTTTGCTGGTGGGAGGGATGGGGGGATTTCGAGGGATCAAATCACACCACGTTCAGTGCACTCGCCGGGATTACAGCCCGGTACAGACGCACGAAAAACCGGTACTCAAAACCTTAGACCAGCTCAGTTTCCTACAGATGACGAGATGGCTACAATTAGAGATGCCATTCAGTAACTGATCGTGCAACCGGAATCGGCGAGATTTCTGAGTCCGGTTCAGAAATCAGGCCAACATGGCCTGAGTTTTCGGATATATTTCGGGTATATTGTTGGATCAAAGTTTTTAATTTGTGGTATTAATTCCATTTTAGCTGCTTTATCCTTACACCCTGCCTTACATCCAGTGGTGTTGCCAATACAAATTATTTTCAGCGCCAGTTTTACCCAGATTAGGCAGGCGAATGGTGTCAATACTAGCACCATCCCGTCACTTGTATTTTTAGGTCTTGAATTTCAGGTAAAATAGCTGCACATAAAGATATCATAGTCAGTAAGTACAAAAGTTGTTTAACTTGCCCGGGTGGGGGTCTTTTGCCCCCTGGTTTTTGAGTGACAAAACGGGGCGCGCGCGCCAACTTGGTTGCTGTTCCTTATCATTTTTAATTTTCCTGAATTTTTGGTAGGTCATATCGGTGGTCACCAGGTCAGGTGAAGTGACCTCCTAAAAATACTTAGGACGGCATAACTAAAGAAGGGTTATCGATCAGTTGAAACTCTACCACATCTTGGGCCCACCAGGAACTACAAATTTGTTCGGGATTTTGATATTGGTGACCTAAGGTCATGTGCAGGCATGACCTCCCATTGACAATGCATGGGGAAAATCACGAAATGAGCTTTTTCAGTAGTATGGTGGAATCAACTTAACATCGGTTGCGACTTGTCTTGCCATTTCTGAAGCTGATACCAAATTTTGACTTGTGACCTTTAAAGGTACCTTAGGTAATAAGCTTTTTGGTGTTTTTCTATAAATTTTGAATAAACTAAGTTAGAGCTTTTATTTTGTACCGAAGTGTTTGTATAGTCACTGGAAGTCAAATGATATACATCATGACTATCAGGTCAGTTGGGTCGCTGTTGACCTGGGTGGTATTCTTAAATTTGACCTGGCATGAATATCTATATATTCGATTCGTATTGACGGGGATTGAATGGTGCATAAACTTGGCTGTTCTTGTTTGGTTTGGAAGCTATTGCGAAAAGTAACGCCCTTTGCATGGGTGGCTTGGACATTCCAGATTGCCATATTTGTGACCTGTGCTCCCTGGCTTTGACTGCACGAAATGATGCCACTGTATGAGCGCATCTCAGAGCTTGTGGTGTTGAAAATGTTTCTGCTATCTAGTTTCTGAGATATAGGAGGTTTTTTGTACCTTATTGGTTTTGACCTATTTTGACCTCTGGTGACCTTGATATTGACCTGACAGAAAATGACCGTATTTTGATATTTTTAGCTTTATTGCCGTTTTGGTTTACTGGTTCTTGTTTTGAGATCGGGGGGTTTTGCGGGGTGGTCGGGGGGATAAAACACAATTTTCTGTGTCTGCCAAAACTATACCCAGCTAAAATTGTATAATACACAATTTTTGTTAGTTGCCTTGAATCACGTTTGGCCCAAGCGTGGCCCCATTGTCAGTATATGTTCCTTTTGATTTAATGGGGCCCCACGCTTCCCATTTTGTTGACAGTATTGTGTTTGGAATCGGATGAGCTGGCGTTGCACGAAAAGCAGCCACGTTTGACAGCAGGTCACCCTCGCGTGGGAGGACATGATTGACAGGTGCGCTCCTACCCGTGTTTTTAAGGCAGGAGCCAGGGCCTCATGCATCCAGTTCCTTGTCCTCTCTATTGCTGGCTAAGGTTCAAGCTGTAAGCGCTCGGGGAAAGTAGCTATTCATAACGAAATGAGGTTTCTATCTGTACTCCTTATTCTGGCCGTTTTAGGAACGGTCATGTTCGGTAAGTTCTTCCTGTTGTTCATTGTTTTAATATGAGTCTAAGAAGTGTGCCAGTTATCTCTCCAAACCACAGATTTTCTGAAAAAATCAGCTTTAAATTATGGTAAATATGTAACAATAGCGAAAAAGCTAATTGTTCGTTAGTGACGAGGGTGGTGCACAGCGGCAAAGAAGGAAAAGGTAAATAGTGGGCAGAGCGTGCTGGGCGGGGAGTAAATAGTGGGCAGAGCGTAATGGACGGGGGACAGGGGCGCACAGTCAGGTGAGCGTCTAGGTGAAAGGCAGACGGAAAGTTACGTGCTCGTCTCAGGCTGCCTAAGAGAGGATTCCATCACTGAGGCTAGCTATCACATGGTGGATATCGCAGGCCAGTTCCTTTCCCTGATACAGCTCTTGGCGCCCTGCACCCGCGCGTGTTCGTTGCCTTCTGAGGTATGTTCAGGCACCGGCGAGGCAGGTAGTGCTCTCCGCGCAGGGCACGATCTGGCTGTCGAGTCAAGTGAGCACGATCTAGTCACAGAGTTAAGTAACGCTGGCCCGAGTCCTTGGCGGGGCTCCGACGCATCGGGTGGGAAATGGCCCAAGTCTTTGGCGGGGCGGCGATCCCACTGTTACAAGATTTTGCCCGAGTCTTTGGCGAAGCTGCAATCCACTTGTGAGGCTGGCCTGAGTCTTTGGCGAAGCTGCAATCGCACTGTGTGAGAACTGGCCCGAGTCTTTGACGGGGCGGCGATCGCACTGTGAAAAGATTGGGGATTGGGGGCCAGCAGTACTCGCTTCTTCGAATTGGTGTGGTCCAATACCAGGCTGTAAGATTATTGAACTAGAGGTGCACCCATTTTTGGGAGGAGGGGCCAGACCACCGCTCGCTACTCAAAAGGCAAGCCAGTGTCGACCTGTGATGTCCCAATGCCTGAGTCTTAGACGGGACGTGCTCGGTTTCCTCAGTCAAAGCCGCCCAAGCTTTGGCATAGTAAGCAGACATTTTATTTGAGGGTCATTCGATCTCGTCTCTGTTTGGCCAGCAGCTTTCCTAGAGTGGGTGTTTATAAACTAAAAGAAAATACTTAGGTTACTGCACATTCTTGTGATGGCTAAAACAGGAGGCCGCTCCGACCAGTGACCGAAAATTACCGATACTGATCCTGGGATAATGTGAAAGCTTTTACTATTTGCCGTCAATAAACATGTATAAAGTCATTATAGAAGTGGGACATTCCCTTTCCTTCCCTTAGAAGTGGGACATTCCTCAAGAGAGATTTCAAAGCGCAGTATGAGAGGGAGGAGGTGTTGAGTACTCGATCGGGAAGGGAGGAGGGTTGGGCGGCTGTACTTTTTGCACCCTGATTTCGCCAAAGAGTGATGCGCTCGATGTTGTTTTAATGGCTGCAAATCCATATAGCTTGCTCTGACAAAAATCCTGGGATACTGGTTCCGGGCCACCGGTTCTGAGATTTCAGTCGGACAGAATCGTGTGCCATGGCCAAGGGCCTTTAGACACTACCCGCTTCATATCCGAGGCTTCCCGGAAATCCCAGCTCAATCCGTGTGCGCATCATTTGTATCAATCAAAATCAAATCCATAAAAATGTGACTGAATTATACAATGTTTTGTCAACCTAAATCCAATCAATTTATAAAATATAATATCATAAGCAAAACGAAAATCATAAGAAATCGGAATAAAAGTCCTTTCCTCTCCGTAACTGCCCAACATTCTCTGGTTAATCCAATCCAATCAATCTAATTCAATTCAATCCAGCATCAAATCGAATCGGAATACCATTCAGATGTTGAGCCCCTGGTGCACTGTATCAAGAGGCCCGGACTTTTCGGATATGTTTCAGAAATCGTATTGACGCTAACTCTTCACTTTCTCTAGTATTTGTTTTAACATAATTAATTCGAGCAAATAATGATAATATTTATTTTTAAACCCTTGGTGAGAATGAATGATTAATCATGCATCTAACAGCATTATTTATTTAGCAGGTACAAAGGTTAGTTTCAATGTGTTTCATGCTCCTGGGCCCACCACGCAAAGTTTGAAAACCTTCGACAGAGTCTTCTACATACACGATGATATTGTCACGTTCGTTAGCTTCTGGAACTGTAAAACGTTTGAAAGCACGACGCCAGAGTTTGTGAAAGTTAAAACATTTAGTTGCTGATCCTGACTCAGCTAAGCTTCAGTCAAACAAGAAATATCAAAAGATTTAGTAAGCGGAGCCCTGTAGCATTGGTGGTTTTCTCAATCCATGATATTGCCTTGACTGAACAGTTCCTTGGATGATTTTTAACAAGCCTTCAAGTAATACCTAATATTCTGACAAAACATTTCATGGGTTATTTGCTCAGTAAAAGGCCAACTGGAGAAGTGCCGGAGGCTATCCCTGTCAAAACCATAACCAGGCGACCTGTTTGGGTCGGCTGGCAAAACAGCTTGTCCTCTAACCAGCTAGCTGGGAATGGTGTGTGAAGGGGAGGACGAATATGCATGAGGATAGAGATACAGCCACCCGTACCATCACTGTACGACATTTGACTTGAAACTGGGCATGAGTCCACCCATCTGTTAGCTTTTCAGCCGGGCATGTGATGCTTTATTTATCCTGAAGGGGGAGCCTCGCCGGGGTGACGAAACTGGCACCCTATACTGCTTGTTTGTGGACTGAGGGTCTTCATCTCGCCTCTGTGGTGTGACGAATCTCGGGAGCTCTCAATTATGTGAGGCCGTTCTCTAGTTGACTTCAAAATCAATTGAAGATCTTTTCATTCATCAGGCACAGTATGTACACCGTAACGAAGCTGGAACTCTATCGTATATTTCAGATGTAAGCGTTGGACATCGTGTCAAGCCATTTGGCAAGTGCGGCCGCGGACTTGGAGGCTGTCACGGCCGCTACGTCTGCTGTGGCAGCAAGTACGGCAGCTGCTCCTGCCGCAGGCACTGTAAAAAATATGGTCACTGCCGTTGGTGAAGCTGATACTTCTGGATCTTTCTCACCATGCCGAAAACAACTACCTTTGCCTGCAATTCTGGAGCCTTCTCATTTGGACACTCCACATTGATCTTTTGGTGATATGCAACAACATATTGCCTTTGTGACTTGTTGATGGATGTTTTCCTTTGGGCTTAAAAATATATTAAATCCCTCACGCTATTTATGTTTCGGCTTCCCTCGACATTACCATAAACATGAAGGTTATAAATGGCAAATATAGGCAAGAAGATTGAGGATAATTGTGTCGCAGAAGAAAAGTACGCGGCTTCATTCGTGGATCCAGGAAGCCAAGTGGACCATGGCCTTTCGCCAGAACTAAGCATTCAAGCAAGTTTCAGTGTTTGTCGGAAACATACACCTTTTCATAATATGAGTAATTTCACTGACCGTGACATATTTTCCTCCTTATTTCTTTATGTTTAGCTTAAGTTTTGACCTTTTGTGAGTGCCAATTTGCTGGTGATGCCGCCTGCGTCTCCGCCGTGATGCGGTGGCCACCAAAGCAGCCCTGCTGGTGATGCCGCCTGCGTCTCTTCCGTGATGCGGTGGTCACCAAAGCAGGTGGTGATGTCACCGGTGCATTATGGTTTTAGCGGGAAGAACGGAGATTGAACGGATATAATCCGTTTCCACAATCACTTTGCCCTTGGGGATGGGTGTAGCTAGTGAGTTTCCAGGTCTTAAGTACACGGTCACTAACAAGACTACAATAAACCCGGCACCGCCTGGGCTCTTTTCGTACACACCACCGATGCTGGCCTGATACTGGAATGCCGAGTATACTGGGTACACTCGTTGCATCAGATTTACTAACTAGCAGGACAATGATAATAATAGATCATAGCTCCCATCGATTACACCTACAATTGTCCTGGAAGTAGTTTGTGGTACATACGGTAATAATTTTATTAGTATTTTGAAAAAATGACATACAAATCTTAGGATTTTGACAAGAGGCGGATCCAGAACCTCATTTCTTCGGAGGGACTAGGGGCTCAAGTTCCCGACCCCCTGCCATCACTTTGAATGCTCTCTGACTATGCAGTTATTACAGGCACTGAAATTTCGATGGGGGTCATGAGCCCCTAGCCCCCTTGTATCTGTCACTGCTTGTAACTATCGAATTAGAGAACCCTGCTGGGTTCACCAATCAAATTGTTCAAGGGCAAACAAAAAGATGGTGCCGTGCCGTGCTATCCTTACCCGATTTTGCATTTTATTAGAATAATGCGGAGCCGTTTATCCTGAAAATTCACTTTCTAAACTTGGAGCTAGCAGCATTTGTACGATTTGTTGCTGTATGATAGGACACGCATTCTTTGATGAAGCACCCAAGGACAGTGGTGGATCCAGGAATTATTTAAGGGGGAGGGGCTGGGGGACTAAAGCCTCATCCACCAGTGGCTCGGGAGGCCCCTCGCCTACGTATCAACTATAGGGGCTCGGACATTTCGGGGTAGCTTGAGCCCCTACTTCCCCTTGGATCCGCCAATAGGATCTAAGACTGGCTCATTTCTGCAACTTGCCCGTTGTGAATCTTTACAAAATACTATAGGGAACATTTGCGATAGATAACGCTCGGAATAACTTAACGTCGATGAAAAATGGGGAAGGGCACCGATTTCCTACTGTCGTGATATACGTGATTTCTCGTATCTCGTCATGGCTTATTCATTTAGATACATGTTCAGTGGTTTGTCAAAGGGCTGGTTACCCTCGCTGTGAAGTGTGTTTTGGAGGGGAGGGGGCATCGGGGGGCCTGCAATTGTGCCTGATACTGCTGTTCCGTGAAAGGAATATCTTCCACGGGTGATGGTGAGGGGAGGGAGTGAGAGTGTGGCTTTTGCTTGTTTTTGCCATGATGGAAGCTGGCTCTTTGCGGGTGCCTTACTAACACTATTTGGGCTTACTAACATAATAACTGGGGTCATATAGTGGCCCCAACTCTTTGCTGGTGGGGGGATGGGGGGATTTCGAGGGACCAAATCACACCACGCTCAGTGCACTCGCTCGGTTTAATGTCTAGTGCGGCCGCACGAAAAGCCGGTACTCTGACCCTTGGAACACCTTAGTATCCTATAGATGACGAGATGGCTACAATTAGAGATACCATTCAGTAACTGATGGTCCCAACAGAATCAGCGAGATTTATAAAGCCAATACGGAAATCAGGCGAACAGGACCTGAATTTTCAAACACATTTCGGGCATATTGTTTGCTCAAAGTTTTTAATTTGTGGTATTAGTTTATTATAGCTGCTTTATCCTTACGTTCTGTATTACAGTCAGCGGTGTTGTTCATAAAATTTATTTTCAATGCCTCTTTAACTCAGATTAGGCAGGCAAATGGTGTGAATACTAGCACCACCATGACTCTTGTTCTTTTCAGGTATTGAATTTCATGTAGAATAACTGCTCATAAATGCATTATTGTCAGGAAGTACACACATTGAATAAACACAATTTTGTTGGTTGTCTTGAATCAAGTTAGGCCTAAGCACGCTCGAATTGGCTGATGATTTTTGTTTGAATTTAATGAGGCTCCACGCTTCCCGTTTTGTTGACAGTATTGTTTTTAGAATCGGATGAGCTGGCGTTGCATGAAAAGCAGCCACGTTTGACAGCAGGTCACCCTCGCGTGGGAGGACATGATTGACAGGTGCGCTCCTACCCGTGTTTTTAAGGCAGGAGCCAGGGCCTCATGCATCCAGTTCCTTGTCCTCTCTATTGCTGGCTAAGGTTCAAGTTGTAAGCGCTCGGGGAAAGTAGCTTTTCATAACGAAATGAGGTTTCTATCTGTACTCCTTATTCTGGCCGTTTTAGGAACGGTCATGTTCGGTAAGTTCCTCGTTATATTCAGTGTTTTATAATTATTCCAAAAAGTGTGCCAGTTCTATCTAATGTAGATCGCGAAATGCTATCTGTTGTTACCTTAATTGCCCAGACTTCCACGTTTATAAACTAAACGAAAATATTGAACGGCATTGCTTGGAAAGCTCTGACTTGGTATGTTACTGCACATTCTTGTGGCGGCTGCAACAGGGGGCCCGCTTTGATCAGTGACCGAAAGATTACTGATACTGGTTCTGGGGTACTGGTTCTGGGATTTCAGTCGGACAGAAACGTGTGTCATGGCAAGGGGCCTTTAGACCACTTCATATCCGAGGCTTCCCCGAAAACCCCGGACAATCAGTTCGTGCATTATTTGTATCAATCCAAATCCTAGTCATCGTAGATTTGAATGAATTGTACAATTTTTGTCAACCTGAATCCTATTGATTAGAAAATATCATATCATAAACAATACAAAAATCCTGAGAAATCGGAATCAAAATCTGTATACAGTTCCGATACTGCTCAACATTATCTGGTCAACCCAATCCAATTAATCAATCCAATCCAATTCAATCCACTCACGAAGGGGATGAGGTGGCTTAGTGGATAGCACCCTTGTCTTCTAAGCCACCGGTCCCGGGTTCAAGTCCCGGTGGAGCCTCTGAATAAGTCGATCTGATCCCCAAAATCCCTTCCAACAGGGTGAGAGTTGGCGACGCCGTATGACCCTGGCAGTTGGTGCGTCGTTAACCCGCGCCCCACCGGGGGTCCGGCGCCACCTTCGCCCCACCGGGGGGCCATCGATGGCCCCCCTCTAACTCCGAAAATATGGGCGTTAGCGCAAATCTGCAAAGTGCAATAGAAAGCTCGCGTGAATTCAGTAAGAAATTACTTCGCATGTTTTAGTGCTTAGGTCAATGGTTTGACCTCCAGAGGTCAAATTAGGTCAAGATCGGCTATTTTCACTCAAATATGCAATGATTAAGCAAACTGGGCATAACTCTTATGTCATTAGAGCTATTGAAGCCTGGTAAAGTACATTTGATAGGAAATTGCCAGTACTTTTTCCGCTATGTGGAACGTAAAGACCTCCCGCCAGTGGTTTGACCGCCAGAGGTCACCTCGTGACCTAATATGACCTGAGGTCACGAAAGGTCAAAAAGTGACCTTGCCGTATAGCAAATGAAAGCCAGTGACAAGACAAACACGATGGTGTTTGTTTCACCGCTCTAGCTTAATTAGGTCAAAAGTTATTGTCAAAATACTGTTTTTGACCTCTGGTGACCTTGGATGACCTTGCAAAAGTCAAAGGGCAAATATGACCCCTGGGATCCGTGAAAGGGTGTCCAAAAACGTTGTTCTGAGCAGTTTGAGTATTTGCAATCATTTTTGTGGCTTTTATATCATAAAATAGCTTTTCCCCATGCTTTTCCAATGGGAGAGGTCGCCTCGTGACCTGACCTCAGGGCACGAAATCGAAAAATCCCGGATATACACCTTGTAGACCCTGGAGGGGTCATGAAGTGTAGGAAGTTTCAAATCGATCGACTTTGAAATGTAGCTCTTACAGAGCTCTAAATGTGAAGTGAGGTGACCTTGGTTGACCTCGTCTGGTGACCTGACCTTGGGTGACCCGGGGTAAAAAATTTCAGGGATGATGGGAAAATGATGCAGTGAGAGGTAGAGCCCTCAACCGCGGTGCTGCGCTTCGTCGTTTTTCTGCTATCCCGGAAAAACCTTAGGGGGGCCATCGATGGCCCCCCGTGGGGCGAGGGTTAAACCCCAACAATTATTAATCCACTCACGAATTGAATTGGAAATCCATTTAGATTACTAGTCTTTTTACACTATATCAAGAGGCTCGGAGTTTTTGGATATGATTCAGAAATCGTATTAACGCGATGTTTTCACTTTCTTAGGCATCTGTTTTACCATAGTTATTCCAAGCAAATAATGATGCTATATATTTATAAGGCCATGGTGAGAATGTACGATTAAGTATACATCTAACGATAATATTTATTTAACAGTTAAAAATGTTAGTTTCAATATGTTTTATGCTTCTTGGCCCACCAGCAAAGCTTGAAATCCTTCGACAGAGTCTTCTACATGCACTATGATATTGTCACGTTCGTTAGCCTCTGGATTTTTTTTAACGTATGACGCCAGAGTTTGTGGAAGTTAAAGCTTGCAGTTGCTGATCCTGACTCAGCTGAGCTTCAGTCAAACAAGAAATATCGAAAGATTCAGAAAACGAATCCCTGTAGCATGGGTGGATTTCTCAATATATGACATCGCCTGACTGAGCGATACCTTGAATGCTTTCTAACAAGTCTACAAGACACAGCCACCGCCACCCGTACCGTCACTGTACGACTTTTGACTTGAAACTGGGCACGAGCCCACCCATCTGCTAGCTTTTCAGCCAGGCATGTGATGCTTTATTTATCCTGAGTGGGGGAGCCTCGCCGGGGTGACGAAACTGGTCCCCTATACTGCTTGTTTGTGGACTGAGTGGTCTTCATCTCGCCTCTGTGGTGTGACGAATCTCGGGAGCTCTCATTTATGTGGGGTTCTTTTCTAGTTGACTTCAAATTCAATGAAATTCAATCAGACACGCCATCTACGCCGGAGCGAAGCTTGAACTCTGTCGTATATTTCAGATGTAAGCGTTGGACTTCGATTCGGATCATTTGGCGAATGCGGCCCCGGGTTTGGTGGCTGCCGTGGCCGCTTTGTCTGCTGTCGAAATTACGGGAGGTACAGCAGCTGCGTCTGTCGCAAGCACTGCGGAGGACTTGGTCACTGCCATTATTGATAAAACAGGTGTTTCTGGACATTGCTTACCCATGCCGAAGCAACCACCTTTGCCTACAATTCTGTTGCCTTCTCATCTGGACACTCTACACTGGTCTTTTGGTTTATATCCAACAACATATTGTCTTTGTGACTTTTTGTTCGATGTTTTCTTTTGGGTTTAAAATATATATTCAATCACTCACGCTATAAATGTTTTTGCTTCTCTCAGCATTCCAAAAAATGAAGGTTATAATTGGCAAATATAGGCAACAAGAGTGGGGAAATTGTATCACAGGAGAATTGTGCGTAGTTTCATTCGTGGATCCCAGGAGCCAGGAGCCATCCCAGGAGCCCTGGACCACGGTCTCTCTCTCCAGAATGAAATATTCAAGCGGGTTTCAGTCTTTTTTTCAACATGCACCTTTTCAAAATATGAGTAATGTCATTGACAGTGACAAGAGTTTTCATCTATACTTCTTTACCTTTTATATACTTTTTGACCTTTTCGTGAGTGCCAATTTGCTGGTGATGTCACCGCCGTCCCTCCGTGGTGCGGTGGCAACGAAAGCAGCCCTGCTGCCGCGTGATCTTCATCGCCCGTGTCTCTCAAAAATGCTCTTATTCGGGTCGAAACCAGTAAGCAACCGGTTTTGGACGCGCAAATTTGGAGTGATTACTTAGGCTTTACGCGGCGCAAGTAACCGAAACAACGGAGCTCAGACAGCGTCGTCACGCCACTGATGGTGTGACGGTGACGTAACTTCTTGATGACGTGACTTGTCATGTCCATTTCTGTGTTGAGCAGGAACGCAGTACAAGGATTCGTTAAACAGACGTCAGAAACACTCGATTTAGAGATGTATTACATGATCACCCAGCGGGTGATACAGAATAGAACATTTGTATAACATCCTCTGTCCACGCATTGAATCCTCAAAAATCTGAACTACTTCTCTCAGGAGTCTGGTTTACGTCCTCAGCAGCTTAACACGCGCATTGACGGGGGTCTGAGCCACCTTCGCATTGACGGGGGCGGGTACCCGCCCCCCTAAGATCTCAAGAACCGCGGTAGGTAGCGAAAAACGGTAAACGGCGTTGGGCTGACCATCCACTTCTCCATCGAAAATATTTGTACCATTTTTTTGTCAGGTCACATTTAAGGTCACGAGTGGTCAAAACATGCCGTCATAGGGATAACATGCAAATTCAGTTTTTCGGTCATTACATCTGAACAAGTAAAGATAGAGCAAAGCGACTTAAACTGTATGAATCCTCTCAGCAAGCCGAATCGAATGATATACAATTTGACCTTGCTAGGTCAAATCAAGGATTTGACCTGACCTGAGGTCAGGTCAGGGTCAAATTATATAAAATGCATATCTATATATAAATGCATTTCTTAAGATGAGGCTGGATGTTGTTTTAGTTTTGTAATAGATACGCAGGTTGAGACGGTCATTGTCCTTGGAGATGACATTCCTGCGGATAATGCTTTTGAGGACCTGCTCATCAATTTCATACGAAGATGTCATTTGGTTTTTGTAATAGAGGACATGGGTTTGTCCTTGGTCCTTGTGCTGCATTTTGGTCGGGTTCGTAAAGTTATTCAGGAGAGTTTTTATTTCTCGGTCGATTTCTGCTGCTGGGTAGTTGTTGTTAGTTAGCAGTTGTCGGACGGTGTTTAGTTCCTGATCCAGCAGGTGCCACGAACTGCATGTTTTTAAGGCGCGCCGTATGTACATTTGTATTACCTCCTTCTTGTACCGTGCTGGGCATTCGCTTAATGCATTTAAGCAGCGTCCTGCATCTGTATTTCTGTGGACGGTTGTGTTGTAGTGCCCATGTTCTGTGTCTAGGGCTATGTCAAGGAAAGGCAGCTTTCCATTCAGCCCTATTTCATAAGTGAACTTCAAAACAGATTTCTTATTTGCCCAGCACGGTACAAGAAGGGCGTCATTCAAATTTGCATACGGCGCGCCTTAAAAACATGCAGTCCGTGGCCCCTGCTGGATCAGGAACTAAACACCGTCCGACAACTGCTAACTAACAACAACTCCCCAGCAGCACAAATCGACCGAGAAATAAAAACTCTCCTGAATAACTTTATGAACCCGACCAAAATGCAGCACAAGGACCAAGGACAAACCCATGTCCTCTATTACAAAAACCAAATGACATCTTCGTATGAAATTGATGAGCAGGTCCTCAAAAATATTATCCGCAGGAATGTCATCCCCAAGGACAATGACCGTCTCAACCTGCGTATCTATTACAAAACGAAAACAACATCCAGCCTCATCTTAAGAAATAACTCGACCCCGAGCCCAACACTCAAGTGCACCAATATAGTTTACGAATTTACCTGCCCTCATGAGGACTGCAAGCCTCAAAACCCATGAGTAGCCTATATTGGTCACACAACAACTTCCCCATCAAGACGCCTCACTAGTCACCTCCAGAATGGCAGCCCTCAACAACACATGGCCACAGAACATAACACCAACATCAGACGCCAGGATTTGGTGGAGAACACACGGATCCTTGCCCACGAAAGCAACCCGCGACGTCTAAAGATAATGGAGGCAGTCCTGATCCAAATCCGCCGACCTCTGCTCAACAACCAGCGGGAGCACCGAGGGATCTTGACGTTAAGCGATGTGTGTCCATAACTTGAATCGGCAAAAATAAGTGATTTGAGCAAGTGTCTTATTTGCGTGTTTTATATAGTGTTCTTATATATGTGGTGTCTTCAAAAAGGAAGGAGATCTTGGAATTTTAGCATGCATATTGATACTCAATTTGTTAAAAGAAATGATAACACTTTGCACAAATATTAGATACTTTTCGAACGTATGTAGATAGAACGAATCGCTACAATTCTATTTTCCAGTAAAACATGTAGGACTTGATAATGTCTCATGAATAGACGAAACCGGTAGTCAAAATGTATGACTTTATTGGGGAATATTATATCAGAGCTTGACAATGAGAGTAAGAATGTGGTAAGATCTTCAAAAATGTATATATATATATATATATTAATTGGAAAGATACGCACATACGATTCCAAGGTTTTATGATGCTGTTTATTGATGTTTAGTGTCCGATCAACTGTGAATGCCTTCCTGAAGGTGAGATGGCTGGGAGTAACAAGTTAAACAGCGAAGTAAATATTTTCCAGGAAAAATGTTAATTTGAAGTGTCATGCAGTTGGCTAGATGTCCGGAGACATAAACCGGCTGGACTGCATTCAAAGTTTCGCCACGAAATTCGGGGCACATTACACACTGAAAAAACAACACCTCAAGCGTAGAATTTCAATTTGCCTGCTACTAAAATTACCCCATTATCAAGAATTTGTTTAGAATTCTTGGTAAATATATTCCGACATCCAGCTTAATATTAGAAGCAAAGGTGTAATATTACACGCATGTGGTAGATTAATCACTATTTCATTTTAGCACAGTGCAGTTCCATTCTTACTGAAAATGCAAAGGTGTAAATGTATCACCTCAGAGTATTTCTATGGAACTCACAAACTGCCCCAAGAATAGTTTCACTCTCCTGTGGTGAAACAATCCTGCCAATAGATTAAAACAAGTTCTTGAATGATTAAACTACCCTAGATGAAGGTATTTATTCTTCTGATTTTTGTTTGGGTGTGTTTCTATGATGGAGGAAGGTATGTTTTTACTACAGTTTACACGTGGGTGGAATCGCGCCATTTCCTTTCTGCTTCAATTCTGAGCTTGAACTACCCACCGCAGTTCCGCATTCAGAGGATTGATCACGACTCGTACAGGTAGGAGAGAGTGATGAGAACTGGGACGCAGGAGAAGTGGGACACCCCCATTTTTGAATCCACGAGTGAGCCAAAAATATAATTTTCAGCTGATTTCCGCACTATACGTGCCGCTGCACATCACTAGGGCGTCAACTTCCTTTTCCGGTGGGTGCTGGAAGCGAGAGGTGAGTGCTCATTAAAAGTTAATTTTTACGTTTTCTTGAGTGGATGTTCTGTTAAATATGCAACCGAAAAGTTCTTTATTTTGGTGCAATAAAGTTGGTGTCGCATTCTCCATCGATCTGTCCCAGCTTCGAACAACGAAAGGGGTTTTAATTTTGCTGACATCGCAATTCTGAAAAATGGCGGGTTGGGGAGAACTGGGACAAGTTGTCCCGCTTCTCCCCCTTGCTGTCCAGCCTATCCTTGTACTGTACTTTGATTGATTGTACCTACATATTTGTACTTTGATGGAAATATGATTGTATCGTATTTTTAGCTAGAGAGATCATGGTCATCAACTTGTTTTTTCTTCTCCCGTGGTCAGGGGCGCAGCCAGGGGGGGGGGCACAGGGGCACGTGCCCCCCATCGGTGCCGGGGTGCCCTTTTGATTGTCAGGTGGTGTACCCTATTTGGGCCGTGCCGCTCGAATTTTAGTGCCCTACGCCGTTGAGCCTAGATGGAACTAGACTGCATTTAGCGATTTAAACTATTGTTTGACAATTAAGTGCCTTTTTGGTCAGTTAGGGCATTCTGTCGCCTTTCCAAGCACCCGGGAGGAGTATAGGCACATAATCTGTTTCCAGAAAATGCCTCATCGTCGCCCATAATCGTACGGGCGGAGCTAATCTGGTGCCCCTTGAGCTCATCTGGTGCCCCCTGAGCGCTGGTGTTGGCCCCTGGAGCTGATCATATGCCCCCTGAGCTGATCTGATGCCCTCGTAGTCAATTTGGTGCCCCCCTGAGAAAATAATTGTGCCTTCTGAACCTATATAATGCTCTCTGAGTTAGTCTGATGCCTCCGAGCTTGCCTGGTGTCCTATTAGCTGTTTTAGTGTCCCTTGGGCTGATCCGGGCCCCTGAACTTATTTAATGCCTCCCGGAGTTTACTGTCCAGGGGCGCAGCCAGGGGGCACAGGGGGCATGTGCCCCCATCGGTGCCGGGTGCCCTTTTGATTGCCAGGTGGTGTACCCCGTTTGGGCCATGCCGCTCGAAATTTAGTGCCCTAGGCCGTTGAACCTAGATGGAACTAGAGTACATTTAGCGATTTCAACTATTGTTTGACAATTAAGTGCCTCTTTTGGTCAGCTAGGGAATTCTGTCGCCTTTCCAAGCACCCGGGAAGAGTATGGGCACATAATCCGTTTCCAGATAATGCCTCATCGTCGCCAATAATCGTACGAGCGGAGCTCATCTGGTTCCCCCTGGAGCTAATCATGTGCCCTCTGAGCTGATCTGGTGCCCTTGTAGTCAATCTGGTGCCCCCCTGAGAAAATAATTGAGCCTTCTGAACCTATATAATACTCTTTGAGTTAGTCTGATGCCTCCGAGCTTGCCTGGTGCCCTATTAGCTGTTTTAGTGCCCCTTGAGCTGATTGGGGCCCCTGAGCTTATTTAATGCCTCCCGGAGTTTATCTACTGTCCAGGGGTGCAGCCAGGGGGGCACAGGGGGCACGTGCCCCCATCACTGCCGGGGTGCCCTTTTGATGTCCAGGTGGTGTACCCAATTTGGGCCGTGCCGCTCGAAATTTAGTGCCCTACGCCGTTGAAACGAAATGTAACTGGACCGCATGTAGCGATTTGTTGGACAATTTAATACCTTTTTCGGTCAGCTATGGCATTCTGTCGCCTTTCCAAGCACCCGGGAAGAGTATGGGCACCTGGTAGGTGTCCACCTAATGCCCCTCATCGTCGCCAATAATTGTACGGGTGAAGCTAATCTGGTTCCCCTTGAGCTCATCTCGTGGCCTCTCAGCTGGTCTTGGCCCCTTGAGCTGATTACTTGCCCTCTAAGCTGATCTGGTGCCCCTGAGTAAATCGAGTGCCCCACTGAGCAAATAATTGTGCCTCCTGAACCTATATAATGCCCTCTGAGTTAGTCTAATGCCTCCGAGCTTGCTTGATGCCCTAATAGCTAATATAGTGCCCCTGGAGCTGATTCGTGCCCCCGAGCTGATCTCATGCCTCCCCAAGTTGATCTACTGTATCCTAAGTCAATATGGTGCCTCTTCAGCTGACTAGGTGCTCCCTCAGCTGATTATTAATGTCTCCTTAGATGGTCTGGTGCCCTCCTGAGCTGGTTTGGTGGGCCCTGAGCCCATCTTGTGTTCCCTGAGCTGTTATGTTGCTCCCTGAGCTGATTTAGGCCCCTGCCATAGCCTGGGGGCTGGGAGCTGATCTGGGCCCCCGAGCGGATCGATCTGATGCCACCTGAGCTGCACTAATGCCCCTGATTCGATCTGGTGCCTCCTGAGTCCATCTGATGCCCTCTGAGCTAGTCTGGTGCCCCCTGAGCTAATCTGGTGCCCTTTCAGCTGACCTGGGCCTCCTTACGTGATTTCATGAGCAGCTCTAAAGTCCTGAGCTGAGCTGGGCCCACAGAGGCTGATGAGGGCCCCTGAGATGGTATGGGGCTCCTGAGCTGATTAAGTGCCTCTTGACTTGATCTGGTATTCCCGAGCTGGCCGGGGACCACTGATCTGATTCTTTGTGCCCGAAGCTGATCTGGTGCCCTATGGGCATCTGGTGTCCCCTGATGAACAGCTCTGGGGCTTTTGAACTGATTGGGCCCCGAGCTGGTGAGGGATCCCTGAGCTGATTTAGTGCCCCTGACTTGAACTTTCCCCCTGAGCTGATCGATCTGGTGCACCTTGAGCAGATATACTGCCC
Source organism: Lepas anatifera (assembly GCA_034440635.1). Taxonomy (NCBI): domain Eukaryota; kingdom Metazoa; phylum Arthropoda; class Thecostraca; family Lepadidae; genus Lepas; species Lepas anatifera. Next base: position 1,496,645 of record JAOTON010001803.1, read on the forward strand.
CCTGAACTTAACTAATACCCCCTGAGTCGATCTGGTGCCTCCTGAGTCATCATTGTGTCTCCTGAGCCCATCTGATTCCCTCTGAGCTAGTCTGGTGCTCCATGGCTAATGCGGTGCCCTGTAAGCTGACCCGGGCCTCCTGGGTTGATTACGTGATTTCCTGAGCAGCTCCCAGGCCCTGAGCTGAGCTGGGCCCACAGGGGACTGGTGAGGGCCCCTGAGATGGTATGGGGTTCCTGAGCTGATTAAGTGCCTCCTGACTTGATCTGGTATTCCCGAGCTGATCTGAGGCCCGAGCTGGTCGGGGACCACTGATCTGATTGTTTGTCCCCGAAGCTGATCTGGTGCCCTATGGGGCGATCTGGTGTCCCCTGAGCAGCTCTGGGGATCCTGAACTGATTGGGCCCCTAGCTGGTTAGGGATCACTGAGCTGATTTGGTGCCCCTGACTTGATCTTGCCCCCTGATCTGACTTGAGGCCCCTGAACTGATCTGGGGCCCCAAGAGCTTATCTGGGGCCCAAGAGCGGATCTGGGTTCTGAGGGTACCCTGAGCTGGTCTGGGCGCTGAGCTTGTGAGAGCCCCTAATGTTGGCTTGAGGCCCCCTGAGGTGATCTGGCGCCTTAAACTGTTCTGAGGCTTCTTGAACTGGTTTAAAGCCCCATGAGCCTATCTGTGGCCCATTGAGCTAGTCTGATGACCTTATCTATGGGGCCAATGAGCTAGTTTAGTCCCTGGGATAGATGGGGAATAAGAACACGATGGAAACTCCCCTTGTAAAACGGAGCTAACGAGGAATGAGGAATCTCTAAAACGGCTTGTGATGCCTAGGCACCCCTGGTTATATAAATTACTTATTACACTGGTGGATTCTGGGAAGTGATGATAAAAAGGCATGTGCCCCTCAGTTCAGAGGACAGTCCCCTAAACCAGGATTTCTATTAATTAATTTAAATGAAGAACTAGTTTTCACAATTTTCAGCCCTGTCCCACCATCCCCATCCAAACCACCCCATTCACCTCTTCTTTACTCTTAACTGGGACCGATCCTTGAGAATGTGGAACTTAATAAGCGCGTTCAAAAGGTATCTCCCAAATTATTCCGGCAGCAAAAATTCTGTTCTTCCAAAGACACTATGCCACTCCTCGTCCCACGGCGATTGTGGGAGGCAAGAAACTTTATCCGCGTTCAGCCAGGGCTCACTCGTTACAACAAAACCAATGAGCATAACAAATAAATTTTCGACTCCAATATGCCTTAACTTGCACATGGTAACAGATATCACGTGCTCCGCTGATTTCTCTGATGTTAAGTACTTGCATGAGTTGACTGATTTGCCCTTAAATATATCCAAAACAGTCGTGTTTCGGCTACTTCCATGGCATTTTGATGATTTTTATCTTTTTTCGGTTTTAATAGAGTTTTCCTTCTCCGTCAATGATTTATTTGCATTTTTATTGAGCCAAAGATACCCAAAAATGATATAAACAAAGATATAGTAAGTTTTTTAGGTTACGTTAAAAAGTGCCCTTTTTTCCCGGGGTGCCCTTCAAAGTTGGTGTGCCCCCCATACCAAAGCTCTGGCTGCGCCCCTGCCCGTTGTTTATAAATCGAGGTCAGTATACAGATCATAAGTTCAATATGGCGGACTTATCGATGAAAAATACGACATTTCACCAATGCCAGCACCAGGTACGAATCCAAGTGAGGGGGGCGATAAGGCGATCGCCCTCGCCTTGGACTCACCTTAAGCAATGAAAAGAAACGCCCCTCGCCACAGCCACTGCCCCCCCCGCAAAGGGGCCCGGCGGCTACGGCTGTACCCCAGCCCCGCAAATTGCCTTCAAAATGCCACTCAAATGTAGCGTACCCGGGTCCCTTGTAGTCCACTTAGAGCCTCTGAGTGTGCGACTGGACCTCTCAGAATTTACCCCTGACCCAGTGCCGAAGCCGAGCCCCTATTCTCAGCAATTGCAGAGCATTCCCCCTGTGTTTTACCCGGGCCCCCTGTGACTGCAGCCGGGCCCCCGCCCCGCCATTGGCGTCGCCCTAGATGTTCGAGTGGGGGGATGGTGATAAAACACTACCTACATCAGTTAGACCCTGCATATTCAATGCTATTTTCGGCCAAAAGAGCTGGCGTCCTTCTCACTTTCTCTCCCAAAAAAAGGGGGCCCAGTCCTTCCCCAGGTCCCCAGTAGCAACGCCCTGTGGCTATATATATATATATATATATGTTGTGTTCATAGTGACAAATATAAGTTACAATGATGTTTAGGCGAATTTCAAAAACTAAATTTATAAAAACATTATATTGCACCATATATGGTGCAATATTGCACCATATGTGGTGCAATATAATGTTTTTATAAATTTAGTTTTGAAATTCGCCTAAACATCATTGTAACTTATATATATATATATATATATATATATATATATATATATATATATATATATATATATTCTCTTTGAGGTAATGACAGTTAAATTGTATAGCACTCGCGCCCTTGGATATTTTTCTTTGGAGTAATACAATTTAACTGTCATTGCCTCAAAGAGAACATATTGCCGAACTATTCGAATATATATATATATATATATATATATATATATATATATATATATATATATAAAGCCACTTAAGTGCTACAGAGCTTCAAGTGTGGGACAAGATCCACGGTGGGTGGGGGTAGGGCAGGGTCTGTCATAAAGGGTTTATGGCCACTAGGATTAGGCTTTTTCGATGATATTACAAGCCAAAGGTGGGGAGCCGGTCTCCTCATTTCCGACAGCAGCAGAGAGGGGTGGCGGGGTTAGCCCTATAGACCCACAGGGTAACTGTATCCGGACCAGGGGCTCCGATTTTGGGGGAAAACCGGCTTCCTGTGGGCTCCAAAACCTGCCAGGAGCCACCAGATCCCATTGCGAGGAAACAAATCTCGTTTCTTAAGGAAAAGGTATGAAAACTACATTTCAAGGGGCGCCATCGACCTTTCAGGGGGATTCGTGATCCCCCTCAAAAAAGTGTGCTGCGCCTCAAAGAAGTGATCTTCGGTGATGGGTGGTGATTGTCTGGTGTTAATGAATGATACAACAGGAAAAGTTGCGAGGAGCAAAACCAGCGAATCCTATGGCATGGCGAAAGTTGTAAGCCTAAGCCATGTTTGTGCAAAGACAAACGAAATTATTGTAGTGATTGATAGTCAATTTCAATATGGTTCAAGATTAAAGTGCTAATTAAAGGTACTTAGATGATTGGAAGTGACTATAAGTACAAGTGATTTAAACTCTCCGTTGGAGTGTATGTTCATCAAAGTGTATATTAATCATTGTTATCAGAGTAAACTAATTCTAAGTGCCTAATGAGAATAAACTGGGTTATTTTTTAATCCTTGTTTCTTTTCAGCAGCAATGGAATATTGAACGCGGGTTCATTCTGCACCTTGCAAAGATTTTTCTACGCCGGAAATTTCACATTTTAATCTATTTTTACTCCCCCAATTCTAGTTTACACTGTTCCGATTTGTCTGATAATCTTTTTACTCCAGTGGTGTAGGAATATTCCCTCAAAACACATGCATTTTTGCATTACACCGGTGTAAAATAGGTTGTGGAATAATGCCGGAAAGAGGAGTGGATTTTGGCACCGTAGAAAGAATCCTGAAAATGGTGTACTTTTTGTTAGTTGATATTTTCACGACCCACGGGTTGGGGTTTTATTATTCCTGTTTCATGTCATTTTGCGTTGATATCGGGTGTAAAATATTCGCCGAAAGAAGAGTGGATTTTGGCACCGTAGATAAAATCCGCTTTCTGGCGTACTTCTTTTTCAGTGCAGCAGCCCTTTCCTGAAATTGTTTCCAGTATTTTTGTGCTTTATATAAATTAAGCCTACATTCACCGAAAATGCTTAAAACACGCAACCAAAAACAGCGACAGTCCAATTTTGTGTAGCAGGTGGTGTTAAACGACTCCGGTCATAGCTTTGTCTTAGGTCAGTGTCTGGGTAGAGAGAAGCAGTCTGCGGCAGATACTACTCCGCCAGCAATATGCTGCCCGTTCTTCACCGCGTTTACGTGTCAGTACAATCGAAGCACCTCGGTAAAAATATACCATGGTGACGGACTCCCAGATCGTTAATGCAGAAGATCAGTAAGGAGAAGCGGTGCCCTCTGTCGCAGCGGCGGCAGTTCCGACGCAGCGGGCTGGCGGCGGAGTCTGGCGCCATTTGGCACCGCCACCTCTCCAAATGAATAAAATAGCCATAAATGGGCCATCTGCGCCATTTCGGCGCTGCACTGTCAGCAGAAAACGCATAATAATGCGGGGCACTGCGCCAGTAAAAAGTCAGCATGAAGGGTGTTGAAACGAATGAGTTCGTTATGAAATAGGGCTGCATTGTGATGGTAGATAATCTGCAGATACCTGCAGGGTGCAAGCCTCTCAGTAAAATGAGTACAGTTAATCAGAGATACCAGCACAGGCACACTCAAAAGTGTTCGCGAGCCGAGGAGTCAGCGCTTTCTCTGAATTTGTACCTAGAGTTTCATACTGGGGTCGAGAGACCCCAGTTCGAGTCCACCAAGGGGCGGGGTTTAGCGCCTAACTTTGCCCGTGTGTTGCCCGTGCTCATGTGGTGTTACCTCTTCAACGATCGTACACGAGGCACTGCGTTATATAGGTATCACGGTGTTCAATATGCGGCAATACTCAGTGCCGAGGGACCGTTGCTTGAAAGCTTAACATCTTTATTCCGTCGTGGATAACACACCCAAGTTTAGCTTGAGCGCATTAAAAAGTAAGGCGATTTCATGCTGAGCATTCTAAATGAACCTTATGTGATACTTTGCAACAAGAGCGAAGACAAGTCCATGTAAGGGCTGGCAAATGTAAATCGCAGAAGATCCTTCAATTATCTTGCGACACTCACGTCAAAGTTGATTTATGTTACAAAAATTGGCAGAGCTTATAATGTTGAACCAAAGAGCGTGATCACCAGTTGATAACATTTCAATGGTCGGCCACCTCGAATCCTGGATGGAAATTGCGCAGATTCGCTGTGATTATATATCCAGGCACGGCCTTTTATCAAAATCCTTATTGGATAATATGTAAAAATATAAGTTATTGCTAGCTATAACGGCCTTGAATTGGAGGCTGCATCTCATATAACTTGCTCCAAACCAATTCAATTATAATCACAGTGAATTTGCTCTATTTTCCATCCAAGAACTAAAGAAGCAGGTCATTTAACATCTCATCAACTGGATTAATGTCTAGCTGAATAGATAGGGAGAGTGGGAAGAACTGGGACGAAAATTGAAGGCAGACTTTACAAATTTGCAGAAAATCAGTGACTTATTCCATAATCTCAAAAATAGTACCGTTAGATAGAGCGGCCAATTGTCCTTTATTGTGAGATGTCACAGCTTCACTCAAAAGGTATTTGAACAACGTAACAAAATATAAAAACACCTGAGGTGGAGAGTTGGGCCTGGCCCAGGAGAACTGGGACGCACTGTGGGGAGAAGTGAGACATACGGGGAAGAATTAGGACATGGATCGATGTGTGACGTTTGGTAAAATTTACCCTATTTCCGTCAGGTTCCCGGCTACCCCTATTTCCGGCAAGGGGGCAATATCGCCCCCCTAAAATCTCGTTATCTATCTGGCCGATTTTGAAAATTCAAAGTGCTATAGATTCCCTGAACCTAAAATTTATTTTGAAAAAGAAAATGTCAAGATTTTGATCTTTAAGGGGAAGGTCGTGCAAAATATACAATTTTTGTGCATTTTGAGGTTTTCCATAAGCCTTGTCTCTGTTGTACGATTTTCACAAAACTAGTTCAGATTTACAAATAATTGACTCAAAATTGTCATATACTGGATTTACGCAAAAATTAGAAATTCAATGGCAGTTCCAGGACCAGGACTATGAGGGGAAATATATACAACCTAAAAAGTTCTTGTTACGCGGGTTAGAAGCCGTCATATACTGCTTGGCATCTTTGACACATAAATAAATGAAAAAAACGAAAAACACATCAGGGGCGGATGCAGTAAGGTAAAATAGTGGGGTAAAATACATACCAACAATGTGCGAGTGGTATGCATGAGTATATTAGTCCCTCGACTAGTTGAAATTTATTTCTGATAATTTTTACCCTCCCATGGCAGCTCTGGGAAAAGGGGGTAACATAGGCGGATCAAGGACTCTCGTTGTGGGGGGTGATTGGAAACACATTCTCAATATAAGACGATATTGAGTCGCGGTGGTGATACTGGCTGGGAATATATATTTTGAAAATGTAATGTTACCCCCTCAAATACTGACACTTTTCCGCCATTGCTAACACGTTCCGTATGCTGTTGTATCCGTGATCTGCCTATGGGCGAAATATTTCCTTAGTCGTTCCTGAAACTGAATACATGCAGAGCATGCTAGTCTCGCACAAAGCTCTAAGTGAACAAACATATGCCTTTATATTTGTGATCTACTCTACATTATTGTGACTGGACACGCCTCTGGTAATCTAAAAATTGGGTTATAACTATTTTGAATTTTCATATACCCAATTGTATTCACCCTGGCACGGCTGTAAGCAGTCGTCTTCTCACTTACTAACGTTTAGTCTTTCTTGATAACATTCCCCCCATTTTGAACTGCTGTAACCGCCTCTGATGAATAAAAATAGTGACAATTGTGAATGCACTATCATCTCACATAACAATTGATATAATAAAACCATATAACTGGTATTAGGATCAGCAGAGACGGCTTCCTTTTTAAGAAGAACCCACCGCATACGATGATACTTGGTTTGTGGATAGAAGCTCCCCATGTGCGCATGTGCAACCTGTTCTCACAGAGAAACAGCACAGTTTTGTCCCTCGCCGATCCAGCGAAACGAATTTGGCAACCCTTCTAAAAACGGCGTGGGATTCAATATCTTCAGGCCATCAATTAGACATTTTGTATCTTGATTACTCTTCCGCTTTCCAGAGCGTCAACCATAAATTGCTCCCTCCACAAAATCCAGAATTCGTACAGCATTTCAGGACAAGCGCTTCGTTGGCTTTCATCTTATCTTTGGGATCGAAAACAACGTGTGATCATTAACGGAAAATGTTCAAATTGGACTGAAGTGCGCTCTGGAACTCCGGAAGGCAGTTTGTTATCACCTCTACTGTTCGTGCTCTTCCTAAATGATCTCCCCGACACCATCCAAACCCAAATTTTGATGTTCGCTGACGATGTGAAGCTTTTCAACAAAATTACCTGCACAAGAGATGCAGAATTTCTCCAGAAAGACCTGGATCACCTCATTCAGTGGTCAGAAACCTGGAAATTAAAGCTAAATCCCACCAAATGTCAAACATTTAGTATCACCCTGAACAAAAAAAACAATTCTGGCTAGGTACAAAATTCGTAACAACGACCTGGCACATGTTCAAGAAATTCGAGAACTACGTGTTTGGCTAGACACAAAATTGACGTTTCAGGCTCATATCAACCATACCGTCAGCAAAGCGAATAGGATGCTAGGTCTGCTCATGCGCTCACTCCAGACTAGCCGAACGGCGGGACGACTGAAACCTGCTCCTATTCTTGCAGCCTTCTTTGGCAACGTTCGCTCCATCTTAGAATACGGTAGCGTAATCTGGGGTGGAGCCGCAAAAACGCACTTAGATCGACTAGAAAAATTCAACACAAATTTCTGATGTGCTTGGCTGCCCACACTCACGTGCCTCAACAAAATTTATCACTCTCCTACAATGATCTACTTGGTAGTTTCAAAATTACTTCACTTTCAAAAAGGCGACTAAAAAGCGACATTCTATTCGTCTACAAAATTATCATCCACAGAACGGACTCCACCTTCCTGCTTGGGCACCTACCGTTGCATGTGCCTCAGCGTCAGACCAGGGAGGGACAAAACCAGCCGCTACACATTCCTTTTGGGAGAGTAGAAACCGTGAGATGTGGATTGTTCATCCGTGCAGTTCGCGCTTTTAATCATCATGTCAGCACGTATCCTTCCATCGACCCTTTTATCTCTAGTTTCTCATCGTTCAAATCCTCCGTCATTAAATATCTTAGGGATCATCCGTTTTAGTGAACCCATGGTTTTAGGATTTACTGTTTTATAGCATCATGTTTTTCTTTTAATATTTACATGTTTATTTGAATTTAATGTTTCTGCGGTTGTAACTGTATATGTGACTATCAGTTCATCATCTCTTGTAAATATTCACGTATTGTTTTATCCATTGACTTGAGCTGTAAGTGGGATAATCCTGTTGCTCATATATACTGAATAAATACAAATACAAATACAAACCCAGTCATAGCTCCGCCCCTGGTAAATATATAAGCTTGAACATTTCAGAAAACCTGCCTGTACTAGTTTTAGGAAAAGTCAGGAAGTTTCAAAGTTCTATCGCAAGCTGTTTCGGAGATATTTTTGAAAACCTGAAGGGGGCAATATTAGCCCCCTGCCGGAAATGGGGTTAAAACGCACGTGCCATAGAATTGTGTACGTAAAATAGAGGAGAAATACGGCAGCCTACATGGTCGAATACATTGGCGTCATATTGCAACCGTTACAGGACAAGTTTTGTGGGATACATCCTTATTGAGAATGATGGCCTGCATAGAAATGCATGATGTTTTCACGTTGCGTACCGTCATTTTTAATTCTGGGACTAGTTCGTGACTTTTGAAAAATTCATATGGTAGCTCTTGCAAGAATTAGCAACGCAACGTCATCATTACATCATTATTGCTTCGGTGGTTCATATTTACCTTCTAGAAAACCCCTCAAGGAGCATTTAAAATATATGACTGTATGTCACAATCATAAAACCTGCTATTCTAAAAACCTAATATCTCCAAATGGATTAGCATGTTTCTATTTGAATGACAATATTTCAATTGTTTTCAAAAAAGGTTTGTAATTGAAACACTGTTCTGTGATAATAAATGCATTAACCTGCGCTCCACCCCGGGGTCCAGCGCCACCTTTGCTCCACCGGGGGCATCGATGTCCCCTCTCTAACCTCGAAAATATTGGGGTTAGCGCAAATCTGCAGAATGCATTAGAAAGCTCGCGTGAATTCAGTATGGTTTTACTTTGCATGTTTTAATGCTCAGGTCAATGGTTTGTCCTCCAGAGGTCAGTTGGGTCACGATAGGCTATTTCTTCTAAAATATGTAATGCTTAAGAAACCTGGGCATAACTCCCATGCCAGAAATGATGGGGTGGGAGGAAGGCACTTCAACCCGGTGCTGCGGCTCGTCGTTTTTCTGTTATTCTGAAACAAGCCTTAGGGGCATCGATTCCCCCTCCCGTGGGGCGAGGGTTAGCATAAATTCAACACACGCTTTGCATGTACACGGTATTTGGAAATATACGTCAAATTCCGCCAGATCTGGAGGAGAACGAGACATATTTTCCCCATGTTTGCAATCTGGCCACAAAGAAACATAGTCCACCTGACCATTCGGCCCTAAATCACATCAGTCACGACACAGGTCACAACCGTAAGAAATTTAACGGGGATGACATCCGTGCAGGGCACACACGCCCAGCCATTGCACGTCCCGCATGTATCCACTTTTAAGCAGACCTATCCAAACGCATGGCACATGATGTTATAGCAAAATGTTAAATGCTATGATCTTAATAAAAATGAAATACAAGTTAGAATTTAAATTGCAATGTGCAATAGTAGGGGCCTGTATGATTTAAATGTGTGTGATGAGGATAAAGAACTATGCTTAAAGAAAATACATTAAAAGATAGGCTATTTTTAAAAATCCTTCGCTCGTAAGTAACTACCTAAAAACCTCCTTCCAGAGACTACAATCAATGGCATTCCATATAAGCTAGATTTGGGGAGAAGTGGCACATTGTGGGGAGAACTGGGACACAGAGTCCCACTTCTCCCCAGGTCGCCATTTTTAACAAAGTCTTCCTGCACCGGAATTCTATCAATCCCAATTTTATATATTTCAGGGCATAATGTCTGCATTGCATACAGAAATACAAAAGCACGACAAGAGCCACATCACAGTTTTAACAATCACGCAAAACAACTTAACATACCCTCAGAAAAAACATTTTTTTGTTGACACTCACGTATCGTGACCACCACCAGGCGAAAAGAGGAAGCATCACCATGGTGATGTGCGAGCAGTATGATAGTAGGGGAGGCCAGCAAAATATAATCGAGAAAAACCGGCAGCTGGCGGAGAAAACGGCTCTGCCTTCTTCTCCCCCCGTCCCAGTTCTCCCCACTCTCCCCTATATGTAAAGACAGCCACATTATCATGAATTTGAATAGAACCTTCCCGTTTTAAGAGGCCCATAGGGGCCTGTGGAGACCGGTCTCAACGAGCTCAAAGAAAACCCTGCCGACAAAATAATTTCTGCTTGATGGTTTCGACGCAAGGTACTAAGCATATTCACATGATTTCCTGTTCCCTGTTGTGCTGCTGAGTCGCATACAGTAAGAAGCTTTCAGTCATTTGTTTTTGCTGTCTAAGCGTAACTTTTTTTGCCAGTGTTTGGTTCGTAACAAATCATGGTCGTAAAAGAATTTTCGACGAAACGATCATCGATTGATCGTTCCAAAGAACTGTGACTGTGATGCAAGAAAGGAAGAGTTGTCATTATATTACAATGTCAACCTGCTTAAAGGGAATATGGCACCTCCATAATGTGCTTATAACAGAGTTAGCCATGTGATAGAATGTACCGAGCAGCCAGTTAATCGAACTCTTGTTTGTCCGAGAACTTACCGTTCGCGAGGAAAATAGGTAAAAATTCACTGTCTACCGACCCCCCTCTCCCTGAGTTCACGGGGCATGAGCTGGATTTTGAACATGGTATAATGCTGAGACCCGATGCGCGAGCAAATACCTCTGTCTTGGACCTCTTTAAATCCTACATACTAAACATACCTTCGGTACTGTATAAATGTCGGCATAACCCACATATGTATTCAGTATAACCGAGTATAAACGTCTTCAGTGGCTAGCTTGATACGTGAAATTGCGATGTGACACATTTTGGTTAATATTTTTATTCATTCAGTATACATGAGCAACAGGATGAACCCATTTATAGCTCAAGTCATTTGATGAAACAATACATGTATATTTACAAGAGATGATGAACACACAGTCACGTATACAGGTACAGGTCATTCAAGTCGGTCGCTCACAGTGGGAGGACGTGTTTTTCAGTGCTCAAGAAATTGACGGAATTCATCCTGTTCTAACTTACGCTCGAAGTTGATATTGCAATGGCGTATTGTTATTTTTCTTGGCTACATCGCGAACTGATTTTCATTCGCCTCAGACATCTGTGGGATAAGACAAAGCAAGTCAAAATATGAAATATTGAATGTGGTTTTGTCCTCCATGCTATTTTTGCGGCCTATTTTTACGCTTGATTTTTCGCTTCGACGCACGTGATTTTGGACGCCGCTTGGGACAAGAAGTGTCTGGAGCAGAGTGTTTAAAAATCCCATCCACTTTCAAGGCTTTCTAGTGATGATGGCCTTGGCCAAGTTATCTTATTTAAAAAATAAAGTTGCGGAGACAAGATCAAAATTATAACATGAAGACAAGATTAATAGAAGAATAAAGAAGTGACTTATTTTGGACTGGATGTGGATACGAAAATGAAACGAATACGAAGTCGAGCATCGTCGATTTCACCTTCATCTTCCTCAGTTTTGTTTTTAGTGCATATATGTGTGTGTGTGTGTGCGTAAGCGTTTGGCTGTGTGTGAATTGTGTGTGTGTGTGCGTGTAGAAGCCGGAAATCCTTATCCTTATTCTCCTCCTCATCCTTAAACTACCTGGAGGTAGCGGGCGCATGCGCCTTGGGCAGCAGCGACCCCTCCAGGTAGTATTCCACCTTACTTTACCCTCATCCATCCTTATCCTTACCGTCTCCTTCCATAGTTTGCATCACTTCATGTCCATTACGACGGTGCTTGAAAAGCCACCTCATGTGTGGAAGTGTCCGCAGCTAATACATACATACATACATACAACTGCAGATGCACCACATTCAAATAAGCATGTAAATATTAAAATAAAAACATCATGTAACAGCATCATCGAACGGTGAAATCCTCAGACTAAGACGGTGAAATCCTAGGAGTTCACTGAAACGGATGATTCCTAAGATTTTTAATGACGGAGGATCTAAAAGATGAGAAAGTAGAGATAAAAGGATCGAAGGAAGGATGCATGCTGACATGATGAAATTTGAATGAATTCAACGACGCGTTGATTGGTGAAAAACTGAAAATCGGTATTTTTTTACTTTATAGGCTTTCAAAGTCAGACCTACATTTTGAGATCGCTACAATCGCGTTGTCGGACCAGTTCGCTTGCGTTGGAGACCGAGAAGTGATATTATAACGGATATAAAGCGACGGTGACGTTATAACGAATACATTGTAGACCGAGTGAAGACGCCATATAAACGGATGATATGTCTGGACGACCTCAAATGAAAGTCAAGGTCAAGTTCAAAGGTCACAGGTCAAGGCCATAACAGCACTTTCAAGATCATTGACCTCAGTGATTCCGACCAAATGGTGTTACCAAGTCTGGCGTATATTGTGCTATGAAATCATATTTAACCCGCGCCCCACCGGGGTCCGGCGCCACCTTCGCCCCACCGGGGGCCATCGATGGCCCCCTCTAACTCCGAAAATATGGGCGTTAGCGCAAATCTGCAAAGTGCAATAGAAAGCTCGCGTGAATTCAGTAAGAAACTACTTCGCATGTTTTAGTGCTCAGGTCAATGGTTTGACCTCCAGAGGTCAAATTAGGTCAAGATCGGCTATTTTCACTCAAATATGCAATGATTAAGCAAACTGGGCATAACTCTTATGTCATTAGAGCTATTGAGACCTGGTAAAGTACATTTGATAGCAAATTGCCAGTACTTTTTCCGCTATGTGGAACGTAAAGACCTCCCGCCAGTGGTTTGACCGCCAGAGGTCACCTCGTGACCTAATATGACCTGAGGTCACGAAAGGTCAAAAAGTGACCTTGCCGTATATCAAATGAAAGCCAGTGACAAGACAAACACGATGGTGTTTGTTTCACCGCTCTAGCTCAATTAGGTCAAAAGTTATTGTCAAAATACTGTTTTTGACTTCTGGTGACCTTGGATGACCTTGAAAAGTCAAAGGGCAAATATGACCCCTGGGATCCGTGAAAGGGTGTCCAAAACGTTGTTCTGAGCAGTCTGAGTATTTGCAATCATTTTTGTGGCTTTTATATCATGAAATAGCTTTTCCCATGCTTTTCCAATGGGAGAGGTCGCCTCGTGACCTGACCTCAGGGCACGAAATCAAAAATCCCGGATATACACCTTGTAGACCCTGGAGGGTCATGAAGTGTAGGAAGTTTCAAATCGATCGACTTTGAAATGTAGCTCTTACAGAGCTCTAAAGGTGAAGTGAGGTGACCTTGGTTGACCTCGTCTGGTGACCTGACCTTGGGTGACCCGGGGTAAAAATTTCAGGGATGATGGGAAAATGATGCAGTGAGAGGTAGAGCCCTCAACCGCGGTGCTGCGCTTCGTCGTTTTTCTGCTATCCCGGAAAACCTTAGGGGGCCATCGATGGCCCCCGGTGGGGCGAGGGTTAAGATAATGTCAAGCCATAGGTCAAGGTCAAAGCTCATGGGAAAAGTTTAATCATCATTTCCCGCCCAAATGCTGCTATAGTGCTAGTTATAGGGTAAATTACAGGAAGTATACTATATTATGACGTCATGGGTCAGTGACCCTGAATGGCCTTAACCCCCAAGGTTATAATAAATATTATTTGTAACTTTCCTTCTATTGGTCCTCCTTTAACTTATTCCCAACCTTTTCCGCATAGTTACGGCATTTCCCAAAAGGTTCTCAGCATGACCAATATTTGACCTTTGTGACCTCTTTTGACGTTGAACATATTGACCAAAATCAATGAAAGTTCTGCGTTTTCTAAGCCTTATGGTTTCCGAGATCTCAGAGGGGGCTAACCAGGCCCCCCTCCAGTGTGCGCCTGCATTTCGGGTGTTAATAACTATTCCTAACGCCCAGAATGAGCAGACTCAGTGCCAGATATTGGTATCATACTAAACTGAAGGCCTTATTCGCACCTCGGTCGTTGCCATTCTCAGTTCTGAAAACATTTAACCTTCTGTTTCCCCAACATATTTCTGACTATGTCGGCAGGTGTGGGGGTGTCTTAACCTCCAGCGCAGCGTGTCATTCTTTAGGGGCTTATGATGGAGTCACGGAATATATGTCGTATCTAATGGCATAAAATGGCTTAGATATTGGCGTCCATGACCTGGGAAATTATGGCATCACCTTGACCTTTGACCTTGACCTTTATGTAAGGTAAACTTGGCAGACCATCTCGATAATACAGTATTATGGCATTATCGCTTGGTCCAGAATGCAACTGAACCGGTGCAGCAGTGGGGATCTCAAAGTAGGAGTCAAAGGTTGAAGCCCTTAGATGCGCCAAACAATTATGGTCCTTTTTCAAAGCTTGTCCACTACTCGACGCGCTCATCAATTCTCTCAAACGTAGGGTATGTTGTATGTATGTATGTTGCCTTGGGTATGTTGGGTATGTAGGGTATGTTGTATGTAGGTATGTATGTTTCTCTCAAAGGTATCATGTTTTTGTGGTTTGCTTTGTCCGATTCAGCTCATTTCGAAAAGTAGGTAAGGGAACTTTGATCGCTTCTATTGCACGTGCCTATAAATTTGACCACAGACTAAGGCTGCGCCGCCCCAGTACAACCACTACATCTATGTAAGTGACGCTCTCTAAAAGCAGCGATGGTAGCGCCCCCAAAGTAGGCATAGCTGCGCCCCACACGAGACTACGGTAGCGTCACCTGCATTGACTATAGTGGCGCCATCAGATAGGCGGCGGCAATGCAGCTAGAGTCAGGGTAGTACATGTAGCAGAGGTTACAGCCGACAGCGACAGTGCATCATATGTTCTTTTGCTATGCATCACCTATGTAGAGATTTTACGTTTTGGCTGTTTATGTGTTGACAGCAAAACTGGATTCAAATTCAAGCAACGACTAAAAACAGTTGGTTCATTGCCACTTAATCAATAGTTTGTAGATTGGCTTGTGCCTGTGATGGACAAATGCGTTGAGAGAGGCTTGACTAGGGTCTTGCGAAATATTTTCACGGCTTAATCAACTATTTTTTGCTGCATGAGCATCCTTATCGGATTAAAGGTGTAATATTTAAGATGCCTTTGAAATTCGTTGCAGAGTTTTTTGTTCAATGCATTTTTCGTTGTTCTCATGGTCTACTTTTTTAATTTAAGCAGGTACAGAAATTCCGCATACGTATTATTCGATTAGATACTCTGTGCTAGGAGTGGCTACCACCTATGTGTTATCTTACAATGAAGAAGTTGTTTCCTTATGTCACAGACAGTTTTTATCGGATATTGCGCTAGCAAACGGCTAGATTCTTATGTGATCATCTATATACTATTTATTTGCTATGAATTACAGTTTTGTCTGCGACACACAGGGAGGATATAAAGATGGCGTGCATAAAATAAAAATATTTCAGGCACAAACATCACATCTAAGTTTTGCCCGTGGGATCTTCGTTGCTTCCTTTCTTTTGAGTTCTCTTAATTCCGTGTAACGACAAAACACAGGAAGTGGGAAAGGTTTTTTCCAACCGCAGGAAACTAACCAAGGCCATGGCGGAAAGAAGTGGCAGATCTTGGATCTCGGTATGGGAGGAAGTATCAGAAGGGTAGCCTACACCACCCAATGGCGCCTTTTGCATTCTGAAGGTTGCAATTCCGAAGAATTTGGGCCCTTTAAGGGTTGGACCCTTAACAAATATTTCCGGGAAGTAGCGGTGAAATCTGACCAAAGAGGTGCGACTGTCGGAAGAGGGACAGCAAAACAATCCAACAGAGGTCTGCGGCTGGCGGCGGACAGACAGAAAACAACGCAAGATGCCCGAAAACAGGGTGTTTTTTCAGGGCTACCATCTTCAGTCGATTTCTATGGCATACACTGAGAAAATTTTTACTCCCTGGAAGGAGTAAAGTGGTCGTAGGTCTATTTGTCCCCCACCACAACACTTACCCTACCCACCGATTACTCTAACGTTATTCCTTAGTTTCACCTGAGTTACCTCTCAGTTATGCTTAAATGACACACTAATTACCCTTATGGACACCAAAATACACTGGACTAACCCTTATGATACCGTCTCACTGTAATTTTTCTTACTCCTACAGGAGTAAACTCCTTCTTTACACCTATTTTACCCCTGTTTACGCTCACCTTAACTTAAAAATCCCAAAGTTACGCCGTTCCACCTGTCGTTATCCCCGAATGACACCATCACTACCCCATCGTTAACCTAATATACTAACGCTGGCGGATCTGGGGGGGGGAATTCCCCCTTCCTCAAACCCCTGATGTTCCAAAACATTTTCCGATTTTCGGCTCCTTACCCCCTCCCCAAACGTCGGCCTAGCTCCCCCCTGGATACGCATGACTTAGCCCTATGATGTCCTCCTTATTACTGCTTAAAATGCGGCACTTCCTCCTGAAATCCAATAAGAGAAATACAACGAATTTCTTTATTCCACACCAACAGCATTGCCGGAGCCTACCGCTGCGAAGGAGCTCGTCCAACGACTACCAAAACCAAATGATGACGGATATCACCGTTCTGTTGAGTGGGCATAACACGAAACAAAACCTTACAAGGCACTGATCCATTGGCGGACGCAGGGGGGCACTCCGGCCATGCCCCCAAGTGCTGGAGGGAGCCAAACTATCTTTGACCCCCTCAAACGCCGGGAAATTTTGAAAAAGGTGTTTACACTAGGTCTGTAGAGCAAAAATATTCGCTCGCTCCTTCCCGGAGAGCGACCATGTATTTGGGAGGTAGCTTATACTAGGTCTGTGAGCACTGAAAAGGTGTTAACAGTAGGTCTGTGAGCAAAGAATCTTCGCTCCCCCCGGGAGGCGACGGTATTATCGCGTGGTGGTCATCTCGCGGTTCAAAGATGATATCGAGGTCCCATTCATTGTTTACCGCTCAAATGTCTAACTTAAAAAGTCAAACATTCAAAGGTCCAGAGGCGTGCTCGATGCATGTGGGGTGCATGATAACGCGGGCGTGCTAGGCACCTGATAATAGGAGGCTATGAGGGTTAGGTTAGGTTAGGTTAGGTTTAGGTTGGGTTAGGTTGGTTGGGTTAGGTTGGTTGGGTCAGGTCGGTCAGGTCGGTCGGTCGGTCAGGTCGGTCAGGTCGGTCAGTCAGGTCAGATCAGGTCAGGTGTGTTGCCTATGTCCTTTTCCTAGTCTGGGGATATCAACCCTCTTTCCGAATCTGAGTGCGCGTCTGGTCTGGGTACCATTTTCGAAATGTCTAGGAATATCCCGAAATTCTGCAGAAAATCCCTAGAGATGAAACAGACGGAACGGGGGAAGTTTGAGTAGTGTGAGTGGTACCCAGACCGAGGTGCACTCAGATTCAGGAAGAGGGTGATTCCCCAGACTAGGAAATGGGACAGGGCATCCATGAACTACCTGACCTGACCTAAACCTGACCTGACCTGACCAACCTAACTAACCTAACCTAACATGCCTAACCTACCTACCTAACCTAACCTACCTACAACCTAACCTAACCTAACCTAACCTAACCTAACTTAACCTAACCTAACCTAACCTAACCTAACCTACTAACCTCCTAACCTAACCTACTAAACCTAAACCTAACCTAACCTAACCTAACCTAACCTAACCCTCATGCCTCCTTTATCGGTGCCTTAGCACGCCTCTGCGTTATCATGCCCCCACTCTCTCATCTGGCACGCCTCTTGGACCTTTTGAATGTTTGACTTTTTAAGTTAGACATTTTGAGCGGTAGACATATGAACTGTGGACCTTCTGATGTGATCCTTTGAACCGGGATGTGACCCCTAAAACTCGGGCCTCGTTCGCCCCTGCACTGATGATGTACATACACTGATCTATTGTCCTAAGATTTCTGCTTCGTTGTATTTCTCCTATCATGCAATATTGATATGAGAATGCCAAAACAGATCATTGATAGAGGACATACCAACGTCGCCACGCCTTCTTCTTAATTCCACTGTCTTGCCCATTCGGGAGGTATTTGGCTTGTTTCGCATCCAAAGGAACACGATTGTTTGAAAATATCTTGAATAGAATCTAAATAATAACACTCAGTAATTACAATAAACAATGACAAAGTTCACGCAACCGATGATTACTCTGCACCCTGCGTAAATAAACTGCACAAGATGGCGGCCGAACGCGCTTCACAGGGTACCGTTGGTGTAAGAACGTGGTAGCGGTGGTGTCATTCGGGTAATATGTGCAGCAACAATAGCGTATGGGTGGATTATCAGGTTTTCTGGTGTAAATGGTAGTAACTTGTTTTGATCTGTGTGAGTTCGTTCAGTGTGGACAGTACTCCCATTGAATGCCCTTCGTCCGCTTACCTGATTATTCCACGGTTTGTTTTTTTGATAAGCCGGGGTGGTGATTGGATCGTTGAAGTGTTGTTAGCAACTTTTTTCGTGTATGCTCCACACAGTTCTCGCATGATAGGGATAAGGGTGCTAGAAAAACTAAATATTTTAATAAAAGTAATGTTTAAAAAGTTAAAAGGGCATTTAGGATCTCTTCGTTCCTGCTTATTTCGCCAAATATCTGTATGGAATGTGCATCCATGTAATGCATTTTGAAGAAGCCTTTTGATGTATTAGCCGTCTTTATGGCTTGCCTCTGTGATTATCACTTGGATGTGCCCTCATAAAGAAGCATAATTACTCCCTCGCCGAATCTGGCACGTAACCATCGTTCAGAACATATGTACCTAATGTGCTTTTATAAATTGTGTCCAAGTTATTGCAGACTCGGCTTTTGGAATCAATACCTCACTGAAGTCATCAAAGGACTAGTCGCAGAAGCTCCAATCCCACCATCTGAACAAGCAGCTCCCGCAATGACGGGTTGATTTGGAAGTCAAAGTTAAACGTCCCATAAGGCTCAGGGATGGCCATCCCACTCAGGTCACCCTCTCACCAGTCAGTAGCCAGCCGACCTACGTCGGGAAAACATTGAGCGCAGTCTGAGGGGAATCGATCCCAAGCTTTCGCCAGTGCACTGCTACTGCACGGTTTTCTGAGTGGGCAGGAGAACAACGCTCTACCAACTGAGCTACCGGGGCTGCAATTCGAGGAGTAGAGGTAATTTTCTAAATTACCTCTGATTCGATGGCGATTCAATGGATGGGGTGGAATGCGTTAGCTGCGATTTGTTGCATTTGGAGCAATGGGAGACCCTATCTTAGATTGTTTCGCACCCCTACACTGTTCAACTGCGTCTCAATGTGTATAATTTATATTCTAAGGATGTCAAAAGGCGAGATGAAACTTCAGTATCGAAAACGTTCCGAAGATGTGGTTCAGCTCCTTCTGAACTCGCTCAGGGATTGAGGGAAACATTTTCGTAACGCGTTCAGCAAAAAAACATCACCCACCAGGTTCTACCGTGTTCCACCTTTGCTACGTCTCTACCTGTACCCAAACCAGTAGAATTGGGAGCCGTCTAGCAGAGTGCGGCCGGCTGGCTCTCTGACGGCACCTGCTCCATTGTTACACCATTTGCCGGCTAACGGTAGATACCATGCTAGTGAATTTCGGCGACAGCTGCTGGAGAGCATTTCGCACCCGGCGGCAGTGTTATTGACATTGGACGGGGCACGACTCAGTGTACTAGAACTCACAACTTTTTATGGTATAAAACAGGCCGATGATATCAGGTATCCCATTCGCAAAAATTACTGCGCATCTTGCAGTTCTTGCGAGTCAGAATACTTACCGAAATGTATTGGAAAAATGTGATCCTTTTTTTCAAAAGCACCATCAGTGTGTTCGTATCAACAAGCAAACACCTAAATGAAAGGCGCATGTATAATTGCTTGCTGGGGTCCGAGGGTACTCCCAAAAGGCAGCAGGGCGTGCCTAAATGTCGAAAAACACCCATAAAGCTTTTAAACCGCACTTGAGGCCGACTCACCAGCATGGCTCACGGTAAAAGGTGAGGTATGTACCGCGCACGTCTTGAAGTGACTCCCTGAAAATATTTCCAGCTTTATATAATAATAAAAATGATAATGTATTCTGAATTTGGGTTCTTTATGTGCATGTTTTCCCTAGTCCACCCTTCCCTCAGCTCCCTGAAATCTCCACCGTTTTGTCTTGGAAAAACACCTGAACTTTTCACAATTCTAGACCTCTGACAAATCATATATATTTTAAGTACCAAGCGGACGCAAACCGTCCGCGTGGTCTAGCTCTGAATTAGACAAATTTGCATATGACCCAGGCCGGCCCGGCCCGGCCCGGCCAGGCTAACACTTTAAGTGAGCTTATTACCCTGCGAGTAATTAACTTAGACAAATGAAATTGACACCATCAGGTAGCTGCACCAATTCAGTTCAATTCATGGCAGCTGAACTTCTTTCTGTTTTAATGCTTCATGAAATCATCATGCTTATGTTAGACAAACACCATGGACCATATAAGAAATATTCCGCCAACCTCCCTTTCTCTTCTTGAAAGAGAAGCGTCCGCTCGGTTATCGCTCAAAAATACGTCTTACTGGTAGTGGCAGATCTTGCCGTTCGGTTTGGGAGGAGAAGGGGGCAAGCTGAAGTAGAAAAAGATAACATCACTTGGTGAAATATTTTGTCACAACTTAATTTGAAGTTACGTTTCGAGGGGTACCAAAGCCGAAAAACGTCACTGGGTGAAAGATATGGGCACAAGGTACTTGCTTTTGCTGTATAAGGCCCAACGTTAACACTGAAGTTGACTGGTTCTGTTTGAAGTTCAGAGTTGAAGTGCCAAAGCATTGCTTATAAACTAATAAAGAGTCGGGGCAAAAA
Organism: Lepas anatifera; assembly: GCA_034440635.1. NCBI lineage: Eukaryota > Metazoa > Arthropoda > Thecostraca > Lepadidae > Lepas > Lepas anatifera. The sequence continues at coordinate 1,517,675 of JAOTON010001803.1, forward strand.
GGAGGTCGACCTCTTGGGGAGGGGATGGTGGCGCAAAAACATAGTTTTGCCCCGAGCTTCTTTTCCATTTGGGGGGTGGGGCAAATTCATTATTTGCCCTGGCCCCCGGATCCGCAACTGCTTACTGGTAGATAGCCTTCCAAAAATAGATAGTTACGCAGCTGATGTAAGCTGCCCTCAACCTAGTGGACAGGTTGAATCAGCTCTCGGGGCAGACTACAACGTACAAGATGAACAGCAAGAGCTGGGTGGTGTCAATTCCAGTCAGTTATGTATTCTGCTTTCTGGCTCAATAATATATACCAGGCATGATAATTGTGTACAAATGATAGATTTGACCTTCCTCGCTGCTCATATTTCCTGCCTCTAGTCCTGTCGAAATTTCAGATGAAAATTCGATGTTGCAGTCTGCTCCAAGATGAATTGTTAATTTAGCCCCAACAGCACAAGTGTCATAAAATCCGATAACTAATGATTACAGTTTTGCAACGTTATCTAGCCTCAGTATACATTAAAATCCCAAACCTAACTTTTGTATCTTCATAGTTGGCTGAACTTCCTGTGTAAATTATTTTAAGGTGTGGATCAAACTTTCTCACACTTTATGTAACATGAGACCTGATAAATTCTGATTATGATCAGCAGGCACGCCACTCAAAATCCGACGGACACCTACATCCGCGCTCGCCCTGTCCGCGTGTCGCCGTGCCACGCGCCCGGCCGGCACCGTGACCACGCCACCGCCGCGGGCCCGGCACAGCAACACTCGGCACACGCCCGCACAGCCAACACTCGGCGCACGGCAATATCCGCACCGCGGCACAGCGCAGACAACACAGACCAACTGATTTTTCGGATGAATGGCTCTACTCGAAACCGATTTATTTTTCGAGTATAATTTGTATTACATCACGCGGTTCTTACGCCTAATGACTAAATCAAGCGAGTCTTCTGGGCCTCTTTGCGTTTTTGTTTGCTTAACAGTTGACTAGTAGTAGCCGTTGATGCGTTCAACCCGTGAAGCAGCCAATCTCGGTCTCTCGCTATTCATCGATATAAGTGTTACTTTCTTACGCGTACTTTCAATGAAATTTGGAAAACAACGCTTTGCAAGGAACCCTTATGATATATTTTTAAAAGGAAATCACCATTGATTTCTTGTTGCTCCAACCCTCGGCACAGCTAAGTGCCGACATTTTATTCCCATATATTGTTCAATTGAAAACAGAAAACGCCTCGAAGAACTGCTGTATAATAAAAAGCCATATAAGGCAAAGAAACGATCCCGCTACCCCAATTTAATTATCATTAACTAAGCAAACCCGATTGTCTGGATCACCTGAGATTTCCTCTTTAACACGTGCATTGACGGGGGCGGTACCCGCTCCTCCTCGGGTTTTTCAGGTAGAAAAATACAGCGGCGCGTAGGCCCCGTACGCATACCGTTTCCTGATCATCTTCGACGTTTGTCAAAATTTTAGGTTAGGTATCTCGGTGTCCAGTACAGGTCAAGAGACCTGACCTCAAACTTTTTTAAGATAGCATAAGTCAGAGCAGGATGAACTTATTCAATTGAAACTTGTATCACATAATGGCCCCACTGAGTTTTGTAAAACATTTTCCGGTATTTATTATTTCGATGGCCTAAGGTCAGGAACGAGCCCTGACCTCTCCATTGAAAATACATGGGTAAACTAGTTTTAACTCAATAAGTTTATTAATGGATGACGATAGCCTTTATTGTAAGGTGCATTAGATTTGCCGTGTCCTTGCAGTTCTGGTGATATGTATTTTACCTAATTTGACCTTGACCTGATCTCAGGTCAGGTCAAATCTAATATTTGACCTAGCAAGGTCATATTATATATCAATCGATTCGGCTTGCTGCGAGGATTCGAAGGGTTCAAATTGTTTTTATCTGTCTTTACTTGTTCAAATGTAATAACCGAAAACCTTCATTTATATGTTATCCCTATGATGGCATGTATTGAGCTCTAGTGACCTCAAATGTGACCTGACAAAAAATGGTTCAAATATTTTTGATAGAGAAGTGGATGGGCCACCCAACACTGTTTACCGTTTTTCGCTATCTAGCCTGGTTTGTTAGATCTTAGGAGGGGTGGGTACCCGCTCCCCCTCCCCCTTCAAAAGCGAAGGTGGCTCAGACGCGTCACTGAGCGTGTTAAAACTCAAATACTTCATCCAGTCCATCAGCTGTGACATCAGCCTCAGCTGTGACAGAAATTGCACCATGAGTGGGCGAAAGAGCCGAGTCACTGACCTTGAGCTCTGTTAGTACCGGCAGTGATCCTCCCTGCGTCTCCATGCTTTCCAGCCAGCTGTTTCAGTGTTTCAAGAGCCAGGTGGCTTGCGGCAAGGCTAGTTTGTGGCTTGCGTGGAATGCCCGGTGTTGTGATCACTTCTTCAGCCAAACTCGATGACACCTGGTGATACAAAATTAAAACATCATCAGGACAGATTCGGGGCGATAGGAAATTAAATACCATATTGGCTGATTATAGCCTCAACTGCCGTGTAAATGGTCCATAAGTTTATGCTGGACCTGGCACTATTTGGCTGTGCTAAGTCAAAGGTAGTGTTTATACGGGCGAATGGGCCTGAGAAGAAGGCAAATAAGGCATTGATGCTGGTAAGAAAAATAATGATGGTTATGGAAATAATGCGCAGGATTACGTGCGGTGGAATCACGTGTGGACTGGAATTAGCATCTTGGTCTGAACCCATTCCAGTTTTCTAAATAGTTCCAGTCTATTACACATGTTCTTTGACCTTCAGTAATCCCTACATTACGCGAATCCTGGACCGCTCGCTGGCATTTCATTATCTTTATGTCTCCGCCCATAAGCACCGGAAGGACACCACTGGAAGTCGTTCCAGCGCCATATCCGCTGTCAGACCGGACCGTGAGTGCGTTGTGGTTGGATTCGGAACAGTAAGTACCACGGGGGCGGCGGCGGTGGGCCTCTAACTGCATTCTTGTGCAGCGCGCCGACGACAGTACCGCTACACGCGACGCCACGCGCTGGGCATGTGTGCATAACGGATGGGGAGCAATGACAAAGTGACGCGATGTGCGTGACAAAAATCATTGACGATAAGCAGGCCATCGCTGTCAGCAGTGCTGTCGAAAATAGAAGCTGCTGGAACATAATGATTAGTTGGATGGAATGACGTTTGCTTTGGTATCTGATTGTAGCTGCGGTCTTTGCGAGCTTATATCACCATTGGTTTGGGCTTGGCACGTACTAATGGTAAGCGTCTCGCTGGTCGTGTTATTGAAAGCACATTTATTATTATTGCCTCACTTTTGGTGACAGTCATGGACCAGTAACACTGAAAACATATTTAGATTGAGTTTTCCTCTAAGATTATAGATTTTGGAATGCTGTGGCGAGAAGCATGATTATAAGGTGACAGGGTTTTTAATGGCCTGCCTCCTCGGATGCTGGATGTGAAAATTCTACAACACTGGGATTATATATTCGGGCATGGGCCTTCATCAGAATCAGGTAGGTAAGCCACCTCGAATTTGTGGTTTTACCTGTCGTTTACCTACCTAATTTCGATGTAGGGCCGTGCCCGAATATATAATCCCAGTGTATTATATTTATTTCGCATCCAGGTTTCGAAGAGACAGGCCATTAAACATCTTGTCAACCCAATTCCTCTAAGTTTGATTTTTAGTTATATGATTCTTATTGCAGGGACAAATAAGAAACCCATATCTTCAAATATCACATAAAATGGTTTTGTTTTTATCTTGAGGATGTGTGATTTTTAGGTTTTGTGTGCGATATGTGTGTTTGTGGGGCCTGGTTTTATTTTGTTCCGTGGATATTTGACGGATCCATTGAAGTGTATCGCCCTCTCGACTTAACGTTTGGTTGGATTGATTATCTGTGTTTGTTGTGTTGAAATTTTTGGGTTTTAGGGTGGCTGTTGGGATTATGTTTTATTTTGGATCACCTATAATTGGGTGTGTTGGTGATTAATCTATTGAAAAGAGTGAAAACTGCTCTCCAGATTTCCTGCAGGTGCATATTATCTACCGCATGCCACAACTAATCACTCATCAAAGTTTAGCTAAGAGCTGCACTGCTGCAAAAGCCACAAACAACAAATACCATTGCCGTGAAATGTTATGTGTTCACCAACCCAGTCATGGTACTCTTATCCCAGACGGCTATCTAACTGCACGCGCCCAGTCGCCACTCTAATCGCTCGGCTGGGTGGGAGCACGTCAGTCTCCTGGACGTCGCCGAAGGCTGCTTTACATCATCGAGTCCAGGCGTCACCGTCTGGAGCGGTGCTTCGTCTATGTTGCTGACTGGCGCGACGGTCGCGGCGCGGGACCTTCCTGATGTGGCGCGTCGCGGCGGCGGCGGCGCGCCGGGGCCGTGTGAGGCTGAACAGCGCGGACGGGCCCCGGTCAGCCGCAAGAAGCCGGAAGGAAGACCGTTGTACGCTGATTCACGCCCTGCTCTCTTTGCTAGCCTGTATGGAGTCGGCCTATTTCTAGCGGATCATAATTTGGCTTGCATTCCCATGCAAGGTAGCAAATGAGAGCAATAGAGTAATGGAGTAGCCTACGGCAGCGCAAAACGACAAGGCAAAAAAACTCTGACTTCTTCTGCTATTCTTTCAAACCTTCATCACAAACGTATCCCATATTTCTATCATTTGCGAGATTTCTTTCATAAAACAATGCAGCGCATTTGCAATACAGAAAACAACTACGAAAGGGATGCGGCTTTTGGCCTTGTCTTGTTATTTTGCAGCCTGGACGAGTAAATTGTACCAATATTGTACAAATACCTGATCAGACCCAACATCGAATACGGCAACCTTATATGTAGACCGTTCAACAAGACCAACCAGAAGACTGTTCAGAGGGTTCAACGCTGGGAGACAAAACTAGTTGAAGAGATCAAGCATTTACCGTATCTTGAGAGGCCAGGGATCAAGCTGTACCGTATCAAGCTGCCATCTCTTCTTCATCGTCATAGGAGAGAAGACATAATTTGAGTGTACAACATACTCAGGAGGAAAGGGATAGGGAGAGAGGAATTGTTTGACTTTGCGCCCACTTCATCAACCCGGGGTCATTTGCTGAATCTCACTAAGCCTGAAACTCGGTCTCCAGAGCGTCGCAGCAACTTCAGTGTGCGAGTTATCGACGGGTTGAATAGCCTTCCGACATGGGTTGTGACATCAGCAAGCATCAACCTATTCAAGATTTGTGAACCTATAAAAATATTTGTGCTGAGGCACTACAGACAAACTGCTTTGCTCTTACATCTATTCTGTTTTTGGCCACCTTCACTCCATCTATGGGGCCGATTTAACCCCCTGCTCTCTCGTGATTTCCTCAGAATTAGTGAAAAGCTTTGGGGTAAATAATCAAGGTGTTGCTCGTCACAAGAACTCACGATTGATACCAGTTTTTCACTTAAGGATATTATCACCTTTCAGGCTAGGTCAAAGACCAGGTTTTTGCCTCTTATGGCTGGTTTTTCTGTTCTGGCTATTAGAAGGTCATTGACCAAAATATCTGGTAAATAACATACCTTACATTAAAGCTACTTTGAATCGGCTATGAACGCACCCGGAAATGACGTCATACCCCAGTGACCTAACATGGCATAAACCGATTTTTTTCTTCAGAAAATGCGCAATAAATATCACGTAAGGTACGCAAAGTAGCGCGAGCCGTATCACAACCGTTTCCAAGCCATTTCAAAAGACTTCAGAGGGGGTTGCAATACCCCCTCTCTAAGGACAAGGGCTAAGTAACAATCTTTGATCAAGTTCAATTTTTCAGGCACTGAATACAAACGAAAAGCCATTAAATATTTCAACAGAAAGCTAACGATGGTGTGAGCCACAATTTCCATTCCAAACTCAAAGTTATTTCATTGAGAGAACGCTTAGCAAAAGTGCAGTCAGTTGGACGCTTTTCCGAGCAGGGAAACCGGACACGGTGAAAGACCCCAGCGGCTGGGAACAGTGTGTGTGCTGTACTGTAGAAGGAAACCCTAGTGAGTTGATCCAGCGGTTTTTGTAAAATGTCTTGGATGTTGAGAAAGAATATATATATATATATATATATATATATATATATATATATATATATATATATATATAAAAGTTATTGAATTACGCAAATCGAGCCTTTATGAGTTTTTTTCTGTCTTTTCTTTTTCTAAACACTTTTTCGTTCCCTCTGCTAGTTGGAATATAAGGTCAGCAAATTGATTGAGAATAGGTTATATTTAAATAAATCTTTCGAATAACATTATTCATCATCAGTAGTACATATAAATAGTTTCTTGCACACTCCTTCCTGTTTTATGCAGACAATGTCGTTTGAAATTCACGAGAACCAAAACATGATATTGCATTGGAGATAACTTCCAATTGAAGAGACCGAAAACACTTCCTATATCAAACAAAATCACTAACTCTTGACATTCTAAAACGATGCATAAGACAAATGCACCATTTGGCTTGAAGCTTTAATACAGCTCCAGGCATGTTGTTAATATCTTATTCTGCTTGTTGAGGTCGGGTTGTCTCTCTCTGAATATGAGGGCTTCATAGATGGGTAGTTTTGCCGGTCGGTAGTTTGTCGTATGGTGCGGGTGTTGTCGACCAAGTCCTTCCGGGTGATGTCGTGATTGTGAAATCGTTTGTAGTGGTCTTTGGGGTCCCATCTGCAGGTGATAGTGAGCCTGCGTGATAGTGATGTTGTGAGACCAACGGTAGTTCCTAGCTTGCAATCTCCGTACGGGCATTCAAACTGGTACACTACGTTGGTCTTCTTCGTCAGATGTTTTCTGTTCAGGTTGTTTTTCATATGAGTCGGCTAATCTTGGGATTTTGATAGAAGATGTTGAATTTCAATATCGTGTTGTCTTCTTTGCACTGGATGTTGGTGGAATTATCCGCTTTATGACATTTTATCGACTTTGTGGAGGGAGACATTTGACTTTTGTAGAAGAGAGCAATCTCCTCCTAGGATGTTGTTGGTGTTCTTGTCTCTTGAAGTTGTCGAGGCGTTTGGAAATTTCGTGATCAACGTCTGAATTTGTGTACCCATTGTTCACGAGTATTTGCTTGCAGCGCTGGAGCTCGAGATGAGTTTCGCCCCAGTCACTGCAGTGCTTGATTGCTCGGTGGATGAACGATCGTATTACACCTGGGAGTACCGTCCAGGACACTCACTTTTGCCGTTCATGCACTGTCCTGTGTCACTCGGTTTTCGGTACACCTTGTTGTCACTCCTTCGTTTGTTGCTGTGATGTCAATGTCTAAGAATGGTATTCTGCTGTTTGCACTAGTTCTGTGGTAACTTAGGCTAGTTGTCTTGATTTTACGGATTTTTCGAGCTGTTTTCATCTTTTACGTCAACAAGGATGTCATCAACGTAGCGAAGGTAGAGAGTTGGTTTCTTCGGTGGCTGACAAACTTTGCTCTCTACATGGCACATGTAGGCGTTGGCAAATAAACATCCCAATGGGGATCCCATGGCAACGCCGTCGGTTTGGAGTATAGTTTTCCATCTGGACCGCGGAAGGGTGCCTCGCTGGTACACGCTGTCAGGAGCTGTTTCAAATCCGGGCGCCAGTTTCAGTGGTGAAACAGCTCCTATCACCACTGAAACTGGCGCCCCGGATTTTGAAACAGCTCCTGACAGCGTGTACCAGCGAGGCACCCTTCCGCGGTCCAGATGGAAAACTATACCTCCAAACCGACGGCGTTGCCATGGGATCCCCATTGGGATGTTTATTTGCCAACGCCTACATGTGCCATGTAGAGAGCAAAGTTTTGTCAGCCACCGAAGTGAAACCAACTCTCTACCTTCGCTACGTTGATGACATCCTTGTTGACGTAAAAGATGAAAAACAGCTCGAAGAAATCCGTAAAAAATGCAAGACAACTCCAGCCTTAAGTTTACCACAGAACTTAGTGCAAACAGCAGAATACCATTCTTAGACATTGACATCACAGCAACAAACGAAGGAGTGACAACTAAGGTGTACCGAAAACCGAGTGACACAGGACAGTGCATGAACGGCAAAAGTGAGTGTCCTGGACGGTACTCCCAGAGTGTAATACGATCGTTCATCCACCGAGCAATCAAGCACTGCAGTGACTGGGGCGAAACTCATCTCGAGCTCCAGCGCTGCAAGCAAATACTCGTGAACAATGGGTACACAAATTCAGACGTTGATCACGAAATTTCCAAACGCCTCGACAACTTCAAGAGACAAGAACACCAACAACATCCTAGGAGGGAGATTGCCTCTTTCTACAAAAGTCAAATGTCTCCTCCTACAAAGTCGATGAAAATGTCATAAAGCGGATAATTGCCACCAACATCCAGTGCAAAAGACAACACGATATTGAAATTCAACATCTTCTATCAAAATCCCAAGATTAGCCGACTCATCATGAAAAACAACCTGAACAAGAAAACATCTGACTTGAAGAAGACCAACGTAGTGTACCAGTTTGAATGCCCGTACGGAGATTGCAAGCTTCGAGGAACCGGTACCTACGTTGGTCTCACAACAACATCACTATCACGCAGGCTCACTATGCACCTGCAGATGGGAGCCCCCAAAGACCACTACAAACGATTTCACAATCGCGACATCACCCGGAAGGACTTGGTCGACAACACCCGCACCATACGACAAACTACCGACCGGCGAAAACTGCCCATCTATGAAGCCCTCATAATCAGAGAGAGACAACCCGACCTCAACAAACAGAATAAGATATTAACAACATGCCTGGAGCTGTATTAAAGCTTCAAGCCAAATGGTGCATTTGTCTTATGCATCGTTTTAGAATATCAAGAGTTAGTGATTTTGTTTGATATAGGAAGTGTTTTCGGTCTCTTCAATTGAAAGTTATCTCCAATGCAATATCATGTTTTGGTTCTCGTGAATTTCAAACGACAATTGTCTGCATAAAACAGGAAGGGAGTGTGCAAGGAAACTTATTTATATGTACTACTGATGATGAATAATGTTATTCGAAAGATTTATTTAAAAATAATCTATTCTCAATGCAATTTGCTGACCTTATATTCCAACTAGCAGAGGGAACGAGAAAAGTGTTTAGAGAAAAAGAAAAGACAGAGAAAAACTCGTAAAGGCTCGATTTGCGGTTGAATTCAATAACTTTTGTATATCATTGTATTGTATTGTATTGTATTATTGTATTAGCTGCACACACTTCCACACAGTTAGTGGCTTTTCAAGTGCCGTCGCAATGACCATGAAACAATGGAAACTATGGCAGGAGACGGGAAGGATAAGGATGGGTGAGGGCAAAGGAAGGTGGAATACTACCTGGAGGGGTCGCTGCTGCCCAAGGCGCATGCGCTCGCTACCTCCAGGTAGTTTAAGGAAGAGGAGGAGAATAGGATAAGGATTTCCGGCTGCTGCACACACATACACATAGGCACACAGATGAACTTAAAAAAACTGAAGAAGATGAATGTGAAATAGGCGATGCTCGGCTTCATGATTGTTTCATTCTCGTACGGATGGCCCAGAATAAGTGACTTCGTTGTTCTTGTATGCATTTTGTCTTCGAGTTTTGATTTGAATCTTGTCTCAGCGTTACTTTGAAATAATATAACTTAGTCAAGGCCGTCATCACTAACGAACTTTGAAGGTGGCTGACAGCTTTAAAAGCTGTGATTCAGATACTTCTTGTCCCAAGCGGCCTCCAAAATCACGTGAGTCACAGCAAAAATCAAGCAGGGACATAAGCTGCTGCAAATGCGATGGCGGACAAAAACACATGAAATATTTCATATTTCATCTTGTTTTATCTTGTCCCACAGATCATTGAGGAAAATGCGAATCAGTCCATCACGTAGCCGATGAAAATAATAATATGCCATTGCAATATCAACCCCGGATTAAAAAAGAAGAGCAGGATGAATTACGTCCATTTGTCTTGCCTAAATATTCAAACATTAATATATATATATATATTTATATATATCTTTTCTTAGACAAAACGGAGGCAGTAGCTCATAGAGGAATCATGGATGACTTTTTCATCAATGTTGATGTTGGCATATCTTGTTAAAAAAAACTGTCCTGTGCAATTAGGATAACGTCATTGTTTCGATCATTGTAAAATTAAATAACTGAAAACTGTACTCAACAATCAGCAACATGTTCGAAGTCACTATACAACATAAAATCAATTGAGGCCCGTGTTTTCTAAGGTATTTAGGCTGATGGAATGATGCTGATTAGACATATCATTGCCAACGGGTAGAAGGCCTATTTCAAGTATTGAAGGCTCCTTGTCGGAATGTGTTTTATGGCAAGTACGCCAGAGTAAGTACCGTAAGGAATGGGCTATTTTGTCGTATACCGAGACTATGTAATTCTTTTTAGATGCAGATCGTGACCTAGATATGTGGCATTAGAGTGCATCTGAATATAAAAACGGGCTGTCATTTATTGAAGTGAAAAAGTTTATGTGGCAGGACATATGAGTGTGTGTGCATGTCACATGAGGATCAGCTGTGTTTGGGTGTATTGATTGCTCCAACTTCTCGACTTCACCCATTAATGGGTATTGATACCTGTTGGTGATGATCCTAATAAAATGAACTAAACTAAGTTACTTTCATGTTGTTTTATATTTCTTAGGGTCTTAGCTCACGTATATCATTTTAATCGCTTATGTGTAAGGCAACTGGCTCTTAATGAATATTCCCTGCAATCATGATTACTGGACAAGTCTTACTAACCCTGTTTTCGCCGAGGGGATGGCCTTTGTTCCAATACCCAAAAGCTGCAATTCTTGCTGTCCGAGCCATTCCTTCCTCAACGTCACTCATAGATTTCAGACACAAAAATGTTCAGCTTACACGCCACCGAAATGCATGGCAGCTTTAACAAAGTCATAAGCGGGCTCAAAACACCAAAATCGGAAAATGGACAGCTTCCTCAGCGGTCCTATCCCGCGCTGACCCACATCCTGCTGAGAAGGGTGTCTGTGGCGAAGGCCGCGGCGCGTCCCTTTCCGGCGGCCGGCGCGGCGCGTCCTCAGCAGCCAGCTGGCGCGCTGCAGAAGGTGGCTGACCTCCGCCGGCCCGGCCGGGCCGCCAAGTAAGGGCGTCCATGACACAGCACGATAGAGCAGAGATGGAGCCGGCCGGTCAGCAGCTACTGAGCTGAAGACACTCAAGCTGAGCGGACTGGAAAAGAAACGCACGCAATGTCAAATGCTTTTGTATTTGTCTTTGTATTTATTCAGCTACATCAACAACATGTATATGACCCAATTACAGCTGAAGTCATGGACATGAAATAAAACAGTAGATGAGTATATACAATGAAATATCTTCTATCGGTGGTAAAGGTACCCAATGACTAAAAAATATGAGATAAAGGCACATTCAAAACGGTAAAAGTATGACTTAAAACAGCTTAAACAGTTCATTCAACGAATACAATTCTAAAATACACGCGGATAATGTTAAAATGGATGATATTTTCTGTATATAGTCAAACTAGACTTGAAACTAGCATGTGGCGATTTAAAAGGATCCGTCTCGGGGCAGCGACCGAAGTGTGCGTTTAAAGTAAATACCACCCGGCGAAACAAACCTCTTTTCATTGTCTCAACTCGAGGCACCGGCACTTGTAAGAAATGGTGACGTGCCCCCTGGTTCTCTGCTGTGGCACATACAGTGGGAAACTCCCAAGCAGGGGAGTGGAGTCTACTCTACCGGAGATAATTTTATGAACAAAGCAAATGTCGTACTGTAGTCTCCTCTGAGACAGGCTGCTGATTTTGAAAAGCTGTAGGAGATCATGATATGTCAGTGATTGAGAGATGCTGCGATGAAACCAAAATTATTTGGGGAATGATATCGAACTTCACATATATCTATGTGAGGCTTGGGTTCGTTTTGTTAATGCTAACTTTTAGTTTTGTGCCACAGCTTTTGGATATAGCAATAAGGCAATATTTTTATTCCCAATTATTTGAAAAATACCAGGCTAAATTGGGCTGAAAAGGATAAGTTCATAGTGACAAAAAGTGGCAGTGATGATCATCAAAGCTACAGTCAGCCCGGGAAGTGATCCAGGATTTCGTTACGGAAGGGACAAGGCTTTTCAGGAAGACAATTTCCCACTTTTTTGGGGTGTAGTTACTCTTATGAAGTGCGCCTTTGTGAGACTAGTTTTGGCTGTTTGCGATGGGGTATCAAACAGCACCGACAAAATAATGGCAAAAAATGATCAGGGAAATGGGCAATTTCCAAAGTGTAGAATTTCTATTGGAGGAGAGCCATAGGTAGATGAGGGTGGTCTATGTTACTGCCGGCCGATTAGGGTTGAAAAAGGGCGGCCAATATGAGATGCGGGTGCCCAAGCACAAAGTAAAGAGAAGCCAGAGGTGAAAGAGGGTGTTACGCGTTGAAGTGGAGCGCCGTAAGGCTGCAAAAGAACGACCAATTGTGCAGAAAGGGCGCGCAATCATGCAGAAAGGGCGACCAAAGGTGGACGAGGCTGGACGAGGCTGAAACCACAGCGCCCACCTATTCTATATCAAGCCTAACATCGGCTACTGGCCCAGTTCAAACCAAAGAGTCGCCGGCGCGAGGTTATTCTAACCAGACTCAGAAATGGACACACAAAATTAAATGCCTATTGGAACGCGGGTACCTGTGGTACCTGCGACGCAATGGAGAATCCCTATCACATTCTCATCGATTGTCCCCAGCACAATACCCATCGGCAACCCATGCTAGATTACTGCCGAATCCAAAACATCCCTGTAGACCTAAAAACTCTGCTCGGGAACGACCATCCTGAGCTACTCGAAAAGTCTTTACATTCCTAAAGGACTCTGGGCTGAGAAGTTTCTATAAATCACCCCTCCCAGTATATATGATGGAGGGTGCATGGTGCACCCCAAAGTAGGACTTGCCTATTTTCCAATCATAGATGATCCACTGCGAAATTTAAGCAATAGTTTTGTAACCTTTAAATGGTTCATTGTAGGCTAAGGATAGGTTATGTTAGGCTAACTTTGAAATCAGGTTAGGATAGATAGGTTAGATTTCTTCACCGCAGTGATACCTTTCACTGCGGGTCTATACTAACCACACCTATACTCTTACTAACAATCTAACTATCCTCTCACACTTCTTTCTCTGCGCGGCGGCTGCCCAGCCGAAGAGGGGAGCTGCAACTTCACCTCCGGGTTGCAGGGTAAATTCGCGGCACCCTGGCCAGGTGTTTAGCGCACTTTCTAAAGTACGAAATTATTGAGTTAACGGAGGTTTTCGAGTAACGTATACAAGCGGACATCAATAGCTGACACACAAAATTCTAAATTCTAAATTCCAAATTCTAAATTTCAAATTCTAAATTTCAAACTCTAAATTTATAAGGTCTTCAACCACAGAAATAACCTTCGCACTCTGCGGGTCTAAACTTATTAAAGACCTCCCTTGGCATGGCTATGCCATTGCCACGACGTCCATTTGCAAGCTAAAACATCTTGCAACCCATTACTTGAAATAACTCCCATTGCTTTAACAGACTAACGTAGCTTGCCCTCACACTAAATTCTAAAATTCTCCCACACACTCCTTTGAGGCGGGCAAAGGTGCTTGCACAGAACGCCTAATAAAAAGCCATAAGTAAGTAAGTAAGTAGACGAGGCTGGTCCATGAAGCAGAAGAAGGGGCTGGAAAAAGGCGGGCCATCATGAAATAGGGGCGTCCTGCAACAAAGTAGACGGCGACCACAAAATGATGGAGCTGGTCCACGTTGAAGTGGGGCGCCCAGTGGGATGCCGGCGGCAGCTGAGTGAAAATGAAGGGCGGCTCTCGGTGGAACAGGCCAGCTTCAGGTAACTGATTTTTTGCGAATATGTTTAGCATTTACTGTTCTTATCCATGCTGTTGCCAATTTCTGGTGATTTCGGCGCCTGAAATTGACAATGGCGGTCTATAGAGACGAGGATTGCGACCGCTCTCTTCGCCCACCCCTTGGTTCTGTCTTTGAACCAGCTCCGTCAAACACACATATTCCCAAGCTGAAACCTTGAATCAAAGTTTCATACCGTATGCTTACCAAACACGCTGGAGATATGAGTGGATGGTGGTCAGTGCAACACGAAGAACAAAATAGAAGCAGTACTACATAGCTATATTGGGTAGTACCGCTGGATTTTCGCTTGGCCCTAGGTTTGACAGTATCTCTGGTATGGTTGATAAAGCCTCGGTCAGGATTGTTGAAGGGGGAACTAATAGTCATCATAGAAGAGTTTTCGCACAAAATTTTTGAAGGTTGTGTAACTAGGGGGGATATTTTGTAGATTCCGTATTTTAGGAGCTATGACCTGGTTCCAGATCAAGGGAGCTGATATAAATAAAGAGAACTTTCTATATCTAGTTGCAGAAAAAGGTACAGCAAAATGATGAGGATTTCTGGCTAGTCTTTCTAACCCTCGACCCTCTGCGAAGTTTATTTTACTAGCCACTGCTGAAGGAAGGGTGTGGTGAATGTATTTGTGCCATGCAAATTTGTGTGTATTAAGGCAAATGACACCGACAAGGAGCCACAATTTTTATCATACATACATTGATGGCAATAGTTGATTCATTGGTGGAAGCGGGGGGGGGGCATTCCGGCCATGCGCCCCCCAAAGCGCCGGAGGGAGCCAAACTATCTTTTGAACCTCCCAAAGGCCGGATAATTTTTGAAAAAATGTGTTTACACTCGGTCCGTCGAGCAAAAAAATATTCTCCTCCACCCCCCCTCCCACAGGAGGAGAGGGAGACCATGGGTTTGCCCCCAAAAAAAACTCTGGTCTGCGTCTGCCCCTAAGTTGATTTCATCTCAAATTAGTCACAAAATTCGCGTCATTTAACGCGATTTACACTACCACCATTACAAATAGTAGTTGTGATCATAAATTATGATGGATAATGATTGACACTTTTTAAGTCAGAATTTGTAAGTTGTAGAGGCAAGGGGGGTTAGAAGATCATTTTTCATCAGAAGGCGGGTAGAAAAGGCGTTCCCGAAATCCTTTGAATTTTTACTTATTCTTTTTTAGAATAACACTACTTCTACGATTTTAGGCCTGTTGTGCCTACTCTCTCCCTTCCAAACCAAACGCCTAGATCCAGAACTACTTGAGGCCCTGGGTGTATTGGCTGCTGTTGGAGCATAAAGCTGATTTTACATGGATGCAGCCTTCAGAATTATGTCAACAATTTCTTGCCCTGCCACCGCGTCGCAAATGCTCGCGTCTGTAACAGCTGTGACGGCTGGAGCATTGGAGACCCCAGAGGGCGCCACAAGGCTGTGCCTTCCCCCATAAGCATCCCAAAACGGCAGGGTTTGTCAGAAGTTTCCTCAAACCACTGTGTTTTTCATTATTTCAGTTATTTACCCGTTCATCCTTCTCCAATAAAAGTGTTTGTGGCCAAATTTTGGTCGGGACTTAAAATATTATTCCAAACTGTTCCAAGATAGCATACACAGTAAAACTGCGAGTAGAGTATCTACCGAGCTTCTCCAAACCCATTTTTATCTGCAATAATAAACAGCCTAAAGTCGAACCGACACATGTGAGTACCCAGTAGCACCGGTGGCGGCGTCGCCGCTGTGTGCCCGTCTTGCACGCGGTGAGGCCGGACGCCCGCGGTGCTCCTCACCGTTGGAGTAAAACAGAGCCGGAGCGGCGGCTGCGTCGACACTCGTCGGACCGTGATTGTGAGCGAAGCACGCCGGTCGCGCGGAGACTGCAGCACGCCACAAGCAGAAAACACAGGTGAGTCTGCGAGACTGCAACGCCGCGCATGTGACGAGCACCAGCCGTGTGGTCAGCTGGTGGATGTAGTTACTAACTTGGCTCTGATGAGCCGCGTAGCTTACTATGAGGCGCTTAGCTTGCTATAAGACGATCGGATTTTGGATAATGGTTATCTGGCATACCCAGGGTTGATTTTATGCAGCATTAGCACTGTGGTCTGTTGTGCTATCAAAATAAAAACTCTTTCTTTAGAAGCATGACTAAAGCAAACAAAAATATGTCATATTATTTATTTCTGTGTTTCACTTTGTCGGAAAGTGAGGGAAACACATTATAAAATTATAATGATATAGAACTCATCATGGAACATATAGTAAACTTAGCCGCATAAATTGTTCCAAAGGAGCTTAAAATGTTTAAATGATAAAAATGTGCTTAAAAAGTATGCTTAAAAATGATAGAAAGTCAGCCAGGAAATTTTCAAAGCTTATCATTTTATTGTCTCCTTATAAAGCCCCAAAAAACCACAGCGAAGGAAAAAGAGGAGATCAATGTGTTGGCATGCACTGCGTATGACCCATCCTGAAAATGAGCTAAAGGATTTGGCTTTCTTTCTCTGAAAAAAGCTTCAAATTTATACTCATACCTAATTGTTGAGACGAATGAGCCTACATTTGGTGTCCATTAGCAAATCGCTTACATTACGTCTCGTAAATAAGGGACAGTCACATCCTGAATTCAGGGGTCTGTCTCTGGTCTTTGTAAGAGCTAACATAAATGGCGTTTTCATAAGCTAAGTTTTCAGGCTGCTCCAAGAAGATGGTATTACAAAATTTCCTGTATATTTATCACTAACTCTGAACTGAAACCGTTCACTTCCTGATAATAACACTAACCAATGAGATGTACCATGGATGTAGTGTTCAGTTAATCTATAGATGCCTTCGTTAACGCTTATATCCCTAGTCGTACTGAGGGCCTTAATACAACTTATGCTGACCTCACACAAAACAGCAGTGTGAATTTAAAAATAGCCTAACTAAAAACTTTAACAAACAACAGAATCATATCATAATTACATTTAAGCCAAGCGAGATTATCCATCGATGGTAAAGTTAAGGAACCTGCACGACCTGTAGAATTCGCATAATGATTTAATGATTTTAGAATTATTTATACGGTCTGATTGAATTGGCTTGAACTATCCCCAAGGCTAATCAATATATTTATGAAACCATTTGTTCTCCAATGTTGTTACCTTGATATACGAACATTCGCCTGAGTTTGGGCAACTTAGCTATTTGCTAGTAAAGACAGGCGAAATATATCTAGATCATGACGTCTAGCTGACATATAGAGCGGAGGCAACGGGAAATCCCCACGGTGTGAAACCGCCTTCCATGTCCGATTTTACCCGGCGGAGAGGATCCTTAAACACCCACGCCAATGCTCGTTGTAATTGGGCAAGTGCGCCTGTCGATAGTGGCCCTAATAAAACAAAACACAAATGGTTATTTTAAAATTGAGCGGAATATATTCTATAGTGTCAATGTTCAGGAGGCGAATCCAGTGGTGGGGGCAAAAACGTTTCGCCTAACCCCTCCTTCCTTTTCTTAGGTTGTTGCCAATTTTCTTTAAAAAAAACATATGTTTTCACAATTTTGGGCCCTGCTGCCTCTCCCCCCTTACCCAAACCATTTGCTTGGATCCAGCCCTGCAGATTTCCAGTACTTCAATCGTGAGTTTGGATTTGCTGAGAAGTCAGGTACAGAATGGGCTCAAAGGCGTACTTCTTGGTACCACGGTACGCTGTCATAAATGATATTGGTATATGATACTAAAATTTATCAATGATACGCTTACAGATGGCAATATGTTTTAAAACATTTGTCTGTCTTAGTTCGCGTTGACTTCCAGTTTCCGCCACTCATTTATCGGACAATGCCTCTGCATCACGTGGTGTCTTGTGCGAAGGATAGTTCCAAGGTCAAGGCCACAGAATCGTTAGAAAACAATGTGAGAACAGCGCATCCTCGCCTCAAAGGCTGTCAGTTCTGGTTCATTAGAGCATCCTGCGCTTCTGGTCGGCGCCGGGATATGTAGCTGCTGCGTCACGTTCTCATGTGGGCTCCTAACAAGGTGAGCTGTTCATAGCCCAGCACCTGCTGGGGCTCTGAAAAAGACATTACCACACACCGCCCGGGCAAGGCTTATTGACACATAATTTATCATTCCACGCTACCCGAGTAGTAGCTCAACATATGAGGACTCTCGCTACAGCCTAAATTGACTATCTAGAATCAATGAGCTGGCTGTGACTCGATTTTGCCTGATGGTTCTAGGAGGACCGGGTGAGACAGTGGGTGTGTTGCTGAGTTCATGCACCCCGGGTCACCGGCAGTCAAGGTCAAACCCACGCGGAGGGCTGGGCGGCATGCGGGCCCCCAGCGGCACGTGACGGGAGGGTGTCGGATCGACCAATCAGCCTCGACGGCCTGTTTACAGCTGACAACACCGCGCCCGACCAATCACAGACCCTGCTCAGATTCAGTTTAAGAAGCTCGCTGATTGATGTTGCACAATCAGACATATTGAGGATCTGCTCGAACAGAGTCGTGGATTGATAAGTTCTGACGCCGGCGGTGATGGAAGCAGGTTCTGATATTGATTCTCGCACTTCTGATTCTTACCAATCAAAGTGAGCACAAATATAATGATAATAAGGAATGAGATCGCAACTACTTTATATACATTTGTAAGCTACCCGAACATCGGCCATTGTCGTGTGAGGCTGTTATGTAGCCAGTGACCATTGGTTCGTGCCTCTTTGTTTCCGGCACAAATGTTCTGACCATATAGCTATATAGCTGTAGATTCACGGCTTCTCAACCATGTGTGACAGCTATTCTATGGTTGGCTTCGATTAATGTCTGGTAATACAATTGGTTCAAGGAAAATATATTGAATCAGGTAAGCACTTGAGCCGTTCTTGAGCCTTTTTGGAAGTGCTATATTCTAGGTCGATATAAAAGTGATAGATAATTCATTTTCAGCGGAATTCTTATATCATTTGTCATTGAAAAAATCAAACTGCAGCACACAATATTTTATAATGTTCAAAGGCAATTAAATGAATACCACACAATCTGAATATTCTGTTCCCGGCCATATATCTGATAAACACTCAGCAAGAAATATCACATTGCGTTTTTGCAGCACAAATGTAACCGCTTAAGAAGGATACATAGGTTTCAGTTGTCTCACTGAGACCCACTATCGCTTTTTCTAAAGACTATACGTCACATGGCAGGTCGATTTGTGAGCTTGGAATCATAACTTTGGATCAGCTCAAACACTGAGATAACAGAGTAAGATAAGCCAGGTGAGATGTATTCCTATTTCCTTTCAACATTTTTCTGTATGCTCTTATCTACAAGACATCCACCCTGTGCGGGTCTCTTCATCACAAATCCATCAGCGGGTCCTTTTCCACGTGACGCGTGTACCTTGTTTGTCTGAGTGTTGACGGCCGGTCACTATCAGCTTTGGGGTGGGTCGCATGCCATTCAGACCAGCCGCTACTCTGTTATTATCACCGGTGGGCACGAGAAGTCGATTCTACCACGGCGGCCGTCACTCCAATGCGCCTTAGGTGACAGCTACTGTCTGCCCTGCGGGACGTGCCTCGTACCACCCCTCGCTTGCGGCTGCCCTCAGGCCTGCTCCGGCATTTCAGATGCCCGCCCGACTGGTGGTCAGTGTCGGTAGATCACAGGAAAATCAATCACCGAGAGAAAATCAACAACGAAAACTGTCCGGTTGGAGCGTATACCTCCCAGCGCGCCCTCCTGCGGGGTGTTTACCTGAGGGCGGGTCTCTGACAGTGGGCGCAGTCGCCACCATAACATCGCGGTGGTGCGTCGCTACACATGGCTAGGACTGAGTTTCAGGGTTTTGGCAATAGGAGCGGCCAGAGCAGTGACCGACACTATGTCATGTCCGCTCGGCCGGTCAAGTCTGCGGGGTGACAACCCCGAGAAGCCAGCTGATGGATGGCCCGCCAGCGGATGTTTTTTTCGCACGCGCCTTAATCGGTTGTGGCTTTGGTGGGTGGAGCGCGCGACGCCGCCCCTCCTGCGCCGCCAGCCGTGACATGGCCCGTGCAACCTTCTTCTGTGATAAATGGACGGTAATGGTCGTCGGACATCAGTTGGAGGTGTTGTGAGCCTCGTCACAGTCAAAGGTTTCGAACATTGGCCTCAGACCGGTGAGATGGTTGAATGCACATCAATATAACATCTTCACTCATGAGAAATCCAACCAATCATTAACTGCACATGGAAACGTTTGATACATTTTGTTTGCATTCTGTTGGAAAGAACGAATGATTCTGGTTTAATTCATTCATTCTGGTTAAAATCTTCCACAATCTTGAAACACCCGGGGAGTTGTTTTCACCTTTCTGGCTGGGGCTGCTGTCTGGGCGGCACGCTCTAATCAGGTCCGATGTCTCGCCCTCTGGCCACGGGTCGGGCTGGTCTCTAACCCTGCTCCCGGCTTCGTGACCGTGCCATGCACTGTTGCGTGTCCGATGGGGGAGGAGATGGTATCTGCCACTGTCCCGAGCGCGACGCACGCCGCGCTGGCTATCGCTGTAACGGAGTTAGCTTCGCTGGACGTTCACAGATCTAGTGATGGTGATGGGACCTGAGGCCAGACTAGAGAACGGTATCGACCGGCTTATCTTTAAATCTAAATTATCTCTTGGAAAAGGTCAGGAGTCTCTCTGTAGATCGACAATATTCTTACAGATTGCATATAACTATACGCAATACAAAATAATGTCACTCATGAGAATGATCTCTGTTTGGTTGAAGAGCAGTCTTTTTCAGCTTCCTTTGCCTGTGCAGAAAAAAATAGAAATTTAGATTGTTTCTTTTGATTAGGTGTACCCATTTCGTTCATCGAGATCTAAATTATCCGGGGTTCACATTACGAAACTTATTTTGTTCACTACAATGCGTGGTTAGGTGATGCCATCTCAACACTCAAAACATCAAACTACGTTTACATTGTTGTCCACACTGTTCTTAGTACTCCAGGAGATCAGAGTTGGTACTGGAATGACTTACGGCACAGTCTGTAGTGCACTGTTTGAACTGAACTCGCGCAGCTTGCCATTACTTTCCTTTATGGCACTTAAAAGGTAACTGCCTCATTCAAAGCAATCTTCGGATGCCAGTCTCATTACCTGCGTGAGGCCACATGGTCCACCCATTGCCCTGTTCGATAGACCACCGCCACAGGGCATTGTCGGGCCCGATCGTCGTGTCCTCTCTGGATCGGGCGGTCCCCGTTATTGTATCATGGTGGGCACTTCCTCATGAGCCCAGCAGTCATTGGCCGCACCATCGAGTCCAGTCGGCCGTGACCAGCGCCAGTGACGTCACCCGCTTCAAGTGTGACGTCATCGGTCAGGGAAGGCCAGAAATGTCTGTGTAAAGTTTCCAATGTGGGAAGTTTTATAGTTATGTTCTATTCAGCGACTGAGGCTAATTAATTTGTTTTAATCATAAGCTTCTCATTCTTTAAAATGAGTGCTCCCACAAGAAAGGTCAATTTAGCACTTTGAATGCAAACAGCAAAGCTGTAAAAACAAGTCGAAATC
The DNA here is from genome assembly GCA_034440635.1 of Lepas anatifera. Classification (NCBI taxonomy): domain Eukaryota; kingdom Metazoa; phylum Arthropoda; class Thecostraca; family Lepadidae; genus Lepas; species Lepas anatifera. The sequence continues at coordinate 1,539,189 of JAOTON010001803.1, forward strand.
TTAGTCTATTGAAAATATTTGTGGGGACGTGAGCTTTGCATTTGCTTGGAACCTTAGCAGTGTGCCTTTCACGGTTTCTGCTGCCATTAAATAAAGCATTAGCATAACCTGCACGGTTTCGATTGGGTTAGATGGAGCAGTGACTAGGACCCGGTCAGTCCGGACAGTCCGGACAAGACAGCGGATCCGGACAGTCCGGACAAGACAGCGGATCCGGACAATCCGGACAAGATAGCGGATCCGGACAGTCCGGACAAGACAGCGGATCTGGACAGTCCGGACAAGATATCGGATCCGGACAGTCGGGACAAGACAGCGGATCCAGACAGTCCGGACAAGACAGCGGATCCGGACAGTTGGGACCCGCCTCTGAGGACGCATGATTACCAGCCGGTTCTTTTTATGATTCAGACCTGGTCCCAAACACCTGAGTTTTGGGATAATTATGGGATATTATCCTCTCATTAGCTATTTTTTACTTGTTAGATACCGTCTCTTCCAATTAGAAAGAAAGCATTTATAATTTAGTCCGCGACAGTTGTGTCTTGAAGACAAAGTGAAGAGATTCTAAGAAAAACTTTAACATCTCAGTTTTAATTCCAAAATGACGGCAGTTGCACTCCTGGAACTATTTTATTTCCTAACTCTCCTGTGGTAAAAGAATGTGCCATCCAACGTCCTTGTTCCCAGCAAATCTGGCGCAGCAACCGAAGCCCGCGCTACCGCCACAGGCTACGACCATTTGTCCAGGTGGGAGCAACGAGCGGAACTGAACGGTCCGGCTGCTCGCCGGTGCCGTCTCACGCAGTCAGACGGCCCGCTCGTGCCGCTCCAGCCGCAAACGCAGCCGCCGCCGTGGCTGCGAATCTGTCGAGTGGCGACTCCCACGGCAGCTCCGTTAGCTGCCTTCGACTCCATGCCGCGTCGCCAGTGCGCGCGCCAACTTCCGGCTTGGTGCGGCCCGGCGCGGCGGGGAGCGGCGACTGGGCGGCGGTGTCGTCATGGGGAGCGGCGCGACGGCAGAACGACAGAAAAACACCCTCGCGCCCTGCCCAAACTGCCTGCGTGCGCAAGTTGCACCGAAGGAGAGAAATTGTGGGAACGGAGGCACGGGCCAGCACGGGAACGGGTCCGTTCTAAATGCACACTGAGAGCTGAGCCGCGGCGAAGGTTTGCTGACGTGTAGGCGATGGGCCGAGGGCGGTCACGCAACGTGGGATGAAAAAGTCCACTCTAAAGTGTAACGACTGTGCTGCACGAATAGGAAGGCTGGAAGTCATTTGCCTTGCAAAACCTGATGCATAATTCAGTCACATTTTTACCGGCCTGTTTCGTCCCGCTGGTCAGAGGTGCAGAAACTTGCCAACTCGACTAATGGAGTTTGTGACACATTTACGAAAATCGAGGTGCATAAGTGTGACAAAACAGCGATCATGGTTCAAAATCAAACCACATGTTTTCGAAATACAGAATCAAGCGCGTAGCGAATATCTTAATTTAGAGTCTGTTCTTCAATTGCACAGCGTACCATTAGTGATACAATATCGGTACTGTGTTCAGTTTCTACTAAAACGAGGGACCCCGCTGCAGAAAACCCGGAAACCTCCGTCACAGTTGCCAGATTTTAACATGCAGCCCAATGGTGCCGATTGTTGGTAGTTTCAGAAAGTTTCCGCCTAGATACCCGAAATGTGACAGTCAATTTTTTCGAGAAATACAAAATTGTGGGCATGTTTAAGGCATGAACGGTAACGCAGATACTTTATCAAGTACTTCTCTGCCCATTTTTTAGGTTAAATCATATTTACAGTTTGAATCTCCTCGATTTAGCGGCCCTTATTTCTTAGAATTTAGTATTAAGTACGCCTAAAAGCTACTAAGAAAAGTACTAAATGAGTGAAAAATAAACATAGCTGGGCAGCAATTCTACTTAAACTGCGCAAAGCGACAACACAAGTTCGAAATGTTTATGTGATGTAGAGCCTGTCAAAAATTTAAACAGGTGCGAAGCCACTTATTTTGAGGGCATATTTATTAGGTATATCTGAGATAAGTGGAGGCTAAAACTAGCTAGAATAAATATTACTGCCCATGGCTAATCTAAGATGAATGTAGGCTACTGTAAGGCTGATGCACTTTCACATATCAAACTTGGTTTTTCATTCCTTAGCATGCTTGTGCCGTAGTTTATTTGTGCCCTTTATTGGTTAGATAGATTTGGAGCTGGAGGAAGTTGGGAGAGTTGGCGCCAGCAGCAGGCTGGCAACAACAGCGATTCAGGTGAGATTTCATGATCAAATTATCATATCAATATTGTACAGATAGCAAATGTGTGCTAATGCAGTCCTCCACAAAGTGTTAACACCCACACTTGCACTGGAGAAGGGCCTGGCACTAACGTGCACTGGAGGGGGGCCTAGTAGACCCCCTTCTCATCTCAGAAAATCTCTGAAAGAAAGTGACTTCGAAAAACGCGGGTTGGGTGTGCTGCTTACTACCACTGGTAGTAAGCAACACACAGGACCTGAACTGCATGGAATTAAAGCAGGATTTTGACTACACTGGAACTTTCTTCGGTATGAAAATTTCAATACCTCTGCACCTACTAGGCCAATAGACATAATTTTACATCTATGCAGGCTAGTTGCCTCAGAGGTTTTACTGCAAGAAGGAACGACCAGGCAGGTGATAATCGGGGTGGAGGAAAATTTTAAGCATTTGATATGTCTGTGAAAATGCTACCTAAGGTCCACTTTACCAACGCATTTTAGGTGGATCCAAATCCTATGTTGACATTGACATTTTTGTCCCTTTTGTTGATATGTGAGATAGAAGTTTAGTGGGGAGGGGGAGCTGTGATCAGGGTTCCCAATTGTGTGTACATGTACACTCCCATTAATAGATATGTTCTCATGTTTCTCATGTTCTCAACAGATATGTTATTTTCATGATAATTGCTACATTTAATCATGTGGAAATGTACTATAATTGGAAACACTCCTTCCAAAAACGGAAACTTCTTCAAAAGGGAAATGCATGGCATTGGGGGAAACTGGGTCAGAGTTGTCAATAATAGTTATGGTCCCAATACTGGAAACAATGACCCATAATTTGAAATTTTCCTTCCAAAAACAAAAACATGATCTAAAAATGAAAACACAGTTTACTACTTTCATGCTGTAATGGTTTGGTGCTTGAACCTTGTCTGCTGCAAAAGGTAAGAGACAGGTAGAGGACATTCAGCAGATTGGAAATAGTATTTAAGTATACAATTATGATTTCCAGATCTGTGTGACAGAGGAGGCATGCGTCGCATTGAGTTTGTGACAGCCAGCATACTTTTACACCTCTGCCGCTGGTTTTGCGTACAAACGAAACTTAATGAAAGCGGTAACAAAGAAGGCGCCAGGGGTGACTGATGCTTTGCCGTGTGAGAAAGACTAGGTAGCATTGTTACAGTTTACCGTGTTACGGACAGGTATGCTGGATAACGGAGAACAGTCTCTCACGTGCTGGAAACTAGCCGTTTAATTAAAGGGAGCATTCCAAGTCCTAACGGTCATAAAAATGAAGCTGGAGCAACACTACCAAGTGGTTAATTCTAGTTTATCGTGGAAGAGCGGCTCCATCAGTTCACTGAGGTGGGACGGTGTTTCTGATGCGTAAAATTACAGGGTCATGAACTTGAATTCTTACCTTCACTTAGAAAAGAATCTAACGAATTGTGGCGCAAGCGCTGGTCCGGAAATATAGAAGCCTTGTCTTTTATTCAAAAATATTTGGCATGGATAAATTTTCAATGCAAAACCTATTCTTAATTTGACTGGCTCATATGCAAACAGTTTTGAGAGTCATATTAGTTATATTTGCGCCTTAGCTAAGAAACTATTTTGAATTTTTTAGAATGATTTTTAAGCAAGGCCCAGCTGCATTTTTAATCAGAGTGTCTACCATTTCTTTCGGCTATTATCGGAGGCTGCGCATGCGATAAGACTAAACAAACTTCTCCCAAAATCAAAACCAACAGCAGTTTCACTTTTGCTCCACTGGAGGTTTTCGTTGGTTTGTTCAGTTTAGTGGAGCAATGTGAGTTATTTTTTCGCGCGGATCCGGAAACCCGTGTGCCCGGCGCGAGCGCGCGGCTCGGCGCCGATGAGCCGACGACTGATTTACATACGGTGCCTGCCAGCAGCGGTCGAACGGTGGGTCAACGCTCCCTACCGAGCTGTGATTCATAACTGATCACTGCATGCAATTGATACGAGGGTGTTCGTCCAAATCGCTGAATGAAAACAGCGCTGGAGTTTTGAAAATGTACTCTTTAGAATAGGTCGTGGGCGTCTTTGGTTTTGAAGTGAAACGCCGAAGCTTAAATTCAATATGTTTTTTTGCTCAAAATTATCTTTAGAATGTGCCGCAATTTAATTTAGTATGGAAGTAAAAGGTTGTATTTACATTTTATAAATGTATTTTCGTGCGGTCTAAGAAAAGTATTTAGGCACTCTCCTGTAATCAAAGATCAAAACCTGTAAGATAAGTATTTCAGGTCAGCGATCATCTTGAACCGCTGTCTGACCTGGTGCCCGAGCTCCCATTGGATGGAGAGTGTGACCCCGTCTGACCCGATCCCACCCATTCTCTCACGCGACAGTCCACCGTTAGAGGGCGCTGGGCTGCCAGTGGGTGGCAGCGGCAGCCTTCACTCATCCGCTCAGGCGCTGGAACACTCTCCCATTGTTTAGAGCTCTCTTTGGGTCAGCACGAATCGGCCGGCCTGGTGACTTCTGAAGCAGAAAAATTGTTGTCTAAAAGAGTTATTGGCGTTTATTGAATTAATTCCTTCCTGAAGTACAGAAGTATTGCTAAAATTGAGTCGTCGTATAGAGGAAGCAAACATATAGAACAGCGGAATGCTACTGCACTCAAGCTGTGGCATTTCGCAAGATATTCCAAGTCTTCTTTTTCCTAAAGAAGGTAGTTTTTGATAAGCCACTAGCATTCTAAGCTGGCATTAGATGCATATTATTGAAGACAAAATATTTTAAAAAATGTTACAAATGTATAAGCAACCGAAAAATATAATAAACATTGCCCTGTGTAGGTACTGACTATACACCTTAGGATCTCATCAGCGTCTTAACCTTCGCCCAGGTGGGGGTCTTTTAGACCCCCTCGGTTTTTCCGAAGTGACCAAAACGGCGGCGCGCAGGCCGCCAAACTTGGTCTAGCTGTTCCTTCATCATTTTTACATCTTTCCTGAAAATTTTGGCTCAAGGTCATATCAGGTCAGGTCACAAGACCAGGTAAAGTGACCTCACCTCAAAAATACTTAGGACCGCATAACTAAAAGAAGGGTTAATCGATCAAGTTGAAACTCATACCACATATTGGGCCCACCAGAGCTACAACATTTCTTCCGGGATTTTTGATATTGGTGACCTAAGGTCATGTGCAGAGCATGACCTCCCCATTGTCAATACATGGGGAAAATCACGAAATGAGCTTTTCTCAGTAAGTATGGATGGAATCAACTTCAAACATCGGTTGCGACTTGCTCTTAGCCCATTTCTGGAGCTGATGCCAAATTTTGACTTGTGACCTTTAAAAGGTCACCTTAGGTCAAATAAGCATTTTTGGTGTTTTTTCTATAAATTTTGAATAAAATAAGATAGAGCTTTTATTTTGTCACCAAAGTGTTTGTATAGTCACTGGAAGTCAAATGATATACATCATGACTATACCAGGTCAAGTTGGGTCAGACCGTTGACCTGGGTCAGGTCAAATTCTTAAATTTGACCTGGCATAGCAATATCATATATCATTCGATTTGTATTGACGAGAGGATTGCAATGGTGCATAAACTATGGCTGTATCTTGTTTGGTTTGGAAGCTATTAGCGAAAAAGTAAACGCCCTTATGCATGGGTGGCTATGGACATTCCCAAGAATATGCCCAATATTTAGTGACCTGTAGCTCCCTAGGCTTTGACCTGACACGAAAATGAATGCCACTGTAATGAAAGCACATCTCAAGAGCTTTCGAATGGTGTTGGAAAAATGTTTCTAGCTATCATAGTTTCTGAGATATATGAGGTTTTCTTAGTACACCTCATATTAGCGATTTTGACCTATTTTGACCTCTGGTGACCTTTATATTGACCTGACAAGAAAAATGACCGAAGTATTTTCGATATCATTTTCGAAGAGCTTTGATTGCCGTTTTGCGCTTTTTTCTAGCTCTCTTAGTTTTTGAGATCGTGGGGGTCTTTTAGCCCCCCACCAGGCGAAGGTGGCTCGTACCCGCCACCGGGGCAGGGTTAAGTGTGCGCTTTATGTAGCGTGAGGCAGTTTGTGCGTACAAATTTTCTAGCTTACTAGCCAGCAAAAATTCTTACAGTTGTTTTACCCACAGATTACAAATGTTTAATCTTCAATAGCTCTACCTATGTGACAAGCGCGCTTGACTTATCCATGCTTGGGGACTGTTCAGAATGGTTGGGTAAATAAATAGTTGGGGAGTTATCGGTACAACCAACTGGAAGTTCCTCCTGAAAAAGAGGGAAGAAGAAAGAGGTATGATTCCATGACGTGAACGATTAGTCCTGCGGCATAAACAATAGTAGACACTCTGAATTCTCAGCGCGTGTCATCATTCGGCCGACCTGCTTTGTGCAGCCGCGGGCTGTGGTGTGGCGCGAGTGTGGGAGTGTTCACGCGTTCTTTAAACAGGCAGCGGACGTGCCAGGCGTAATTAACCCGGAAGTGGGTACTAATTGTGCCGAGGGCAACATCGCGACTCAGTACGGCGCAAGAAGTAGGCTACAAGGCACCCATTGGTATTAGGTTATGGTGCCGATGCCGGTGCTAACCGCAGTTAACGGAAACGGAACAAACTCTAGCTGTCTATATGTCTGTTATGATATCCATCGGAAATGTAGATCAGCAACACAGAACCCCAGAGTCCAAAATTGTCAAAGGAAAAACAAAGTTGGAAAACAGAGAACCACGCACATAATTGTTTATCTCTTCAATGCCATATTTTTTTCTCAGGCCTGACTGGAATCACTAGATGTATTCCTTTTAAGCTTTCATGAAGCACAACTCAAGACCTAACTTTTAATTGTTGTGGACTGTGCTGAGAGATGGGAATAGGTACTCTGGATGTTCACAGAGATGCTGATCAGTCTTAGTCCACGGGTACCGGGCTCAAATCCCGGCGAAGCCTCTGAATATGTTGATCTGATTCTCCAAATTTCTCCCAACAGGTTGAAAGCTGCGATACTGCATAATATTGGCAGTTGGTGCCTCGCTAGACTCCAACAATTATAAGTATTACTATTGGATCAATATCAGTCCTGTGGGGACATCCTACCCTGCGATAAGCCAATAGACTTGCTTGTTCCAGCCTATCCGGCTGTGGTGAGGGCCCTGCACCAGGTGCGAGGAAAAATTCAAACGTGAAACAAGTGCATGTTTTTTCTGTAGTAAAATGTATCGGTTTAGTGAATAGAACAGTTTTTATTTCTCTAGGTTGTCCAATGATAACCCTCAGCATGCCCAGTTAAGACAAGAGCACAACAGAGTATTACCTCTCTCGAGAGAACAACAAAGCCGCTAACTGGCAGCCTTCATGACACCACATTTTCACAGAATGCGGACTGCATGCCCGCTATGCCAGGTTCGACACACCGCTATACACACAACTCTGGCACTCCCAGCTCTGGCACAGCCCCGGCGTCGACCTCAGATGCATGACGGCCCGATTCTAAGACACAATACGCCCGGATGCCAGAGAGTGCGGTGCTACGCCGTGCAGCGACACTTCCTGACCGTCGCCGCCGCGTCGCGAACGTCACATCTGTCGCGGCGTCACACGTGACGCAGCTGTGTGACGCTCTGTTCTGGTCCGTTACGTCACCAGGTGGTTACGTGACACCGGCTGAACATATCGCCAGTGTCTCCGTTAGACTTAAGTGCAGATTCTGCAGCAGCCGACCCGACAATTGTAGGCGAGGAAATGATGCGGAATGGGCGACGCCTGACGTGCTGGAAACTGGACAGCATGATGTAAGAGTTGTGGCTGGGATATGATGGCATATGGGAAGGATGGGATCAACAGGTGGTTTCTATGTACAATTAGAAGCGTTCAAGTTCTGATGACTTGAAACAGCGTTAGCTGTCTAGCCCGTCGAGAAGTGAGGCGAAATGGAAGTCACAAAGGGTGTTCACTTCGATGAGCACGCGGTCATTTTCCTTTAAATTGATCGTCGCGACACCTTTAGAGCGCTGAAGCATGCTGAGCAAAGCTGCGCGACAGACACGGCAGCCCGTCGCCGGATTGGAGCAGCGCCAGAGATGATCCGCCGCCGGATACGCCAGCGCGGTCAAGGTCACTCGAGGACGTTGACTCTAGCGCAGATTCGGTGGCTGCGGCGGCGGCCAAGCTGCCGTCTGAACATCGGCGCAACGGAGCGCGACCGACCCGGCTGTGTATCCGGGGCCGTCGCCGCTGTCTGACGGACGCTGCCAGCTTCGGACGTTTGATTCTTCAACAAAACCTGCCGAGGCAGCATCCCGATCGCAGAGGCGGCCGGCGCTGCCCGGTGCGTCGCTGGCGGCGGCCAGCTGCGGGCGGTGTATGCGGGTGCTGCCGCCGGCGCCGACAGATGGTTAGCCGGGAGCAGGTGGTGCGACGACGGCGGATCGTCGGCAGCGGCGGCGCCTGCACGCAGCGCGGTGCACCGACGACGTGACGCGATTACGCGGCGGTAAAACAGGCCCACACGCGCGGTCGGGCTCGGCTCGGGCTCGGTTGGCGCTGTTGGGCCTGCGGGCGTCAGAGTTGTATGCTGTCAGCGATGAAAGAAGCTGGTGTCTTCACATTGGCGGCGGTCTGTGGCTGCCGGCCTGGTTAGCTTCCGAGCTCGGAGTCGCTCAGTTACATTCCTCTTGGTTATTTTATCACTGCGCGTACACAGCTGTTGAAAACCAGCTGACCTTCCGCGATTTCAGCAGTCCTGCCTACCCAGTTACGTGTATAGATAGTGCAGCCTAGTGAGGCACTCAGTTGGGTATAGGACAATAACCTCAGTATTACGGACCTCATTCCGGAAGGTTTAACGATCGAATAAAGTAGCATCTCCTAACTCGCCTGCATGAAAGCCATACGGAAAGGGAAAGGGGCTTATGTTTACTTGCAAATAGTTGTGTCGAACAAATTTGATGCCACTGGTACAGACAGATGAAAAAAACGTAGGGTGCGAATGCCCAAGTAGATGGATGTAAGGAGCTGCAAAACATTGAGAAAAAGAAAAATGTTTTCGGTACCACAGAGATGCTAGAAATAAACCCAATTTTTAACGTTTACGCCACCACGGACTTTAAAATTCAGACTCAATAGCGAGTTTACCATAGGTAAGCTTTAAACATTTGAGTTTGCCTCTTAGCATTAATTGGTGGGGTAGCACAACCATGTGGTGTGTCGTTACGGGGACGTAATAGCATATGGGCAAAGGCCCGATTAGGATCGAGATCAATATCAGAGCATCTCAAGGTCATAAGCTGAATTCAGGGTTCAAAGTTCGAGAACACTACCATTCTACCAGAATATTGACTAAGACATCGTGAGCCATATGGCGCATAAGACAGCGTCAATAATTACGAGGTGGCAGATTATAGACAGGTGGGGTATCAGTGCCGAGATGAAGCGGTGGTGTTGGGCTGAGGTGTAACACTGGCTCCACACTCCGCGATCCTAATTTCTGTTCACTGTTCACACTGAGGCTCCGTGAGTGTAGGCAGAATCTGCAGACATTGTTGTCTTCGCACGAGTACGAATTCTTTAAAATCAATCCGTTAATTGGGAAAGTCTCTGCCTAAACACTAGGAAAATGTAGTCTGACGGACTTGATATCTGTCTTTTTGCGCAATTTTCATGTTAAAATAATTTTGCGATCATCCTTCCTCCTGGGGATTAATAGGGAACACGAAAAATTGCGTTATTATTACTTGCTCTAGACCCCTCAGTTGGTTTTGACGATGGTGGTCTATTAGCAGCAAAAATGCAACCTAATAATAACAAAATTGGCATAAACGCAACCTATCATGAATGATTATGGCCTGACGATGGCACTAGCTCCCGTGTATGGCTCAGTTTGAGCACCTCCGGAGAGCGCATAGAAGAGTCTTCCACCTGCATTAGCGTGACTGCGTTTCTGCAGGGCTCTTAAAACCAATTAGGCATTCTCATTTCATTTATGCTCGGTATTATAAGGCTTAGATACAATGTAGTCATTGCAATGAATGTCGGTCTGAAATCGAAATTAAATGTAAATCCTTTAAAAGAACAGTTGTGTTACTTCCATCGGTATCAAGCCGTTTTACATATCTAGCACGCATGCGGTATCATTGTTGGCGCTAGATTTGTTTTTTGATCACCTGAACTGGGTTGGTTAATTTTCGAGCTGGTATAGAACATTTTAGATGAGTTTCTTTATGTCTAACTTTTGGTTAAATCCTATTTCATGGTAAAACAACACTACTAGCGTATAGAAAATCATAAGAATAGCATTCGAAAAACAATTTAAGTTTGCTCTCTATGCGTTTTATTATCACAATGCAGTGATTGATTTGAATCAGCTTAATGCTCTGTCAACAGGAGCAGATTCGACTGAAAGGTCTGCGGTCTGTTCAGACTACCACAGCCTCAGGTGCAAACCTCTGCCGGGCAAAAACCAGAGGAACAACCCGCGTCACACGCTACAGCGACTCCCTTTGGTGAAACAAATTTGACTTGATGTCATGGCCTCTCGCCTGTAAAGGCCCCTAATAGATGGTTTCCTGCTGGGCTAATGTGCGCACAAACACCCCACCCGTGACGCTGGCGCGCCCAGTGCCAGAGACCATAGCCATTTCCACCGGGCTGCCCTTTAAGTGATCCAGGCGGCATAAAAAGAACGCACAGGTGTCTTATTAGCGTTTAAAACTCACCCGTATGTATTAAACGTAGCATGATGAATGTCCCTTTTTTCTTTCCTTTTGTTACTGGTCATGAGAAGAGTTTTTGCCTGCACACTTTTCCCAACGGCTTCCGGGGGCATTGCTTTAAGCCATAATTTGTTATGAAAACGCATCGATACGTGAGAAGAAAGTATATTGTTTTTCGAGCTAATGCAAAAATAGCCAAATATTTGATGTTTTCGTTAGTTTAATGTTCAGTATATTTTGTCCTATGGAGCATTGTACCACAAAATATTTTTACAAGACGATGGCTAGTTCTTAAGCAGCCGCAAATGTAGGACAAGCTCGTTGGAACTCCATAACACTACTACACTCTTCACCAAAGCAGCGTTAACGGCTCGCGAACAGCTGTAGCCTTTAAGCGGGGACAGTGACCTGCAGCAGGAAGCAGACAAGTTTTTGGCACGAGTGCGGCTCAGTTCGTGGCCGCTGTGACATCGGTCCACACAAAAACTTTTGATACCCAATCCAGTGCAAGCGAGGCATGCCTCATCAAAAATAGCCTGTCTGCGTGCCTACGTCCTTTTCTTTGGTGGATATCAGAAGTGGTTTGAAATAGGATGCAGTGCTTTTGATGTGGTTATAATTTTGTCATTTTTAGAGTGCACTCACCAAAGATTAGGAGACTTCCTGGTATACTGGTTTTCATGTATCTATGCTATAAAGGCAAAGAATGAGTTACTTGAAGTCTTGAAACATCCCACCGACGTACAATAGTAATTTTGGCTCTAATCTTATTGAGAAAACAGTGCAGTGATCGATATCCGTTAAAAACGATTAGCAATAAACGATATTGAGTGTTTCGATAAAACCCCTCACAGGGAATGTTAAAGTTTTAGCGTCAGCATGAAACAGATTTAATGATAAAGTTACTGTATGCGCTGAGGCACATTTTTGCGTCTTGCCTTCTTTTATTAACTTAATATTCTTGTACTACATTTTTATTACTGACATCTTTGTAGATTTGGAAAGACATGGTGGACTTTTTTTGGATTTAATATTAAATGGACTTCTCCACTTTGAAAAAAACAAAGATTCGAAGGTGAGACCTTGAACAGCGACTCATGGGTGACTACATTCACGATCTAGCGATTTTAACACGAAGAAAATCGAAGCTTTCAAGCTGTATTCAGCCCTTCATCGGGGAGTAGTCGGATGGTATCGATCGAATAGCATCTGATACCATTCGATCGATACCATCCAACTACTCGCTGACGAAGGCCTGAATACATCTTGAAAGCTTCAAATATTTGATATTTTTTTAAGTGGAGAAATCCATAATACAAAAGTATTATTTGTAGATAGCAGAAGGACATACACCTCATTTATTTATGCTCAAGTACGCTTTAGTTTTTGGTTGGTACGTGTGACGAGTTTGTTTTCTATGTCTTATAACTGAGACAAGAGGCATATCTTCCGGAAAAATACGATAGTCCAGTCATATTCTTTAGTAAGGTATGATAGTCTATACAAGTGTGCTGCGGGCTCTACAAGACCCAATTCTAATGTACTATCCTCTATCAATATCCACCTGCTACCACGGCCTGAATTGTCCCTCCCCGCCAGATGACGATGATGCGCCGTTGCGTCCTGACGTTGCTGCTGGTGGTGTGCGCCGCCGCGCCGTCCCTGGCGCAAGAGCCTGACTGCGACGAGGACGACATCAGCTTCGAGCTGGTGACCGGCTACGTCTACAGCGCGCCGGCCGACATGCTGGACAGCAGAGCCGGCACCCTGATGATGACGGAGTGTATCGACATGTGTCGTCAGAACTCCTCCTGCGAGGCATTCAACTACGAGACAGGACTGTGTGTCCTCATCTCCAGCAACGCCGACGACTCGGATGGTAAGCGATGTGGTCTGTTACCATTGGTGATTGTAATGTATGCTTTATGAAAGTGGTATGAATATGGGTCTATCTATGAGGCTATATAGAGCTTATCCACGCACAAACTGCCAAGCTCATATGGCCTGTGAGCTTATGTGCCATTTATTGGCTTATACGGCCTGTAAGCATCGGTTAATGATTGGTTGAGACTGAAAGTCTGGAGGGAAGCACAAACATCGAGAGGTAAACCCAGTTTGTGAGTCCTCTGGGGCAATAGCCTCGATTGCGAGAGTGTCAACCTCCGTACTGTCACGTGCCTGCACCCCCTCCCCCACCCCCGTCAGCGTGCCCCAGGGCACTGCCCAGGCGCGGCTTGTTTGATCTTTCGGGGCTGCTGGCATAAAAAGAGACCTTTGGGCGAGCAGGTCAGCGGAGATTAATGTTCCACCTTGTCATCATATGACCATAAATCCTGTCCGTGATTCTGGCATTCTGTCAGTTAAGTTTATGATTACCCTCGGGTAGGATAATGTCTGGGTTCAGAGCGGTCCCTCGTGCTTTTGTTGAGAGCGTCTGCCATCATTTGGGCGTTTGGCTTGTTCGTAATGGAAAGTTTTGACGTTATGAATATTTTTTATGTAACAGATGATGTTAATAGTAGCTGGTATTCAATGAATTACAACCTCAAATTGTTATGTGGTTACGATACAAAAAGAACCTCGCCGGACAAATAAGTCAATGGTTGTAAAACGAAGGAAGGGTTTCCTGAAACATGTATCGCCAACAAAATTCCTGCCTACCTGTCATCATTCCCCTAATGCTGATACAAGGTACCTACCAGTGTCGCTGAAACCATGCAAAAATACTTATAAGATGCCGTGCGTAGGCGAGTTATACCACCGGCAGATTCAGGAGGCGAGAAGGTGAAGCCCCCAAGGGCTGACCATCTATTATTCCCCATTCCCCTCAAATGGGTCACCTATAAATAAAATAAAATACATACTGCGAAAATATGGGAGGAACCACGCGGAAATTTTCCCCAGAAGTCCAGAAAAAGAAAATTATGACGAATGGCTCGAAAAAACAACACTGATTTTTACACACTGTCACAGTTTGCACGTTTTGCCCAGACCAACGGTGTTTTTTCCCAGAGTCATGTCGTGCTCACCCTCACACCTCCCCTCACTAGAATATGGGCTCAGGTTGACCCCTCGTAAACTTGATACCTGGATTTCCCACTGTTTTATGTATCGCAAAACAGCAACTAACGCTCAGCAGCCCATGACCACGCAGCTGTTCCGTCAGCGGCCAGAATCGAAAAGCTCTGGGGTCACGAAAGGTCACAGACCCGACGGAGTATGGCGACTCCTTCCTAACCGGTCCTGACCGGTCCGTAGCCAGCTCTGCTGGTCCGTGTGACCGACATTCACCGATCCTGGAAGCTTGTCTGGCGAGTGCCGGCACTCTAACCTGCTCCACCCTAGGAATGCGGGCACTACCTGTTCCACCACGGCAACGCCAGGGACCCCGTGCAGCGGACGCCGGGCTTACGCTCTGAGCATGGTTGACTTAGGCAGCGTGTTGGCAAAAAATCCGGTTTAATTTCTACGTCGTTCAGATTATGCTAAAACGTCGTTCAGATTACGCTAGAATGTAATGTAATGTTGTTGCCATTTGGGGTTAATGAGTCTAAATACCTTACTGCGAAACTGGAAGACGAAATAGCCGTCCTTGTGTCGTTGGTTTTGTCACGTTCCAGACGCCTCAGGGTCAGGGCAACTGGCTAAGCAAATGAAAGAGATGTACGGGACGTCTATGCCACCATAAGTAGGCCCAATTAGAGCACTTACAATTACACTGAACATACATCTAAACCCACCATTCAACTAAGTTAAAAAGCTTCTTTAGAGAAGGTTCAAGGTCACGTCAGTATGCTGAATACACGAGGCCCCGACACGCAAGACGCACGTGGGTTCTGGTAAGCCTTCCGAGCTCTCTCATGAGAAACACTCCCTATCTTCTGCAGTGGAGCGAGACGGATGAATAGTCACCGGTCCGCCGCTAATCAGCCTCGGTAGAACGCGCTACTCATGAGAAGCCCCATCACATACTGACTCCTCAGTGGGGATGCTAAAACTATTCAATGTGCTGAAATGTGCACCGTGTTGGAAACAGAAGCTTCGTTTTACTTCAGCAACTTGACTCCTCCCAGACATAACGGAGTGATAGATATAATTATAGTAAGATACAGATGTGCTGGAGACATCTATCTTAACACATTTCGAGCCCGAGTTTCTGCATTTCGTTTTTTCGTCCCCGCTCCTCCGTCTTCGAGAGCAGCTTCGGCAGTTACGTATTCACGCCTCTAATTGATGGGTCTGCATCGTAGCTAAACCACCGTGGAAGTGAGGCGAGACACGGAAGCTTTTCTTTGTCGATCCAGCATACAGACGCTCTTAGACTGCCCCCTGGGCAACCGGAAGCTGTGAGAGAGATGGAAAGGGAGCTAAATCCAAGCTGATGGCTGATCTGCCTGAAGCCTGAAGTAGAATGTAATGTGAAGAAGTTTGGTTTCCTTCGTTTCATTCTCAATACATAGCATATATGTATGTAAATTTGGGACAAATGCGGATTAATTCATTAATGTTTTTTATGTTTGAAAACACTAAATGTTGGCCCGTGCAGCACATTTAAAAGCACAGCTAAGTTTCTAGAGACAGTCATACGGTATGTCTTACACATTCAGTTGTAACACTCACTTCACATGTTTTTTAAGCGCTTGCTTGTAATATTTAATGTTCATTGAGTCCCAAAATTGAGCTAGCAAGAAAAACATTGTATGATAAATCGCCATAAGGCCAAATTGGCAATCGTCGTCATTTTAAATTTGTGAAATTTGTGATCGTGTGTCCAATGCTTTACCACATGGATGGAAAAGGAATGATCCCCAACAGCACAGTGTATGCTGCCGAGTGCGTGCTAGTAACGGGATTGTCACACCAGCTTAGAAAAAGCCATAGGTCACCAGGCTAACCAGCTACGTGAACGTGACACAAGGCGAGCTGGTCAATGGACCTTGCCACTTAATCCCACGGAAACTGGTCGGGGATGACTCAGTTTCAGAGGTGTGTCTCGCCTAGAACGGGGTGAACTGGAGGCTGGTTCTCATCAGTTTTAACAGATTCTGCCTGATATTTTGAGTGATTAAATTTGACAGCTTGCACGAGGAGGAGAGAGGCAGATTTCAATCTCGTTTTGCCTCTTTTATATTTCACATTTTCCAATGTCTTATGTCGTATCAGCACGATTCAGGAAATTGTTCTAGGCAATTGGACATCATGGCACTTATTGTCGTGTTATGAGTGGTTGCTTACGTCTGACCCTCGATTTTAACCCGATTAACTACTTTTTGTAACTCAACGTGAGTAAGAGAAAACCATATTCACGTATGTAACAATATAAAACATGATTTTGAACTTTTTGGAGTAAATACCCATCTAATTTACCTGTAGTTCTATTTAATTTCCTATAATTTTTTATCTCCTGGTAATTTTTTTAGATACCGTAAAAGCCTCCAGGATTAACTGTCAAGTCACACACGTATGTTTAATGCATAAATTCAAACGCTAATGGGATACAAGATGTCGTGAAATTGTTCCCGGATTGCATTTCGTCCTGTTTTATTGGCCACAGTTTACATATCAAGACACTAAATGTTTTTAAAGATGGGAGAGCTAGTGCGACCCTTCTGAGCTATAATGTTTGGATAGTTGATATCTTATTAACGAAAATAATTAGGCATCTTTATCACACAAGATCAACACTTCATTGGGCAAAAATGTATGCTGCATGCTTAAGGCTAGGCACTGTTTTGCATGCAAATGCAATGAGTCAGCCAAGTCTTTCGGTCAGTGCTCCGTGACATTGGAAGTTTATACAAACGGGGCTCATCGTCGTCCAACGGCCCTGTCACCACCGTCCCTCCACAGGCCACAAACCCGTACCCACTGCTGTGTCATGTTTGCAGCATGGTAGCATCACGCCCTGAGATCAGTGACGTCACCACTTATATGACGTCAGTGCCTCTAAGGTCAGTGACCGGTTGGGCCTTCCTGCCGTACTGTGTCAACTCGCGGCGTCTGCGTACCGGGCTGGCAGGTCACGGAGGAATTCAGGGCAGCAACGGAACACCCCAGGCTGTAAATTCAACGCTGCACCGCTGCTGCCGGACTCTATGGAGAGCTCGTGCGGGCAACGGTGCAGCGAGCGTGGCGGGTGGGCCCTCCTCTCTGCTAGAAAAACCTCTCCAGACTCCCCACCTTCCCGGAATGGCTACCACGGCTGTGTGGCTCGGGTCTGACGCCTCGGGTCTAATCTCACGGCTCAACTTGGTCCAAATATTGTCTAGTGATCTAGTGATCCACATCTACACTGACGCATTTATGGAATGTAATTGTTGGATTTATTTCAGTTGTGTGACTTTAATGGCAGCGTGAAATCCGACAAATTCCCTTGAGTTTCACTTGTCAATGTCCCATGTCAGGGAATGTCAGACTCCTGGCGAGTCATTTGACACTTACGTGACTTTTATCGGTCCAGAGAGATTAAGGAACGCGGATTTAGATAACACGCGAGTTCCATTTGCTCTGGAGGAGTAGATATGGAGTTTTCCTTCCCTGAAGATTCACATTGCGTTCTCTGAAGTGAATCAACAACAGGCCCCATTGAAAGCTGTTTTATGCGGCACTACTTTGGTAGTCCGGGTAAGCTCAGCCCAGTAGTCCTCGGTTCCGGCTGGACAGACGCAGTCGTGACCCAGCCGCCGCCGATCACCTCCAGCCGCCGGAAGCGACCCCATCCAGCCGGACGCTCCAGCACATTCCAGTCGGAGCGACTGGAAAGAGGTGAAAACTCACCCCGGACGATGTAAACACGCTGGCTTAGGAAGAAAAACAACATGATGAAATGTTCGTTTATAAAGGGGGAAGAACGTCACTCTCCGCCGACCGTTACCGTGCTTTTTCCGTCTTCTTTGCTGAGAGGGTGTGCTTAAGCGTTGCCTGAGGCGTTGGTGGTGAGGGTGGAGGACTGGCGCTCCCTGTGGCACGCCCTGTCCACACAGTCTCAGACAGGCCTCTGAGGTGTCAACATGCCTGAACTACCTCCTAAACAAAGCGCACCTAAACCCAGGCTAATAGGACGCTGATAGTTGCATGACCCCGTCGGAGAATATCCGTGATATTTGCATCACAAATTGTATCCTGGGCAGGATTCTTCAAATTTAGGAGCAGTTTTCAGCCAGGATTTAAAGGGCTGGTATTGGCAAAATCTATTCATGTTTTTCTACAGAGGCAACTCTTAAATTTCGTTGCTGGGAAATATTTAATGTCTAGAAATATAATATCATATCTGAAATGAATAAACTAGTTCAAGTACCGTAGTTCCTACTGTTAAGTTACGACGATTTCAAACCGTCTCTAAACAAGCATCGTTCACCAGAACCTAGTCAACCATTGGCAGGTAATTCTGCCTCCATGTCCGTGAAATCCTCCTCCCAAGTGCCATGACATTGTCGCATTCCTAATCTCTGTCGCCATGTAGAGTCTTCTAGAAGACAAAGTGCGCTAAACGACATACCACGTGCCTCTTAATGGCGCATTGTGTGACTCAGAGTCATTGGCTGCTGTTCGTAATGCCCAGCTTGACTAACGGCTCACTAAGAACAGGAGGATTCTGAACGGTGCACTGAACCTGAGCTTGCTCGACGTCACGCCCCGCTCTTTATCGACATCTGATCGGGCTGACAATCGGGGACATCTGGAACGCTCTCAGAAGAGACGTGGCCGCGTGACGGTGCAAAGGACGCGTCACGTCGTATCCGTGCCACATCTGTCCCTGCTGTTGTTGATCGCGCTCCATCTGGCACCTTTTAGCCGGCGCATGCCTCGTAACTTACACTCCCAACGCGGGCGCTGGGCGCAATTTCAGTAGCGGGTCTTTGATGGGTGGCGGTTGTCCACACCGGTAGCGGGTCGACTTAAACGGGATCGGCTAATGCAACGAGCTAAGGGTCGAGGGATTGAGTTTGCTCAGCGGCAGGCTTAGGCGCCCTGCCCTAGCCCCAGCTAGGTTAGCTCCCCCCCCCTCCCTTTCACTGCCATATAACCTCGTAGTTGGTGCGTCGGTAAACTCCAATAAAAAAGGATCAGCTGATTGCTACTGTGCCTACCGTAGGCTTAAGAAGTGTGTTGTAGCGTGACGGTTACTGAGCGGCATAACAGCATACCTACCTCTCCGGAGGAGAGAAGATAATAAATTAAGTCGGTACCTCTTTGGCATTTAGCGGATCAATCCTACACAGCTCGATCACTGACAAACAAAGCTCGATTGCTTATAGTTTCAATGTTTGAAGGAATGTCCCTGCCTGACCTTTAAGTCTAAATAGATGCTCCGGTGCCGCTATTATAAGATTCTGCGCCATAATTTTGTCAGGCCAGCGGCAGCCGGCTCCTTTCATAATTCATTCATTACTGACATGAAGGTGCTCGACTCGCCTCCGGCAGTCCGGAGCGGCTCAGCCCGGTTCTAGTACCCGGGGTGGGCCCTTTGTGACGGATGAACTCCCACTCCTCCAGCGGAAACACTTCTGCAGAATTCTGAACATTTTACTAATGCCACCAAAACATTTAAGACATGATATAGGCTTACCCTCTTTGCCTTTGATTATTCTCTCTCCAATAGTTTCTTCCCTCTCCCTCCCTCTCCACCTCCCCTCTTTCTCTTTCTCTATCTCCCCTCTCCCTGTTTATCTCTCGTTCTCTCTTTCTCTCTTTCTTTCTCTCTTTTATATGCTCCTCCCCCAAAAAATGTTATCCTTAACTACTGAGTGCTGATGTCTATCTTCCAGAGACACCGTCTCACGTGGTCTCTCAGCACTGACACCATCTCCTCCCCCGATTTTGCAGAGTCGCTGACCGTCTCGCAGTTCCCGGTGTTCACCATGTACGTCCAGAAGATGTGCTACACCGACGTGCCACAGTGCTCCAGCGCCTGGGCCTTCGAGCGCGTGCAGAACCACACCCTGCTGGGCGGCTCCAAGAGGACGGTGGAGGTAGCTAGCCGCGTGGATTGCGAGCGAGCCTGCCTCAACGAGACGGAGTTTGCCTGCAGGTGAGCCCGGTGATGAGTGGGTGCGAAATGAAACATCATGAATCACTAACGAAGGGAAATGTTTGATACAAAGAGCACATATTCCTATTTGACTTGAACTGTGTGTGCTGTGGTAACACTATGTCCTCGTGCTAAGCTGTCTCGATCGCGCTAGCTATCAAGCCTGGTTCCTGTGCCAGTTTTTCTCTCGTGAAATTGCAGGAGATGGGGACAGGCTGTAATTTTTTATTCAGAAGAGTCCTGGCCTACTTGAGCTTTTTGCTCTATTTTCGCATCTTACGAAGCATTTTATGCATCTTAACATTTTAATCACGGTCTGGATATGCCTGGATAGGATAGGTCTGGATATATTTGTAATACTTTTTTCTGAGAATTTTTGATATGGTGTAACCTTGAAATTGTAATCAAACTCTTGCCTTTTGGGTTAGCTGTATTTTTACGATTGACTATACCGTTACAGAATACAGACTTGGTGGCATGACGTTTTGAATGGATCTTATCAGGGCTCGTGTTTGACCACCAAATGCGACCGACCACTTGCGATCACACGATACGAACCGGTTTAAACTCTGAAAAAGCATATGAAAAGACAGGTCATGCTTAGCTTCCGGTCAACATGAATGTTCTTCTTCCTGGTTGGTACAATCCTGTTTGAATGGGCAGCCTGCCGGATTATGTATTTAAAAACTTGCTCCCTTATTTGCTTAAGACTGGATTATTTTTCACTTCTGGGATCAGACAAACGGTGAAGGATTACCTACCGACAGAGCTAAGTCCTAATAAGTCATTCTACCATGATATGGGTCACAAGGGTCAGGTGGCAACGAACTCGGCCATCCGCACGCGTCAAACGCGTCTGAGTGTGGCCGTGACGGGGTCGATCTGCACGCTCGTCCACCACCGCTGAGCGGGGCCGCAATCAGCGCCATCTCTGGACAGATTGTCACACTGATGAGTTCTCTCCCAGCGGTGAATGAGTAATCTCCGTCATCTGCTTGGCTCGCGTGCAGAGTGGCGACACGATGAACATACATCATCACCACTCCGCCGTTGCGGCTGTCGCGGTACGCAGTGCCGTTACCACGGCAGAAGCTGCGATTAGCGCTCACATAATGCTGCCTGCTGCCCTGGCCAGACACGGATACATACCCGTGACCAGTTTTTCTGCTCAGGCTCTCAAAAATTGGGCCGACGCCGAAACTGTTGCTCCGCCAGAACCGTTTGCTGTTTTGCGTTAGTGGCACAGCCGCGCTACAGGGAGCGTCGAAGCACAATGCATTGTCTTGTGTCGGTATTTTGCGCAGCTTTCAGCGTAAATCCATCTTCCGCTGTCGTCTGGACGGCGTCGCACAAATAAAACGGGTCAGTAAAACTGGCGGGCACCAGTAATTCCGTCGACCGAGAGGCCACCTCAGAGCCTCAAGGGTCACCCCACAAGAAACACCAGAAAAACGGCCCAGTCCTCGTCTTGGTGACCCAGAGCCCAGTCTGGGCCGTAAAGCCGTAAAGCGGTGATTGTGTGTGCTCGTTAGGCCAGCGTGGTCCGCGGTGCGTTCGAGGCCGGTTTGGGACGACCCCGGATACGCCGCGCCGCCGCGCGCGACGCGTCGCGGCGCCGCCTAACGGTGAGCGCAGCTGGACCGTGCAGGCGCGCCGCGACTGCCCGTCGCGCCATATTCTGGCGCATCAGCGACCAGCGTGGCGCACTGACCACACGCACTGCGTGGTGCGTTCAACCAGCGAGCACGAACTTCGTCTCTGCTGCTTTCCTTTGGTATCTAATATTTGATGAGCCTCCGATCAGGCGAAGGTTGTGCTGTCTGCAGTTAAAAGTACGCGTACATCCAATCTCTAGTGGCCGAATGAAGCGACAGAGGCTAAATATACTAGAGCGTATCTATATGTTATTTAAAAGATAACTGCGTTTTGAAGCATGTACTTTGTATATATCCACCTTTGCAAAAATTACATTGGTGACGCTTGTTGGCCAACCTTTTATGAAGTTTTGAACCGTATTACACAAAATCATCCATGAAAGTCAGAAAGCTTACCTTATTTTAGTTGCATAAGAAATATGCCTCTTCTAAGAGGGCACTCCGTGCATCATGAAAGTAGAAACATTTGACTAATTTTGGTGTGTCGGCCTGGTGTAAAAATATAGATGGTGAAATTAATTAGAATGTTATTACATCGATATCAAATTATTTCTCCACTTATATTTCTTAAATTAGGCCACTGTGTCAAATACTGTAAACATTGACGAAGCTTCTTTGATTTAGCACACATTTTGAAGCATATTGTCCACCTAAGGACGCGAGACTGGGAAGTAAAATGTCTTCCTTTTGAGCCACCGGCACTTGATATAAGGCCTGACCGGGTCTCTGAATAAGTGTAACTGATTATAAAAAAACTTCCAACAGAGTGGATTTGGCGACATCGTATTACCCTAGCAGCTGGTATATCGTTACACCATAGCAATGCGCATGTACACAACACTTTTTTGACAGCTGTTATGACTTTTTCAGCTTCAGTATGCATGCTTTATTTGCACTTCGATCTCCATGGGCACCTACACGGATTATGTCAATATTAGTGTTATCAGAAGATAACACTATTGCATAATGTTATCAGAAGACGCTGAGCATTTCTGAGGCATTTCGATGAGAACCAAACGCTCACCAAATGCAGCTTTAGACACAAACCTCGCAGTCTCGGGTCGTCCCAGCGTTCCCTCGTGGCGGTCCTCTCAGCATTCTTAGGCGCCAGCAGAGCGGAACTACTTCCTCATTCCTAGCCTGAAGGCAGCCGTTTTTGTGCCTGCAGGCAGTTGGACATCTTTTACAATCCCTCCTCCCGTCATTTTGGGCTACGACGAGGGATAACGCCAACTTTATTCGTATTTTTTCCTGAAACACGCTTTTCCTCACAACATCTTCTCCGTTGTATTAGAAAGGAAGAAATTTCGCTGGATTTTTCCATTTCGCCTCCGACAAATCAATCTTGAATACCTTACAACTAGATTCATCTTCTCCCCGCAGCCAGTTCCTATCATACCACCCTATCATCTGTTCAAATCCAAGTGTCTCAAGTATCTCTCGACGCTCGCCTGAGTTTCAACAATCTCACGTTTCACCGCGCGCCGTCATAACACCGTCCGTTTTTCTGCTTTTCTCGTCTCACCTGGCGGCTCAAATTGGAACCGTTAGTACGGTCTCATACATAAGCGCAGAGGTCGCAGCGGGGTGCCTCCGCCTGGGAGTAAATGGCGGGTATATCGCCCATGAACTAGTCAGGGTGGCTGGACAGCCAATACCGTCAATCTTGCTATGCGGGAGACGCGTCTCAGAGCGCCGCCCTCCCGTCGATGGATGGTATTAGGCCAGCGGGTGCCGACACGCACACTTCACAGTTGTTACTGAGACCCGTGCTGTACTGGCACATGGGTAAATTGAGCGACTCGGTCTGAGATCTTACACTCGACATCACAGTTATTGGATCATTTTGTTGTATGCCCTCTATGGAAGAGACTTTGAAATCTTGTTGTGTGGTGAGTTCTTGCTAGTTACTGAAGGTCGTACGTAGGCATAAGATGGCAAGGGCATAACATATAATTCCTGCCTTTATCTATCACTCGTAATATTTCTTTACAAATACTTACCAACGTTCTCTAGCCAGGAAAAAGCAAATCAAGCATGTCACAATCCTAAATTTAGGTTACGACCGTATTCGACGATGAAATAAAACCCCAACTGCCTGAGCCGATCTCTTATAGCCCCTGGTCACGAGCCGCCATGTTGAGACTTCATATGGGCCCCAGAAATTCCCTTTTCCTATCTTCAACATCAAGAACATTTCAAAAGTTTAGAAGTATTTTTCCAGCTCCATCCAAGGCGTAAAATGTATGTTTTAGGCACTAGTTTGCAATCTTTTGTTCTTGTTTTGTAGATGGACCTTAATTTGCCGAATTTGGATTCATTTTACATTTTATTCGCCTTAAAAAATACTCTGCAAGGCAGAGGGGATTCCCTTCACAGAGCTGAGGTGTTTTGGGTGTGTGCAAAGGTGGAATCAGCTCACTTCAGAACTCCCCCACCATATGAAAAGAATATTGCAGTCACTGGCGCAAATCATTCAACTATAGCTTGAAGTATTTACGGTGACTTTCTGCTTCCCGTACATAAGTGATGTATTAATAAATAAACGGTATGTTGATATCAATAAAAAAGGATTGAAATTATATAAATGTACGTTTGATGGTGTATCATTTGTGTTTATTAGAAATAAAGCAATAGTTGATAAGCTCTTTGTATTTCTTACCTTAATTATGGCATTGCGTGGGCGCAGTGGTTTCTCGTGGACGCACCTTGTAAAGTTAAAGGTATTTGGTGCTGCTGTGCTGGCTAACATCTACTCACGTCATGGCTTCTCCTTTTCCAGATCGGCGGCCTACACCGAGGAGTCTGGCTCGTGCGAGCTCTCTGACATGGACCGTCACACCACAGCCGGCATGGGCGCGTTCGTCGAGACCGCCGGCACCGACTACCTCGAGAACAACTGCGTCGACGAGCCGGTGAAGCTCTGCGAGTTCCAGAAGATCAACGACCGCATCCTGAAGACGGTCGACTCCGTTCATCAGGAGGTGAGGCGGCTGAGATGCTGTACTGGTGGAAGCGAGTACAGGACTAAAGGAGGAATAACATGAAGAAATGTAGAAATATGGAGGGATTAATTTACTTGTTTGGAAGTAGCCTATTTATTTGATTCCAGGTGTATTTACCGATATAAAAAAACATTCGAGCAGCTTAACTTAGCCATACTTTCATTCCCACTTTGTAGGTTCACCCGACAACTTCAAGAATCTTCCATGTCTTACGAGAACTCTGAATTATTTATGTTTTATCTTGCTCTGGTGCTCACCGCGTTTATTCTGTCTCTAGAATCCCTGTCCCTGGCAAGTTGACCGACTGTCGTCGTGTGCTCCTCAGGTACCAACAATCGAGGAGTGTCGCGACCTCTGTCTGTCGGCTGACTTCCGCTGCCACACGTACGACTACAACGACACCGGCGACCAGGTGTGCCGGCTCAGCCACCACGCGCTCGCCACGCTGACGCACATCCAGGAGCCCTACCTGGAGATCCCCGGCTCGACCAGCTACGAGCTCAGCTCCTGCTACAACGTCACCATCGACTGCCGCGCCGGAGAGATGGTGGCACGCATCAAAACCAGCAAGGTCTTCGGCGGAAAGATCTACGCCAAGGGCAACCCGTCGTCGTGTATGGTGGACGTAGACGGTGGTCTGGAGTTTGAGCTGACGATGGGCTACAGCGACCTGGAGTGCGGCGTGCAGAGGGACGGACCCGGAAAGTATCGCAATGACGTGGTCCTGCAGCACCACGATCGCATCGTCACCTCGGCCGACCTCGGACTCAGCGTGCACTGCCAGTACGACCTCAGCAACAAGACGGTCAGCAACGACGTCGACCTGGAGGTGAAGGGCGACATCCAGCCGGTGCTGGAGGAGGAGGCCGTGGTGGACTCGCCGAACGTGCTGATGCGGATCACCGATCCGGACGGCAGCGAGATGCAGGCGGCCTCCGTCGGCGACCCGCTCAGCCTCCGCTTCCAGATCATGGACCCGATGTCGCCGTACGAGATCTTCGTGCGCGACCTGGTCGCCATGGACGGCTCCAACGCCAACGAGATCCTACTCATCGACGCCGACGGCTGCCCCACCGACGAGAGCATCCTGCAGGCGCTGCTCCGCGTCAACGACACCAAGGACCTGGCCTCGGCGTTCGACGCCTTCAAGTTCCCCACCTCGGACGTGGTGCAGTTCCGCGCGCTGGTGACACCGTGTCTGCCGCGATGCGAACCCGCCATCTGCGAGGTCCGCGACTACGCCGGATCGCTGCGCCAGCAGGAGAGCTACGGCCGCAAGCGGCGCAGTCTGGACCGCATCCGACGCGCAGCCGCGGAGGAGGAGCTCCTCGTCGTCAAGTCCATTCGAATCAGCGACAAGCACGCCGCTCGCAGACACGGCGCTCCTGAGGAGACCCTGCGGGAGGGAGGACCTGACGTCATCGCCGCCTCTGAAGGCTTCTGCGTCAACACGATGGGTCTGGTGGTGGGCTGCTCGCTCTTCCTCATTGCGCAAATGGTGCTTCTGGTGGCGGGGATGTACGGGTGTCGACGCCGGCGAAGCTCTAAAATCGACGACGAGTATCCCGAGACCACCACCAGCAGTCTCGCTCAGCTTTATGACTCTGGATACTCGGCTCATCGCGCCTGAAGAGAAGCTGGGCGGAGTTCTGAGAGGGTGAATAGTTACATTTTGTCGCTGTTGGCTGCGCAATACCAAAGGCTCTTCAATGGGACTAAACGTGATGGATCCAGCTGCTGCAATGCATAAATAACTGCCTCGGGGAATACAGAAAAAACGTTGCGTCAATAAGGTCGATACGCCAAATTTCTTAGTTTTAGGCATATGCCAGTAAATATGTGCTTTGTTGTGTCTGCTGTCTAGACTCAGGTGCTGACCGGTATTTTGTCATAGTTTATATTTCAGTTTGTATCGTCTGTGGCTGGAATCCAATTTACAAGCAACGGCAGCAATCTATTCCACGCACTATGAGCAGGTTTATCGCTGATTGATATGTGCTAGAGCAGGGCATTTACTTCTACCAACGCAAAAGTGTTTGTGAAACGTTCAACTTCCATCGTAAGCCTTGCAGGCCGTCCAGGAGCTTCCAGTGTTCTTCTTTGAGCACACGCGTTCTTTCCAGCTCCTCTTTGAACTCAAACGACCTAATTCTTGGGAATTGGCTTTAAGTAAGGGCATTGCATATGTTTTGGTAATTTAATTCTAACCGATTACTAATGTAACAAAGGGTCAATGTTTGGCATTACGCGTTTTCGAAGTATTTTAGTAAGTGAGAAAAGAGTCAGTGACGAATCTAACACTCTAACAAACTGGAATATAAGCGAGGAACCCAAAATATGTACAAGAGGCGTGGAACTTAGCGTCCCGTTTGTGCTGTCTTCTGCTTTTGGCTGAGATCAAGCGTGCTCGTGGTGATTTGGAGTATTTCACCATGGTTGAAAGCTTTGTTGTTGTTGTTTTGTTTTTTAACGATAGTCTGTAGACACTGTTCACATGTTTCTTCGTTGTGTGTGGATTAGTGCGGGCGTGAGTGGTGAACGGTTATGCTGTGATGGGGTCAACTGCTTGGGAGCGGTTTCATAGTGTCTGTTTTCCTCGGTATGGATATACAAGCTCTTGTCAGACGCTAACCCAGCCGGTCTCGGCTGGGTTTGTTCGTGTCACTATCGCTTGTATGCATGCCGTGTTGTCATGCATCCATTCAAATTGCGCGGAGGACATCTGGCGACTCCTTCACCCCGGCCAAATATCGTATGTGTATCTGGTGAGTGCGGCTGGTAAGTGAGGGGCGAAATTTTGGCGGGACGTAGAGCAAAACCTCGTGTGAAAATGTGGATTGTGTTTGGCGGAGTTCATACTAGGGGCATTAAGTGGTGTAGTGATCTTTACTTGTATTTAAGACCGCAGTGATCTTGATGTTTGTAAATGTTAAGTAAACGGTGCATACGCCTTCTGTCTTTGTGATACACCCAATCCAAAGGTTATTCGAATAATCATCGGCTGGAAGGCTAACCTGAGGCTGGTTTATAAATATGAAAACGGATAAGTCGATTTCATCATCGCCGATCCTGCTGCTTCAAACCGTTTAACAGCCAGAGGGCTTTTCCTATAAAGCGGTTATGGCACAGCAAGCCAGCAAAGCAAAGCATGCATAGGAGTTCAAAATAAGACAATCAACTTCTACAACAGGTTTAGGAAATTTCCCAGGTTCTGAAAAGATATTCACGGAAGCTCAGTTTTCTTCCCCAATATCTGACTCTGCTGCAGGCGACCGAATGAAATAAAAGAGATCAGACCGTAGAATCGGACATCTCGCACCAAATCAGCGCAAATAAGGCACGTCAGCTTCTCACGCGGCGGAATCCGGTTTCAGTCCCGGAAAATTATCCATTTACCCCAAATTCTTCTTCCCTTTACCCCAAATTAAAGAAGCAGAAGAAGACGGAGAATAATTGGGTCTTTACGACACAGCATCTGCTGAGAGTGTATGGCGTTGCCAACTTTCACTCTGTTAGAAGGGTATACTGGGCATCAGCAATTCTTTATCCTGTATTCCCACCGGGGATATGAACAAGGACCAGCGGGGTGGAAGCTCAATGCAGTATCACCACGCCACGGAAAACCCCAGCTCAAGTTAAAGTAAAAGTATATTGTAACATTATGAAATACTTTCAAGCGTCGTAAAATATGACATCTTGGGACAGAGGAGCGTCTCACCAGAAAATTCATATAACAACACAAATTCCTCTTTAAAAACGTCTGGAACAAAAGTTCAAATGCAAGCACTCCATCTAGTCGCAAACCTAACTGTCATAAGGAATCTAACAAAGCTGACTAGTTGCATACCGGGCTCACCACAACTCGACCTGCTCAAACCACAATCATTGGATACTCGTGGGGAATTGGTTCTGTAGATATACACAGGTCGAGCCCCAGATCACACGGATCAGTTTCCAGGAATTCACACAAACTATGCCTCATGGGATCCTGACGCAAGCTGTGAAGGATGTCCCGGCAGAAGACTGCCTGAGCCGAGTGCATGTCTCACTTTAGCGGTGCAGTGAACCATTTTCAGCGAAGACATCCAACTGAAGAGTCACCGTTGTGTAGGAAATTCAATGCGATCAACCCGGCGGCTTTTCAGTTTGTCTCTGATCTTTCGCGGCTGTTTAGGACAAAATTCTCTGTTGAGGAGAAGATTCCCTAAACAAATCTAGATTTGCGTTGCCCGAAGCTGGCCCATACCCCTAATAAGATGAGTGTCGGTCGTTAACATGGAGGGCGCGGTGATATTCTGGGTACATATCAGCAGATTCCAGCATTTCGTGAAAGGGCGCATGAATCGTGTAGGAAGGCTCGCCTGCAGTGATTGGCTTGAAGCTTCCGTAAATCACTACAGGAGCCCTAAAAGAGTGTTTTCCTGTTGAGTAGCCACTGCGAGGAGCACTGAATGAATGAGAGCTGTAAGAAGGCCTGGTTTCTGTGTATTCTGGCTCAGGAGCTTGGTAGATTAGCTTGGGTGCTCTGTATGTGGGTTCAGAGGCTGCGTAAACCGGCTCTGGGTTCACGTAGGTCGGCTCAGGGGCTTCGTAGGCCGACTCCGGGGACTCGTAGGCCGGCTCAAGGGCCTCGTAGACTGGCTCTGGGGACTCGTAGGCCGGCTCTGGGGACTTGTAGACTGGCTTCGGGGACTCGTAGGCTGGCTCCGGAGACTCGTAGGCCGGCTCTGGGGACTCGTAGACTGGCTTCGGGGACTCGTAGGCTGGCTCCGGAGACTCGTAGGCCGGCTCTGGGGACTCGTAGACTGGCTCCGGGGGCTCGTAGGCTGGCTCCGGTGACTCGTAGGCCGGTTGCGGGGCCTTGTATTTGGGTTCTGGTGCTACGTAGCTTGGTTCAGGCACCACGTTTGGGGATGTTTGAAGGGATCCATAATGGGGCTCAAGAGCTTTGTAGGAATGCTGGTAAGCCCTAAACTCGGGCTCAGGTGCTTTGTACGAAGGCTCTGGAGTTCCATATGTCTGTTCAGAAGCTTGCTCAGGCACAGCAGCTCCAACAACTTTTCCAGGAGCCTCATGCCTTGGCTTAAAGACACCATGTGCAGATGATGAAGCCTTGCTTTTCGGCTCGAGTGCGGTGTAGCTCTCAGGCACCGCTGGGTGGGGCGCGCCCGCCGGGCGGCCGACGGGTGCTGAGTGGTGGCTGCTTTGACTTTCGTGGCTCACACTGTTGTGACCACTCCCGTGGCTCATGCTGTGGTGACCACTCCCGTGGCTCATGCTGGGCTGACCACTCCCGTGGCTCATGCTGCTGTGACCACTCCCGTGGCTCATGCTGGGCTGACCACCCCGTGGCTCATGCTGTTGTGACCACCCCGTGGCTCATGCTGTGGTGACCACTCCCGTGGCTCATGCTGTGGTGACCACCCCGTGGCTCATGCTGTGGTGACCACTCCCGTGGCTCATGCTGTGGTGACCACTCCCGTGGCTCATGCTGTGGTGACCACTCCCGTGGCTCATGCTGTGGTGACCACTCCCGTGGCTCATGCTGGGCTGACCACTCCCGTGGCTCATGCTGTGGTGACCACTCCCGTGGCTCATGCTGTGTTGCCCACTCCCGTGGCTCGCACTGTGGTGACCACTCCCGTGGCTCTCGCTGTTGTGGCCGCTCCCGTGGCTGCCGTGGTGAGAGCCGTGGTGAGAGCCATGGTGAGATCCGTGATGAGATCCATGGCCCGGATCCCCCGGAAGAAGGTTCGCTGCGGCCACCGCCAACAGAGCCAGGATGAGAAGCTCCTGTCAGAAAGCGTGAAGTGTTAGGCAATAACCCACGATTTCTGGGCTAGTAGCTTCTGTTTGATTGGGTTGTCGCTTAATATGCATGCGCTTTAATACTAAGACTAGTTAAGATAATTTATCTCCAGTCCGCTCAACTCCTCCAAGACTAGAATTAATGATTTGGGAATGGTCCAGAAACTCATTCACTGGGTTTAAGCTTTAGTTCTGTAAATATATGATTAATCTTTTCCTAGATACTTCAATTGTTATTGTTGCTTGCAATTTTTAGTAAGCTGAATGATCATACTTAAACTTACAGAGATTAATATCAGGTATTCTCTTTTTGAGCATGTCCCACTTTTTCTCCAAACAGCTTAAAGAGCTCCGTCGTTTGCAATTTTAGTAGCGTTATTAACTTAAAGAAATCACACCCGAAAATTTATTTTTTATCTGTGTATATCTTCTTCTGACAAGGAAGGACACATATAATCAGATTATAAAAGCTGAATAAGGACGTCGTTTCGTCACACATCTGCACATCAAGGACGAGGCTGATACAACTCTGTTGAGCCGCCCAGAGTCTTACCTTCATGGCAGGCAAAGGTGGTTGTCTGATGGCTATTCTAGCCTGCACCCGGTTTATATCGGCCTGCGGCTTACCATGAGAGCCAGGGCATGGAAGAATTCCACCCAATAGGTCAGTGGGAACCACTATTTCGCACGGGACTGTGATCAGGATTGATAGCCTCTGATATCTTGCAGCGTTTCAAACACCCAAATCATGCCCCGTGCCAAGAGATTAAAATGAAACCAAGGTCTATCAACTGAGCATTTGTAGAAGCAATTGTACAAACATTTTTTCAGGATGTGAAATAAAAAAACAGCAAAATGTTTTTTATTTCACATCCTGAGCGATGAACTTTTCCTCATGATTTTACTTTTGTGTTTCCACTATCAGTTTGAAAAAAGCAGAGCACTTGCCAACAAGCTAGAGCAAATGGCTCCTTGAACTCTTAAACTTCTTTAACCGCCTTGAATTCCAGACAGGGTTCTGCATCTCATCCTTGATAGACTGGTCATTGTAATATAACTAGGATGTGTTTCAGATGATGCCTGGTCCTATATCTTACTTCCAATAATTACTTTTTAACAAATAATTAAGGCTGTAATCCACATAAATGTGTAGTAATGATGCAGCTTCAATTCCAAAGCAAAGGAACAAGTATGATCCTTTCAGTTTTGCAGTGTACCAAAGTTGATACAGCCGCAAATTGTGTTCGTGCTACGGTTTTAGGAGACAAATTAATACTCCTTTCCTTAAGAGCGCCAACATTTTTTCCTCAGTGGCTTGGGCATTCCCCACAGAGGCGTCAGCCAGCCTGAAATGTATTTGCATTTGTACTTGCTCAGAACACTTCCACACATACTGTGACTCTTCAAGCGCCGTCGTAATGGATGTGGAGTGATGAAGACTATGAAAGGAGACGGTACGGGTTAGGATGGATGGGGTTAAATGAAGGTGGGATGCTTACTGGAGAGGTGACGCTACCGATGGTTTAGGTATCTGAACGGGCGAGGTCACCAGCGTGGACTGGTAGTGGCAAGCACGTCAGCTTCTCAGGCGGCGGAATCGAGTTCAAGTCCGGGCAAACTATCTAAGCATGGAGTAATTCCTCCCCGGAATTCCTTTGAACAGTGAAAGGTCTGAGGATGCTACACAGCACTTGCAGTTTTTGTGGCGTTACGGTCCAAAAATTGTGTTTGTTATGTTCTCTCACATAGTTATCCGCATTGAATGTAAGCTCTTGTGTGCTGAATTCCTAGGTCTTCCGCCAACGTGGACCCAAAAGCGAGCATTGCGCGGAAAAAGCGCAATGCTTGACATTCTCACTTAGAGGCACTGGAATGTTCAAAAGATAATTCTACTGGTTCCTCGCTGTTGCATCTGCATTGGGAGACTCTTAACCAGGCAGGGAAGATAGACTATGTCCAACTGGAAAGGAATATGTATACTTATGCAAAGCACTAATTCATGTCGAGAAATATCAAGGTCACCAGAGTTCAAAATAGGTCAAAATCGCTAATATGAGGTCAACTAAGAGAACTCATATATCTCAGAAACTATGATAGCTAGAAACATTTTTAACACCATTCGAAAGCTCTTGAGCTGCTCTTTCATTATAGTGGCAGATATTTTTGGGTCAGGTCAAAGCCTAGGGAGCTACAGATCACTGAATATTGGGAATGTTCTTGGGAATGTCCATACCCACCCATGCATAAGGGCGTTTCCTTTTTCGCTAATAACTTCCAAACCAAGCAAGATGCAGCCATAGTTGATGCACCATTGCAATCCTCTCGTCAATAAAAATTGAATGATATATGATATTGCTATGCCAGGTCAAATTTAAAATTTGACCTACCCAGGCCAACGGTCTGACCCTACTTGACCTGGTATAGTCATGATGGATATCATTTGGCTTGCAGTGACTATACGAACACTTCGGTGACAAAATAAAAGTTATATCTTTGTTTATTCAAAATTTATAGATAGAAAAACAAAAAATGCTTATTTGACCTAAGGTGACCTTTCAAAGGTCAGAAGTCAAAATGTTTGGTATTACCTTCAGAAATGGGCTAAGGGAAAGTCGTAACCGATGTTTGAAGTTGATCCCATCCATGCTTACTGAGAAAAGCTCATTCCGTGATTTTCCCCATGTATTTCAATGGGGAGGTCATGCTCTGCACATGACCTTAGGTCACCAATATCAAAAAATCCGGAACATATGTTGTAGCTCCTGGTGGGCCCAATATGTGGTATGAGTTTCAACTTGATCGATAATCCTTCTTTTAGTTATGCAGCCCTAAACATTTTTTTAGGTGAGGTCACTTCACCTGGCCTGGTGACCTGACCTGATATGACCTTGAGCTAAAATGTTCAGGGAATATGTAAAAATGATGAATTAATAGCTAGATTAAGTTTGGCATCGCTGCACGCCGGCGTTTCTTATCACTTCGGAAAAACCCGAGGGGTCTAAAAGACCCCCAGCCGGGTGAAGGGCAATGACACGTCATATTGTTAGTCAGCGTTGTGGTGGTGTTGAATTTCCTTTTGAAATATAGTATTTATATTGATAGTCCTTAATTTGACAAAATTGGACAGTTTAGGAGCCTCTAATTATGATTTAAGAAAGTCTCTCCTGCCCCCCCCCCGGCCTCTGATTTTAAATTAGATCAGTTCTTACTTGAGGTTAGGTATGTGGTTCTCTAAATGGTATATATGAAATAAGGCAGCTATGCAAATTATAACATCCTAGTTCGGTGTCTGCAAACCTTTTTGTACCACTAGTTTGTGGTGTTTTTGGAAAAACAGACTTCTCACGATGCATGAAAATATTAAAATGGATATAAAACGTCCACACGTGAAGTGCATAAAGGTAGATATCCACATGAAAAATTAACCAGGATCCAGGATCCTGATGTGAGAGGTAGAGAGCAAAGGCTTTGGAATAGGGGCGGGTAAAGAGTGGAAAGTGGGGAGGAATAGAAGGCATTTAGAGTGATGCGATGCTGATGATTAACGATATTCACATCTAATTATTAAAATGTATTTGCAGATATGCAAATTTCATTTCTCACTTTTGCACCATGCTCAGATTAGTTATTGCTAGCACTAAAATGACGGGGGTGTGTGACTCAGTGGTAGAGCATCTGCCTTCTGAGCCACTGGTCCGCGTTCAAGTCCCGGCAGAGCTTCTGAATGAGGTGATCTGATCCCCCGAATCCCTCCCAACAGAGTGAGAGTTGGTGACGCCGTATAACCCTGGCAATTGGTACGCCGTTAAACCCCCCACCAATTATTACTAAACGACAGAAATAGCCTTTGAAATAAAACAAATGCATATATTTCTTTATAAGAATTTCTTGTCAACATAACGATGTGTTTCAGCTACTAGATTATGCTCTGGTCTCCTGAAGAACTTAAGTTACACTAAATGGTAAATGATGGTAATGAGCTCTAACATGCTACCAATACATTTTTATGTATAAAATTACTGAGTAAACCGCTAATAAAAACCCGAGATATGAACATACTAAATTGCGTGGCCTGTTCAACATCATTATCCATATATCAATTCCGGCCTATAATTTGGGTTATGAAAATCTATATTTCAGGCATATCAAAGAGCAACGCTGTCAACTTCTTCCTAACAATATTCATGTCTCTTTTCTTCTGCAAGATGAATGTCTAAAGCCGATTTAAGCTAGAGTAAGCAATATAATTATGTAAGCGGTCGTCCATAACTTACGTAATGCAAAGGGGGAGGAGTCAGCCGCAGCATAATCAAACGTTATACACGGACGCCAAAAAATGTAACCTGGGGAGGGGTGGGAATCCAAACGAAAACTATGTGCTAAGTAATTTATTTGCGGCCCCCAAGGTCAGATTAGATCAGATCCGATCTGATTACCATTGATAATTAGTATCACTAAAACTGCTATAGAAAATTTTGCACATGAAGTAACACAAAAATTTGCATTTGCGACAAAACGTGTTTAAAAAGATTGCCATTGTATAAAGAAGTATAATGGACACGTTTGTGGCGGAGCTGTTTTGGTAAGAAAATATACAATTTAAGAAATGTGATCCGGAATGTGGAATGTAGATGAGTGAAGAAGTGCTGTGAAATGTTGACTGAAAAATATCATAACAAAAGGCAGGCGTAGCAAAAACTTTATTGCAGACTTTTCAGGAGCATCCTTGCTCATGTAATAGAGAGAATAAGTTTTCCTTGCTATTGCTATCAAGCCAGACATATAACACCGTTACTCTGGAACATGATTTTTCATAGCAAACATTTTTCGCCATGGGTTTTGGTTTGTTCAACACGATGCTCTGCTTACGAACTGTCTTGTTTTGAGAGGACAGAAAAAGGAATACTTGGGATGAAACAAGGGATTGCATCCTGTGCTTTGAACATTGCCTGTCTGCAGCGGCGGATCCAAGGGGGCGACGGGGCGATCGCCCCCCTTGGGCCGACCTTTAACCACTGGAAAGAAAGGCCTCCCGCCGCTGCCGCGGGGCCCCCATAGGGAGGCCCGGCGGCCGCAGCTGTACCCGGGCCCCGCAAGCTGCCTTCCAAATGCCACCCGAAGGTAGGTCTAGGGGCCCTTATAATGTACCCGGGGCCCCTGAATTAATCTTGCAGGCCCCGTGCTGAACAATCTTATCGGGGACCCACTGCTGCCCAATTCGGCCCCTCAGAAGTTGTAGGTCCCCGGTATTCCACCCGGGCCCCCTTTGGCTGCAGCCGGGGCCCCTGTGGTCCACCTGGGCCTCCTGTGGCCATCCGGGCGCACTGGTGCTTCGGGGCACTGGAACCGCTGAGGCTGCGACCGGGCCCCTGATAATTATCCCGGGCCCACTGCTGCCGATGCCGAGCCCCTTTTCTCAGCATTTGCAGATAATTTCCCTGTATTCCACCCGGGCCCCCTTTGGCTGCAGCTGGGCCCCCTGTGGTCCACCCGGGCCTCCTGTGGCTATCTAGGCACCCTAGCATGCTTCTGGGTCCGTTGTAGTCTACTTGGAACCCCTGAGTCTGCAACCGGGCCCCTCAGAACTATCCCGAGCCCACTGCTGGCGAAGCTGGGCCCTTATTCCCAGCCGTTGCAGATAATTCCCCTGGCATTCAGCCGGACCCTCTGTGACCCCAACCGGGACTCCTGCGTTCACCCGGCCCTCCTGTGACTATTCGGACCCCGTTAAATGCTTCCGGGGCCCCTGTGGTTCACTTGCGAACTTTGCGTCCGCGATCGGGTCCCTCACGATAATCTCACACATATTGTTGCCGAAGCCAGTCCCCTACTACTAGCATTCAGAACACCCTCCTCCCCCCCGTGGTCTACCTGGGCCTACTGTGGCTACAGCCGGCCCCCTGCATTACTTGCGGGACTCCTTTGGAAAATTTACACCTTGCACGGCCAGGCCCCCAAAGCTATTCCGGGCCTCACTTGTGGAGGCCGGGCCCCCTGTCAGGGTTCACCCCCTTGAGCAATTGCTGGATCTGCCCCTGCCTGTCTGGAATGATGTAAAACCTGTAAATGATAAAATGTAAATGCCTGACATTTTAAGCAGCCGCTTTAATCAAATTGTCTTCTTCCTTTCATACATCACCTCCGTAAACAGTGATCCAATCGCTATGCACCGTTAAGGAGCCGTGGGAACTTTGTGAGTTTAATCAACTTCCTTCGCCTCGACCCGGAAACCACAAAATCTGGAATTGGCATTCACATTGATAGATCGGAAAGCCGAACCTGCTATTTTTGCTTGCTCTAGGCTTTCACTTAATTTCAAGTGTGGGCCAAATTGTCATGACATTATTAGTCTCTTTATAACCGTAATTTATAGGTATCTTGGCTCTAGTAACCAACGCACGGTTATGAAGAAACCTAGCATTAGAAAATGCTTGGCTTCATTTTAATAAGAGTTTTGTAGTTTCACAGACAACACACGAATTTGTTCAAATTGAATATGCATTACTTGCATGTGTGTTTTCTTAGGGAGAGGGGAGGCTAAAGTGGTTCCATCATATGTTTAAAGTTGCTGAAGTATTTACAATTTCATCATCTCACCATGAAATCACTGAGAGTAATATATTCCGTTAAATATTGTATTATTCAGCAAGATACAATGTAAATTACGCATAACATTTAATGTCTGTTTCATTCGTTCAAAACAGCTCAAAACCATACGGTGGAGACACAGGTACACAAACAGATCTGTCAATGTCTACCAGCAATCCGAGTTTGATAAATACTTGCGCGAGTACCCTGAGCAAAATCATTATAGTAAACCATGGAAGCTAACTTTTCAAAACACTGTCTAAGGCTAAAGCTGAATACTTTCTCCTTTACATATTTCTATAATCACTATTCCACCCCGAATAGTTAATCATCTTTAAGCACGGGCGTTGCGGCTCCTGGCGTGAGGTGCTAGAATTCACGAGCTGTGGGAGTAGTTGTAGGAATATCCCGGCCGGGTGACACTGACCCGACCAAGACTGTGACCGCCCGCACCGCCGTAGGACTGGGGCCGGGAAAGGGCGGGCCGGTGAGATGACTGGGGGGGCGTTGTAGGATGGCTGATGGACCCTGTAGGACGGCTGATGGACCGTGTAGGACGGCTGATGGACCCTGTAGGACGGCTCGGGCGCCTTGTAGCTGATGGTCACGTGGGAGGGCTGAGGGGGAGAGTGATAGACGGGCTCAGGTTGATGGTAGGTCTCAGGTGCCCTGTGCGTCGGCTCGGGTTCAGGGGCTGTGTAGACGGGCTCCGACTCCACGTGGACCGGCTCCGGCGCCTGGTAAGCCGGCTGGGGCGCGCTGTACACAGGCTCAGCCGCCTTGTAGGCGGGCTCTTCTACCCGGTAGCTGACCTCAGGGGCTGAGTAAGAGGGCTGGTGGACGGTGTAGTGGAGCTCAGGCGCCTTGTACACTTGTTGGGGAGCAACATGAACAGGCTCTGGTGCGTGGTAGCTTGGTTCAGGAGCCTGGTACGAGGTCCGGTGAACAGTGTAACGGGTCTCAGGAGCCTTGTGCACCGGCTCAGGAGCGATGTAGACGTGCTCCGGTTCCTTGACTTCTGGCTCAGGAGCATGGTAAGTGGGCTCAGGAGCACCGTAGTTCTGCTCAGGAGTATGGTACGAAGTTTCTGTGACTCCATACGTTGTTTCAGGAGCTTGATAAGAAGGCTGAGGAGCTCCGTAGGTGGGCTCCGGAGCGTGATACGACGACTCTGGGTTGGAGTAGGTCTGCTGCGGAGTGCTGTGCTCCGGCTGGGGGAGCGGGGTGGCTCACAACCACCGTCTGGTGGCGCGGCTGGTGGTGAGACAGGTGGTGAGGTCCGCGGTGAGATCCGTGGCCCGGGTTTCCGGGGATGCGGTGTGCGCCGGCCAACGCCAGCAGAGTGGAAATCAGCAGCACCTGCAAAAGGATACAGGCAGGTCATACACCAGATTTCACGGATCTTATTATGATGGAGAATATACTGTACTTAGTAGACAGGCTTAACACTGCACCTATTTCATCACCAATTCAAATCATCTACAACCGGACTAAATTCCCGGTGTTCCTAAATCATGTTACTATTGCAAGCATTACAATCTAAACATGCTAGATGCAAGTTCCTCTATTTTCCGCGAGAAGTCAGAAGTTCTACATTCTCCTCCATTGAGTGTTGCCGCTGCGGTAAAATGGTCATATGGTATGAACATAACTGGCTTTGATCTAGGTAAAGCAGTTAAGCGTCGTTAGCTTCTCTCAACTGTACCTTCATGACAGGGTTTGTTGGGAATCTGATGTCAACTGACCGCAATGTTCGTTTTATATACAGTGTCTTACCTCACTAGTGTCCCAGCCTGAGCCTTTCACGCCCTGCTAACGGGACAATGTCCCTGAAACGCCTTAGCCCCCAGGCCTAATGCCCTGCTGGCAGCAATAAGCCATTTTTTCTGAACGGCCTGAATCTAGTTCCTAGACCATACTTAGAAATACCTAAGACGTTAATATGAGCAGTAATATTTAGCTCATTTTGGAAAGTTTTCCCGTTTTAGGCATATTTTCAATCTTCTAGGTA
Organism: Lepas anatifera; assembly: GCA_034440635.1. Taxonomy (NCBI): domain Eukaryota; kingdom Metazoa; phylum Arthropoda; class Thecostraca; family Lepadidae; genus Lepas; species Lepas anatifera. Next base: position 1,578,272 of record JAOTON010001803.1, read on the forward strand.
CCCATATTTTTCCTTTTAATGTCCTTTTAAAGGAATGCAATGTCTCATAATCAATAGATGATAAATAACAACTTCACTGTTCAATAATATCTTAATTTGCTCAAATCTTGTGAGCCAGCTTCCATCTGGGACCCATTATGTTTAGCAATACTTTTGTCCGAGGTCAAATGGGTCGCGGATATTGGGAGGTCAGACGTAGAATTGAGAAATATCTCTATTTGTTTCTTTCTTAAAAATAAAATAAATAAAAATATTCTCTATCATTGGAAAGCCTATGCATCTGTCTATTCAGGGAAATATAATTGCTGACCTCCAGTCGCCTAATGACCTCTTAGTATTTTCTGCTGATCAAAAATTTACAATATATATTAAAAAAATTATCCAAAAAAAAAAATTAATATCCGACATATACTAATAACATACTTAAAATTACATCGTTGTGTGTATGACAGGCCACCTTAGCTGATTAGATCTGCGTATGTGCGTCGTGGCCCCTTGCTACCCTCCTTTTGCTCTTATTCGCCAGTGAGGACGTCGTTGCGATTTTCTTGACCTTTGACCCCTGAGCATGCGTGCACTCGGCTTGGATGGCTTAAAATTGATTTCCGGTGTCAGGGGAATAAGATGACGTCGCTGGTAGCATTTTGAAAAGAGTTATTCGCTCCTAGCCATGATTTACAAATTTTCTGATTAACAAAATGTTTTAATATTGTTATCTCTTATTTTCAGGACGCGTATTTATTTGTTCCCATGGAATGGATGTTTATAAGGTATCAAAAAATATGAAACTCGCACAGTTTAATATATTTTTGGTGTGTTTACTTGGAATAAATTTATCTCCAGCATATAATGATTGTAAATTATTTCTAGAAAAAACACTGTCCATGTCTCATTGAGAGCCTGCTGACCTAGTGCAGCGATGAGCTGTTGGTCTCATTAATGAACCTGGAAATATCGCTGATTCAGCTGAACCCGGCGCTGTACATACAACCGCAGCTGTTCTCGAAGGGATTGCACACAGCAGCCCCCAGCAGACTGCAGAGCGGACGGCGGTCAGTCCTGCCCTGCCTCCAGGGCCCGTCCACCCGCTTCGGCTGGTCCCGCAGGGAGGGTCAAACTGTCGTGAGAGCGCGCACCATTGAACGCTCTCCCCACTGCCACATGGCAAGTTTGGGCTTGTCTATCCTGATCCGTCAGATATCGTACGGTTAACTGCGAAGCAATGCTGATGCTCCCCGCTGCTTCTAATTGGAATTTCGTACATTCTTCTGGGTGCACTTGAGAGAAATCCAGTAAACAGTGAACCTATTACGAATATTCAGCGTTCCCGGAGACATTTCAAAGAGCTCCGAAAGTACACCACCTACTGACGACTGCATCCGATCCATTTGAATCGGTGATCGGTCTGACGTTGTTTACGACCATGTATCTGTGACCATGTATCTGTGTCTATGTTTTCCGACCATGCTTTCCGACCATGTTACCCGGTCATTTTTCTGTGATCGTGTCTCTGCGACCATGTTTCTGCGACCATGTTTCCCAGCCATGTTTCTGCGACCATGTTTCTGTGACCATATTTTGGTGACCATGTTTCCCGACCATGTTTCTGTGACCATTTTTCCCGATCTGTTTCTGTGACCGTATTTCCTGGTCATTTTTTACGACCATGTTTCTGCGACCATGTTTCCCGGCCAGATCTCTGCGACCATGCTTCTGTGACGATGTTTCCCGGTCATGTTTCTGGGACTACCCGACCACGGCACGGCTGCACAGGTGGCCGTAGATAGATAGGGTCTAATCATCTGGCAGGTCATCACTCTCCGGTGTGGTAAAAAACTGTTATAGCAAACAAAATTATGGTTAAGGCATTCAGTATCCCTCAGAAACTACCCAATAATCAGGGAAATGAAAACAGCCAGCTCTCATCAGTTCCGACGAGGCTCGGGAGCACCATAGTTCTGCTCACGAGTATAGCAAAAGGGCTCAGGAGCTCACTTACCATGCTCCTTATACAATCTCCGGAACTATAATAATCCCGCGTTGTTCTGAGGCTGCAGGGCGCTGAACGATATGGTTGAGGATCAGCAGAGAAGAGTAGGCGATGGCAAGCCATCCTACTTTATTCAGTTAGAGTGATGGAATTCCGTTTTATTGAGAGGACTGTGTGGCCAAAAGCAGTGCTTCGGTATAGTTTTTCTATATATCTTATCAGTTTTATAGCAGCTTCAAACACTTGTCTTGTGCCACTTTATTGTTGGCGAGAGTTACTTTTATGGCATGAATGTGCACCAGCCAACGGTAGGCAGCGATGGCGAGTTCGGTTTGCACTCACCTGATAAAAGTTGTCAGTGGCTTTGTTAAGGAAGCCCACCAGTCGGTACGTCACGTCAAGGAGCTGTGTTTGATATATTGTTTCAGCTCTAGCTTTGGGTTCTTGTCCAGTAAGAGGATGCCTTTGTTAGATATTTTTAAAGCGATTGAAAGCTCAATATTGTCGTCGGCTGCATGGCGATTGTCTCAAAATTTTTACAAGTGTTTTTTGACTACTTATCTATGCAGAAATTTGTATAATAAGCCCATCAAGTTACTAACATTTTTATTCTGCCATCAAGAGTGGCGCGATGGCTACGGGTGAAGGTTAATTAATTCCATGATTATTACATTTCCTTCGATCCCACCATCGGATTCATGTCTGTTCTAAGCTTTTGATACTGATCCTACCCGCATCTGCCCAATGGGTCCTCATTTTTAATTGCATTTGTCAGGCTGCTTAATGGCTTAGAAAAGTTGTTTTAAAAAGAGTTTTCCGTTCTTTTGATAACTAATTAGTGCCGTTTCCTCTTTGCTCCGGACTTACACTTGGCGAACACTATTAATATATTATGTTAATTGCAATTAAAAACGCATAACATTGTTACTGGTAATATCTTATGAATATTATAGGTATCATGAATAGTTGGTATCTTTAGGTATGGTACTGTTCATTTGTCGTATAATTATTTTGGTTTAGATCTCTCCATAGGATTTTTGATAGGCCTTCAAGTTTTTTACTGTGAAATGCTCTTTTGTGGAATAAGCTATCTTATTCTTGTTGGCTTTTTCAGAGTCCTGTATAAAGAATTGGTACGTAAGTCCTTACAGCTCATGAAATCAACGTGGCAAAGTGGATGAAGCTCCACATGAACCTGCTCTAACTTGTCATTCTTTAACTAAATGTCACAGTTAATAATCCTATGGAGACTGGATGATATAGTTGGCAAGGGTGCGCCCACAAAGGGCACAAGTCTCTTTCCGGAAGTTTTGGACTTCACACTCACCGTTGAGGATGCCTTTAGCACCTCTTCAGCGTTAACCCTCGCCCCAGTTTGGGGTTTTTGGACACCACTCCCTATTCTCCCGGGCTTTTCTCCCGCGGCACCATAAAACGGCGGTATTGAGTACATTGTACATGATGCATCGAACATAGTACATGTATGATTTGACCATAGTACATGTATTAAATCGTTAATGGTACGCTGTACAATTTGAAAGAGTTACTAAATTGAAATACTTGTTCCTTGATTCTGCATCTCGAAAGAAAATATAGTTTGAGCTAAGACCTTACAGCCAGAATCTCTTTTTGTCACAGTCATGCACCTTGAAATAATGCAAATATGTCACCTAGTCCGGTAGCTGAGCTGGCCAGTTTATGCACCTCTGTCAAAACGTGTCTGATACAGTTTCTTCATTATTTCTTATGAGCTATTTACCATTGTTGGTGTTTTTCTATCCCTCATAGGCGGCGAGATCAAGGGGTGTTTGAAACCCACACTGGGGCAAAGGGGTGTATACTTGGGAGAATGATAAATTTCCAAAGTCAGCTGACCTAGTTGCTGCTTTATTGCCTGCATTCAGACTGGGATTGCGTGGATTAGCGTGAGCTCCATTCCCAAGGAGGGAAAGCGCCCTCCGTATCATAAAACTTTTGGTGCATCAAAAGGTTTGTACCGAATATATTTTTTTAAGTCTTGTGCAAATCCGTGTTCACCTCCATCAAACATATCTCTTTGACCGCCCCATTATACCAGTCGTATCGTCCTTCAGAATGCTGCCGAGTTCGAAAACCTACCATTTTGGCATTGTAAATGGTGACGGCCAAGGTGGGAGGTGACAAATTGGCCGACTTTTTCTGGACCAATAACGAACATCGCCGGATTGACCTGTATATGGCTCTATGTTGTTACACTGATGTGAAGTATACATGGTTCTAGAACGGCCCTTTGCCTTGCACACTTTATGGTTTGACATTTCAGGACCATTTGTGATGCTGCCTTCATGGACATTTTTGCTCACACTGTCTTGAAATAATTGAGCTTTTAGCTCCTCTCCCCATGGGCCTTGCCATCATCGATATGAAAAGTCATCCACCAGTTTAGTGGTGGTATTTGATCCGTATGCTCTTGTTTTGGGGAGATATTTCTGAATCAAGGAAGGCTGTGAATTACAACGTCTCATTGTGCTCTGATTGCTGCAATGAATTAGTATCTTACGGAGCTTGTAGCACGCAAAATGGCCTTGTTGTGAAAATGTGGTAGCATTGTGTAGAACTCAATTCTAAAAACCTTGAAGACAGTTCAGCATTCTGTATTGATGTTATTACTCAGCTTAAATGCTTCTCGAGCCTGACACCTCACAAATGATGCCACCATAACACAGATCACCCGCTGAAAAAGTTTACATAAGCAACAGACAACAACACACATTTGACTAACTTCAGCGTATTTACACCGCTCGTTCCTCCCCACAAGCTGGAGACACACAATACATGAGAAAACACACAGACTCTGGTGATGAATCATAAAATGAAACACATGTTAGTAATGCCATGCGTACTTAAACATTCAGCATAGTGAAAGCAATTGAGTTTTAAAGGGAGCAATGTTTAAGAATGGTGAGGTAAATTGCACGCAGTGCCAGGATATGTCACCCAAAATTATCATGAGATATGCAGTGCAAGGGGTTTCCGGTCTCGAAGAAAGATGTTAGACTGAGAGCTACACAGTTTGAGCGGGAGTAGAGCAAAATAGATAAAGGAAAGATAAGAGGGCTTAAGTTTGAAGTGAGAATGCAGGAAGCCAAGCTGTAAATGTAAAAGGGAGAATTATAAACGCCAATCAGCAGGCAGATTCTACTCATCATATGCAGAGAATGTTGCTGCTGGTCGCTGAATGTTACAGTGTGTTACAGACGGGAAATTCAGAAGCGTGTATGCACTTATTATTCACAGCATGCTCGCTTAGTTGACACCATACGCCGTCGAAGGGGCGCCGTAAGACGGCGCTGGAGTCCCGTAGGCGGGCTCCGGGGCCTTGTAGGCGGGGCGGGGTGGTTTATACGCCGGCTCGGGACTGTAGGACGGCTGGGGGGCTGCGTAGCCCGGCTCTGCAGCCTTGTACTCCTCCTCAGCGGGGTACTGCGCCTCGCCCTCGTAGCTGACCTCAGCGTTGTAGCCACCTGCGTCGGCAGTGTAGCTGACGATCTGCGTGCGGCCGTCGGGCAGCGCCACGCGGTACGTGCCGCGTACCTCGCTGTCGTCGCGACCCTCCTGCTGCTCGTAGCTGTTGCCGCTCTCGTAGTCGCTGACTGCGTAGTTGTAGTTGTAGGGTGCGGGAGGCTGTGATACCGCACCAGAGTCAGCAGTCTGGAGTGGGGCGGGGGTGATTGGAGCGGAGGCGGTGCGGCACGTGCTGGCAACAGTGCAAAAACCTCATCGGTGGAAGATGCATGGTGCAAATACGGTGCAGCGTGCCAGCCCAGCATGCCCGTTAAAACATCTTTGCTCTGTTTTTTTCATTACAAGGCGTAAAGTAAGAGTAAAGAAGCTACTGCAATATGGGGTTCTACTGTGTCACTTTCCTCGGAAAATATAATTTCTATTTGTTCTTGGCCTTTGATTTCTCAGGAATTAGGCGAAAGTGAAACGCACAAATGATTCAAGCAGTACATGAAAAGGTAAAAGCATGTATGGGTAAAATCTATAAAGCACTGTTTTTGAAACTACGAACCTTTAAATCACCTTGATCATTTAGAAAATCATTGCAGGGGGCCTCAAGCAAAATTATGTTACCAAAACTAATTCACTTAAGCCACTATTTTGAGAAAAAGTTGATCCAGCAGTGAGAGAACATTATTGACAGTTGTAGGACGTTAGCCATCACCAGTGACGTGAGGGGCGATAGGAGTATGAGGGGCGGTGTCTGCTTACCCCCTCGTAAGACGGCTGCGGTGCTGGCTGGTAAGAGGGCGTGCTGGGGCGGTAGGGAGAAGGCTTGTACGACGGCTCAGGAGCCTTGTAGGAAGGTCTCGGGGCTTTGTAGCTAGGAGGCTTATAAGTGGGCTCTGGGGCCTTATAGGAGGGTTGCGGGGCCTTGTAAGATGGCTCAGGTGCCTTGTAGGATGGCTCAGGTGCCTTGTAGGATGGTTCAGGTGCCTTGTAGGAAGGTTCAGGTGCCTTGTAGGATGGTGCAGGTACTTTGTAGCTCACGGGTTTGTAAGTGGGCTGAGGGACAGGGCGATAGGAGGGTTCGGGACCATAGGAAGGACCTGGAGCTCCGTAGATTGGCTCCGGTGCTCCGTATGAAGGCTCAGGCGCCTTGTAAGCAGGCTCAGGAGCCTTGTAGGCAGGCTCAGGTGCTCCGTAGGCCGGCTCAGGAGCCTTGTAGGCTGGTTCTGGTGCTCCGTAGCTTGGTTCAGGCGCCTTGTACGATGGCTGAGGAGCTCCATACTTGGGCGTCGGAGGCTTGTATGCTGGTTCAGGGGCCTTGTAGGAAGGCTCAGGTGCTCCATATTCGGGCTCAGGAGCTTTGTAGGAAGGTTCCGGGGCTCCATACTTTGGCTCAGGAGCCTTGTAAGAGGGCTTTGGTGCTCCATACTTTGGCTCGGGAGCCTTGTAAGAAGGTTCTGGGGCACCATAAGTTGGCTCAGGAGCCTTGTAGGAAGGTTCCGGGGCTCCATAAGTTGGTTCGGGAGCTCCATATGCCGGCTCGGGAGCCTTATACGATGGCTCTGGAGCGCCGTATGAGGGCTCGGGAGCCTTGTACGATGGCTCCGGAGCGCCGTATGAGGGCTCGGGAGCCTTGTATTCCGGCTCAGGCGCCGGGTGGCTCGCGGGCGCTGCCTGGTGGCTGCTGTGGCTCGGGGCGTGGTGGCCGCTCCCGTGGCTGCCGTGGTGAGAGCCGTGGTGAGAGCCATGGTGGGATCCGTGATGAGATCCATGGCCCGGATCCCCCGGAAGGAGGTCCGCCGCGGCCACCGCCAGCAGAGCCGTGATGAGAAGCAACTGCAACACAGTTTGAACGGACTTTAAGCACATTGCCAATCTCCCTGCATTTCACACTTTTTCTCGAATTCGGAGCTTGAACTTAAATTGGGCTTATATCGCTATCTGGTGAACAACGACAGAGGCCCAAGTAAGCTACTTAGCGCACTCATTCCTAGCGGGCACGCTTATTTTCATAAATCGCAAATATTGCAAAACGATGGCAAAGACGCAACCAGACTTGACAAGAGGCTAGTATACCCCACAATATTGCAAAACTTGAGTAAATTTAGGTTGTTATCCGTTTTGATTGATATACTTCGCCTGGCTGTAGTATCTGCCCACGACACAGCAGCTCCAAATAAGCAATCGCCAGTAAATCGATCCAAACACTGCACACGGCTTCTGAGCGGCGCCAGAAGACGCGGCTGTACCTTCATAGCGGGTGGAGCTGGGTGTCTGCTGTCTCTCAACGATAGCCACCCAGTTTATATAGGCCAGCGTTGCCACATCCCCTCAACTGCGGGGCTGACTCGCTGCGAGTTCCACCCCATAGGCCGCTGAGCCGCGCCGACCTTTCATCTGCTGGCCCACCGCGACGACGTCGGCTCCAATTCAGGGCCGGTGGTGGTGTAAAAATATTCCGGGTTTGAAATGGATGTGGCTGCTGGTGACAATATAAGATAAGTTGAAAAATAAGCTCCATCAAGATATTTGTTTAGGGATGGGCTTTAAGTATTGTGTTGATTCAAATATAACGATAAGCCCTCCTATTTCAAAGACATTTTGCTTTATCCATTTACTCATTGGCACGGTCCAGAACTTTGCGAATGTCTGACACCTCGCAGTCTAAATCGATTACTCCCAATAGCCCCATTCGCTGTGAACCTTCGTTGATGGCTTTGCTTGTAAACTCTTGGTGTGGTCGAGTTGCACACCTGCATAGGGCACAGGGCGTGTATTTGGCACCAGGCCCATCACCCAAGTTGACCCATCACCGACCCAACTTGGAGATCTGGGCGGGGTGAGGGAGAGGTCGACTGCTCAAAGAAGATACAGCACTGGCGAACCCATCAACACGCATCGGTGTGGGGTCCGCGCCACCTTCGCCGGTAGAAGGTGGGTGGGTATCCGCTCTCCCTTCCCTAAGATCTCAATAAAATGCTGGTAGCGAAAAGGGGAGGACGGTGCTAGGTAGCCCCTTTTGATTTCTGCCGAAAACTGCGTAATAAGTTTCTTAGTCAGGCTGCTTTTAAGGTCCCTAGAGTTCAAAGCATGTTTTTGTGCAATGCAATGGAAATTTAGGTTTTGTGTCTGACAGAGCAGGCCCGACCTGACTCGAATGCAAAAATATACCACGGGTACAATATACATGTTATCACAAGTTACTGTACTCGGTGGCCTTATGATATGTCAATCTCAGCTTGATAGTCTGAGGTTTTTTGGCCATCTGCAAAAAAACTGAGGGATAAGTATCTCTCCCCGTACCGGTGCATCTTCGGGCAACGGCACGAACACACCCATTTTCCCAAATCGGGTATCGGGGGACATTTCATCTTTACAGGTTTGCATGGACTTGGAAACCATGCATCCCACGACGTCAAAACCAGCAAGGCTTGATAGATGTGGGCGCCATCTATAACATATCTGCTGTTGTACCACATTGAAACTATGGGTGGACCGTACGGTGAGGTGAAAGTTTGTCATCAAAAAAGCTTTAGGGGGACATTTTATGTCGTTGAAATTAGGTTATGGTGGACTTAATTTTTTCTCATTTTAAACGTTTCCGGGGACATTTCTACGCTGGAAAAACCTATTTATGGTGGACTCTAATTTTCTTACCAAGTACGTTTCCAGGGACATTTAAACGTTCTTAATATTAAGTTATGGTGGACCAAGTTAATACTCTAATCATTGCCAGGGTGGCATGAATTTTTACTGTAATCGGATGGTAGGAGCACCACACTGTTATAAAGGCTTACTTACATGAAGGTAAGGTAGATAAGGACAAATGTGGCTCTTATCAATGATGTGAGCATGTGAACCAAATGCCGCGTTTCATATGATTGGTCATTTTGTACCTGGCAGACATTTATCAAGTAATTTCGAATGCACAAATCACCGATCTCATGGTAAATTTACACGTGCATTGACGGGGAAGGGCAGGTATCCGCCTTTCCTCGGTTTTTTTCGGAGGTATAATAAAACGGCCGCGCGTAGCTCCAGCGTAATTTGTACACCTTCTCGCTGATCATTTTTACAACTTGAACTAGGTGTGCTATGGCACATCTAGTGCTGCGGTATAGTAAGGTGCAGTGAGTGCTGGTTCGGGTAGACACGTGCTTTTATTTTTTAACCCTCGCCCCACAGAGGGCAATCGATGTCGCCCCTAAGGTTTTTTTTCCGGGATAGCAGGAAAATGACGAAGTGCAGCACCTCGGTCGAGAGCTTTACCTCTCACCCCATCATTTTCCCACCATCCCTGAAATTTTTTACCCCGGGTCACCCAAGGTCAGGTCACTAGGCGAGGTCAACCAAGGTCACCTCACTTCAACTTCTGAGCTCTATAAGAGCTACAGTTCGAACTCGATAGATTTGAAACTTCCTACACTTTGTGACCCCTTCAGGGTCTACAAGATGTATGTCCGGGATTTTTTTATTTTGTGACCTGAGGCCAGGTCACGAGGTGACCTCTCCCATTGAAAAAACGTGGGGAAAAGCTATCTTATGATCTAAAAGTCACAAAAACGATTGAAAATATTCGGATTGCTCAGAAAAGCATTCTTGAACACCTTTTCACGGATCCCTGGGGCCATATTTGCCCTTTGACCTCTCTAAGGTCATCCAAGGTCACCAGGGTCAAAAACAGTATTTTGAAAATAACTTTTGACCTAATTAAGCTAGAGCGCTGAATCAAACACCATTGTGTATGTCACATCACTGGCTTTCATTTGATTTACGGCAAGGTCACTTTTTAAGCTTTCGTGACCTTAGGTCATATTAGGTCACGAGGTGACCTCTGGTGGTCAAACCAGTGACGGGAGGCCATTACGTTTCACATAGCAGAAAAAGTTCTGGCATTTTTCTACCAAATATACTTTGGCAGATATCAATAGCTCTAATGGCATAAGAGTTATGCTCAGATTTCTTAAGCATTGCATATTTGAGTGAAAATAGCCTAATGTGACCTAACTTGACCTCTGGAGGTCAAACTATTGACCTGAGTGCTTAAAAATGCAACAAATGAACTCTAGCTTTTCTTGACACAGAGATTGTTAGGAATGCCGAAGTTAAATTCAAAGTATATCGAAAGCCAACGAACAAGGAATGCTATGTATGTACATTATTACTCAGGTCACAGTGATAGGCCTTCCGTATTTGTACTGATGAATACCTGCAAGAAGAGATAGAACATATTATGACCTCGTTCACGAAACGAAAATATCCAAGAGGATTTCTGATAAATATGAAGAAGAAAGCTCTAGATATAAGAATACGATCCGCGAAATCCAACAAAAAGGAACAGATACGATGTGTTACGATACCTTACTCCAAACCAGCTGAAATTATTGCAAACAAACTTGAAGAAACGGGTTGCAATGAAGCATTTTGTTCCGGTAAAAAACTTAGCAGCATCTTAGCGAAAAAAATAAAGATCCGATGACCCAGAACCAAAAAGTGTAGTGTATCAGTTGCCGTGCGGGTCGTGCACGAAATCGTACATAGGTGAAACAGGAAGGGGTCTAAAAACAAGATTAAAATAACATAGAAGAGACCTTCGAAACAAAACAGGAAGGGGTCTAAAAACAAGATTAAAATAACATAGAAGAGACCTTCGAAACAATCCAGAATTCAGTGCATTTGTCATACATTCCATGAAAACAAATCATCTACCAAACTGGGATAGAGCTAATATTATAGCAGTTTGTAAAAACAAAGATAATAGGAGAGCTACTGAAGCAGCACATATAGCTAAAAATGATATTTTTAACCTTAGGCCAGGCTTCATGAAATGGGCAAAATTTGCGGATGTATTAGGAGTTGGTTAAGCAAAGAGAGAGAAATAATAATAGTTTATATAATAATAACAAAAACAATAATGATGATAAAATAAAAATAGAACATTATTTAGAACAATGATAAGTCTAGAATGTCTCGAAGCTTCCTTGTATACATTATAGAATAATTCAAGAAGCGTTATTAGAATATCCTCAAAAACGGTGCCTTTATAGTTCTGTCGCACGATAATTTTGCACAAAAATCTAAACGATGAAACTGCTGCATGTCTTGATGGCGGGTTCCTTATCCCTCCTACCATAGATGGTGAAGAATACATTTTTTGTCGAAACGCGTTCATCTGCCTGCTGTGTTGGTTTAAGTATTAATAGCTGTCAACCACTGTTATACACTGAAAAAAGTACGCCAGAAATTGGATTTTTTCTACGGTGCCAAAATCCACTCTTCTTTCCGTGAATATGTTACACCCGATATTTTTAGATTGAGAAGCGTAAAATGCCATGAAACAAGAATAATACAACCCCAACCCGTGGGGTGTGAAAATATCAACTACCAAAAAGTACGCCACTTTTAGTATTATTTCTACGGTGCCAAAATCAACTCCTCTTTCCAGCATTATTCCGCAACCCATTTTACCCCGGTGTAATGCAAAAATGCATGTGTTTTGAGGGAATATTATACAACTGGAGTAAAAAGATTGTTAGCTAAACCGGAAGTGTGTAAACTGGAACTGAGGGGGTAAAAATAGATTAAAATGTGAAATTCCTGGCGTAGAAAAATATTTGCAAGGTGCAAGATGAGCCCGCGTTCAATATTACGTTGCTGCGGAAAAGAAACACCGATTAAAAAAACGACCCAGTTTATTCTCATGGAGCGTTTGAGGTCAGTTTAGTCTGATTAGGCTGATTAATATACACTCTGATAAACATACACAACGCAACGGAGAGTTTAAATCATTTGTTTTCATACCCACTTCTAATAATCTACATAAATACCTCTAATTTGCACTATAATCTGGAACAGTATTTAAATCGACCTTCAATCACTAAAATTATTTAGTTCCCCTTTGCACAAACATCACTAGGTATATGGTTTTTGTCTTAGGCTTCTGCTTTTTACACTGCCCAAATTTTCCTCTTTTATATCCGCTTATCACTACATCATTTTCGCTCATCACCGCAAATCACCTCTGAGGCGCTGCACAGCGTTCTTAACACGCGCACTGAAGGGGGTCTCGGAGGCCAGCCCCACCTTTTTCCGAGGTGGCCGGAGAGCCGTTCATGGCCAAAAACGATAACTTTACCTAGGTAATGGCCTCTGTGACCTGTTACTAAATCTGATTTAAACATAGGTCACCCACCATTGGTTAGCTTATACCCTGAGGAGCACCCAGTGAAAAATCGGAATATGATTCTTTTTTAATTTTATATCTAAAGAGGAGTTCACAAGGTCACGAGGTCAAAACCTGACCTGAAGTCAAAGATTTTTAGTTTTCTTATCTGAACCCTTGTATCTTCTATCCAGCAATATTCATAGAAATTAATTCAGATCAGCCACTTTTAAGATACAAAATTATTTCTGATTCAATGTTCGTGTTAGCCTTGGAAATTTCATGACCTCTATCTGGTGACCTCTTTCACCTTTGGTCCTGAAAATGGGCCCAACTTGTTATTTTGTATGGAGAGCCTTGGGTAAAAGTTTGGTGGAAATCCGAGAAGTGGGTCATGTTGGACTTTTTCGTGCCTACCTGGACGATTTTTCCTAGAATGACTCATCTATGTCCCGAGAGTGGCTAACAAAAGCATCACTATTGGGGGGGGGGTTGAAACCACTATACTGTTCGGAAACGGATACATTCGATATCTTTGCTGGAATATTATTGAATATGCTTAATTCAAGTGAAAATATGGGTTATCACTAGCTCACCACTGTGGATCCGGGCCTCTTGTAGAAAATCCTTGACGACGTCCTGGATGCCAGACAAAGATATGTATATAAACGATTCATTCAGGCCCATTGAGGCAAATTCAACAGCTCTTTGCTATTTGCTGCACTTAGCTAGAATGATTTAGTCTTCGTTTCTTCTCCACGGCTAGACTAACCTCCACGCGTCAAGATCAACACTTTATGGGATGCAGAACTGCAATGCGGTGATTCAAGCTCAGAACTGAAGCGAAAACAAAATGACAGCATTCCACCCACGTGTCAACTTGTAGTAAAAATACCTTCTTATATCATAGAAACACACTCAAATGAAGATAAGAAGAATTAAAACATTCATTAAGCGTAGTTAAATCAGCAAATATCTCGTTTTAATCTATTGGCAGAATTGTTTCACCACAGGAGAGTAAGACTATTCTTGAGGCAGTTTGCGAGTTCCATAGAAATACTATACAGAGTACATGTACGGATAAATTTACCCGTTTGCATTTTCAGCACGAATGGAACTGCCCTGTGCTAAAATAGCACAGATAGTAAATTACCACACGCTTGTAATTTACACTTTTAATTCTAAAATTAAGCTAGTTGTCAGAATGAATTTACTAAGAATTCTAAACAAATGCTCGAAAATGGGATACGTTTAGGACTAGACAGATTGAAATTCTACGCTCCAGGTGTTGTTTTTTTCAGTGTACACTCCTCAATCTTACAGTCAGAGTTCGAAAAAATCTTCCAACTTGCCAACAATGTTGGTGACACTAGTCGATCACGTCGGTGAACAAAATATAGGCAAGCTTGTGCACACATCAGCGTCAAAAGTTAACGCGTAGTCTGCCGATATGCTATTTAAGATTCAAAAGGGCTCAGTGCTTCTGGAAAATAATTGCCCGTTGGTGCCAAGTCCCAATATTCCTGGTTAAACAAGTTTGGTTTGAAATTCCTATGGTAAGGCTGGAAAAATTCTGCTTGCAGTTCCCACCCAGACTTTTGCGGGTCTTTTGAACTGATTGATATGTTTTTAACTCCTAGGCTGCATAGGTCCCCGTTGTGTGCCGCCCTGATAGGGTACGGGCCCCATCTAGTTGTGGGGTCCCTATATTTTTCATACGCCCAACTACAAGATGGAGAGTGGCGGGAGGTGTGTGAGGGCGGTTCACGTTGGAGTGGGGAGCCCCAGGACTGCAAAAGAGCGGCCAATAGTTGGGACGAACCATCATGCAGAAGAGGGCGGCCAAAAGTAGACGAGTGCGGTCCATATTGTAGTGGGGCGTCGATGAGTGCTCACCTCTTCTCCATTATCAGCCGCCCTTTTCCATCCCTAACTCTCCCCACTTCGACGTGAGCGACCCTCACTCACCTCCAGTCGCCCTCGGTTTTGGGGTTGGGTGCCCCTATTTCATGTTTGGCCACCATTTTCAGGCCTTGGACACCCCACTGTAATATACACCGCCCTCGTGTACTTTTAGCCGCCCCTTTTATGATTTTTCGTCCCTTCTCTACCACTGGCCACTCTTTTGCAGCCCTTGGACTCCCCACTTCATGGTGGATGCCGTTACCCACCTCCGGTCGGTCTCTATTTTGTGGTTCGGAGCCTTCTATTTCAAGATTGACCACCCCTTTCAGCCCTTGGGCGGGCTACTGTTGTGTCTCTCCAGTGCATGACTGAGCCCTCCTTCTTCACCCTTCACCGCTATTTGACAGCCCTAGGCCGCCCCACTTCAACATGGACCGCGCTCACCTCTGTCTGTCCTCAACTTCGCAGTTGGGCGCCCGGTTTTGACAATTTTCCGACCCTTTTCAGCCCTAAGGTGCTCCATTGTACAAAAGATCGCACTCATCCACTCTAAGCCGCCCTCTTATGCATGATTTGGCGCACCTTTTCCAGCAGTTGTTGCTCTTTAGAACCATTTGTTACTTTTGAACACCTCTACTTGTTAACCCGCGCCCCACTGGGGGTCCGGCGCCACCTGCGCCCCATCGATCGGGGGCCATCGATGCCAACAATAACTTCGAAAATATGGTGGTTAGCGCAAATCTGCAAAGTGCATTAGAAAGCTCGCGCGAATTCAGTAAGAAATTACTTCACATGTTTAAGCGCTGAGGTCAATGGTTTGACCTCCAGAGGTCAAGTTAGGTCACGATAGGCTATTTTCACTCAAATATGCAATGCTTTAGAAAACTGGGCGTAACTCTTATGCCATTAGAGCTATTGAGATCTGGTTAACTACATTGGATAGCAAAATGCCAGACCTTTTCCTGCTTTTGGAACGTAATGACCTCCCGCCAGTGGTTTGACCTCCAGAGGTCACCGCGTGACCTCATATGACCCTAGGCCACTTAAAGTCAGAAAGTGACCTTGCCGTATATCAAATGGATGCTAAGGATGAGACATACACGATGGTGTTTGATTCAGTGCTCTAGTTTAATCAGGTCAAAAGTTATTGCTAAAATACTGGTTGACCTTGGATGACCTCAGAGAGATCAAAGGGCAAATATGACCCCCGGGATCCGTGAAAGGGTGTCCAAGCTTTTCTGAGCAAGCCAAGCATTTGCAATCGCTTTTGTGGCTTTTAGATCATAAGACAGCTTTTTCCCATGTTTTTTTCAATGGGAGAAGTCACCTCGTGACCTGATCTCAGGTCACGAAATCGAAAAAATCCCAGATATACACCTTGTAGACCCTGGCGTGGCCATGAAGTGTAGGAAGTTTCAAATCGATCGACTGAGAAACGTAGCTCCTGGTGACCTGACCGTGGGTGACCCGGGGTAAAAAATATCAGGGATGGTGGGAAAATGATAGGGTAAGAGATTGAGACCTCAACCACGGTCCTGCGTCTCGTCGTTTTCCTGCTATCCTGAAAAAAACCTTAGGGGGCATCGATGGCCCCGGTGGGGCGAGGGTTAATACAATTTTTTTCAAGTCGTTTCAAGCTCGGTTCTTGGAGCCGGAATCTCCCTTAAATCATCAATGGACTTGTCACGGAGACCTCGACCCTAACATCATAACGAGCAACTCCCACAATGAATGATTAATTAGAAGCCAAATTTTGAAGTTCCCCAAAGCACAGGGACAGCTGCCCTGCTAAGGTCATCTTATCACCAGTTAGCTGCCAGCCGACCTGCGTCGGGCAAACATAGAGCGCCGGAGCGTCTGAGGGAAACCGATCCCAAACCTGCACATTTACTGTCTCTGCATGTTCCTAAGCAGTGGGGTGGAGCACAACACTCTACCAACTGAGCTATCGGTGTGGCACTTCGACGTGAACCGTCCTCATCCCCCTCCGGTCGCCCTCTGGTTTGTGGTTGGCGCCATTATTTCATAATCAATCGATCATTTTCAGCCTTCGAGCGGCCCACCACAAAATGCATCCTTCTCATCCTCTCTGGACGGTCCTCCATGATTGCCCGCCCCCTTTCCACCATTGTTAGGGGATGCGTGGCTCGGTGGATAGCGTACTTGTACTGTGAGCCATGGATCCTGGGTTCAAGTCCCGGTGGGACCTCTGGATAAGTTTTTATAGTCCCCCAAATGGCTCGCAACAGGATAAGAGTTGGTGACGCGTATATCCCTGGTGGTTTTTGCATCGTTAAAACCGAACACTTGTTATCGTTCCACCATTTTCTGCTCCTTAAGGCATTCACCTCCGGATGTCCTCTACTTTGTGGCTGGGTGCCCCTATTTCACCCTTTTAGCCTTAGATCGCTCCACTGCAACAAAGACCGCCCTCAGCTTTCAGCGGTAAAAGTTCCTCGAGTTCATTTAGTGTATGCCTTGTATATCGATCGGTGTTATATTTTGCCCAGATCTTCAGATATCACTCAGGATCTCCCATGCCACACCCATGCCCGCCACATATATGGTTGTGTGCCCGCCCAATATGTGGCTTTGGTATCTATTGGAACGACAACATGCTACGATGCAGTATAGCGAGCTGGTAATATCACGTTTCCTATGGAGCAGAGTTTGAGCACGATTACAAATATTCCTTATTTTTAAGAAATATTCCGAATCTATTAATAGCTCTGTATGATGTATTAAGCCTTGCATCATTTACTAGTCTTGCGGATGTTTTTTTCGCTTTGCAACTAAAGAAATGTTGGGTCCAGAATAAAATTGAAAATTCCTACGTTATCTGTGAGAAAAATATTGAAAGCTCGGCAGGAAATTTCCCACCATGATTTTGCTTGCGTCCCCTACAAATGGATCATAAAGTCCAACAAATTCTCCCTCACATATAATATTGTAGATGTATCACTATTCAATCGGCGCAGATCGGCCGAATTGGGGAGAGAAAGTGGTCCTGAAAATAACCAGTGGCCGTCCTTGCGCGAGTTCAATTGCCAAAAGTAGTCCATAGAAGGACGCCCTGTATCATTAGGATTTGTTTTAACAGAAACAACGTCAGAAACTCTGCCCTTCCCTGGCTTTTTTGTCAGCGCTGTTTGAAATGACATCGGCAACAGGAAAATTAGTGTCACAAAAGCACCCTTTATAAAACTCCAAGGGCCACCCCTCAGCTGGTCAACTGGCCGCTCCCCGAGTCTTTGCCCCCCCCATAGGCGGATCCACAGGGGCAAAGGGGGAGGTGCTCCTCCCGATCAAGCCCTGGCACGCCTTAAAATAGTCACGGCGCTCCTTTGAAGGATCGATAGCGCCCCTGAAATGTCGTTTTCCACCACCCCCCCCCGAGGATGCTAAAATCGGCGCCCTGGGGTAGAATTTGGCGGACACCTGATAGAGTTTGCCGGTCGAAAATGGCACCCCATAGGACGGATCCTTGGTCCTCCACAGCAATGTGCCACCCCTCCCCCCGATCGGTGACCCTGGATCCGCCTATGCCACCTAGCAAAATCCTGGATCCGCCCCTGCTTCAGATGCCATACAACAACTGAAACAACATTTTCCCACATTCAAGAACGCTGCGCTCGTGCGGCGCGCGCGCGCACCGTCAGCTGATTTTTCGATTGCATCGCCACGTGGTGGCACCGATCGGTACTAAATTCCGTCAAAAAATTGTTAATGGAAATTCCGGCTGTTTCGGGGGACGTATTTTGATGTCCACCCTAACGCCACCTCTTGGTATATGAATAAGCATCCCCAGAAACGTGGATAGCTGCCTTTTGTTTAGGTGGACAAGAAATGTCCACCTAATCCCCGGTGTCCACCAATGTCCAAAAAAGTTTCCTGAAATGTCCACCCAAACCCGAATTTGGAAACCACCCTTCTTACTCGTTGTTGTTATTGTCTTGTCACCGTCGTGCTATTGCAGTCTCCCATGGAGCAGAGCTCGGTGCATTTCAGCAGCCATGAGTCTTACTGCTTGTGCTGTTATTGCCTTGTATCATCGTGAAGGTGCTGCAGTTTCCCCAGGTGCCAGAGTTTTGTGCTACTTAGCTGTTAATGCGCTTTGGGTGATTTTGTCTTGCGTCACTCTAGGGCTGTTGCAGTCTCCCACTTTGCATAAATAAGTGCTCCTTACTTACCCAGCAATGCAGTCTCCCAGTTTTTGGTGATACGGTCTTGTGTCGTCGTGAAGCTATTGCAGTCTCCCGAGCTGACGTTGCCTTGTGTTACTTACTTACTCGTCAATGTACTTTGTGGTATTGTCCTATGCCGTCATGGAAGTATTGCAGTCTCCATATTATACCGAAACCAGTGTTAGTTATCTAGTCGTCAGTGCAGTTTCTCCATGATACTGTCCTGTGTTGCTCTGGAGCAGTTGCAGTCTCTACTGCCGCAGAGTACTGTTATCTACTTACCCGCCACTGCAGTCTCCAACTTTTTGGTATTGTGTCTGTTGCTTACTTACCCGCCAATGCAGTCTCATTTTTGTTACGTGCGGCTCTAAACTGTGACGCGTTGTGAAGAGGAGGGAGGGGCATTTTATTTTACTTTTTTATCCAAAAATACACAATATCTTCATCTAAATTAATATCAAGAGCCCCATTTGAAAGAAGTACGAAAATAAATTTGTGATTAATCTAAAATCACCAGTGATGACATGACCCAGCTGAATGTATTGAAATTGCAATGTCCTTTGCTTGTCCTGACCGGTTCAAATATTTGAAACTGGATCCCAATTTTGATAGGCCGAAACGGAAACCAGAGACCTGGAAAATTGTGTCATCTGTCTTCTACATACTATGTAAGGTTAAGTCAAATGCGTCATAATATTAACATTAATGCAGTTTTCATAGAACATATCACAAGTTCTGCTTACAAGTGTGGTTCAAACGGTCTAAATCTGGATTGAAATAGATAAAAAAGTGCTGAATGAAGCAACCGATTTTCTTATTCTAGCTATACACTATGCCAAGCTTATAAAAGGAACATTCATAAAATGGCATTCGCACGTTTTGAAATACATATATTTATTCAAATTTTCACTTTGTATTTCTTATTAACTGGAAGTATGCTCTTGTTGCTGCACCTCTGAATATGTTTTAGGTTAGGTCACTTGAACTGGATCGGTGACCTGACCTGATATGACCTGGGCCAAAGAGATTCAAATGGTGGAAAAAGGACCACATAACAGGTTCTCCGAATACGGCAGTGCTGCGCCCCCGTTTTCTATCTTTAAAAACCCTAGAGGGTACCCACCTATCCGTACTGGTGCATGTTTAGCTTACGAGCTTCTCGATTTTTTTTTTTTTTACGAAAACAGAAACAAGTTCTAGCTCCTACTAACAATTTAACGGTCACTTATGAAAAAATGACTGGCGCTTCCCTTAAAGCCAAATACATATGTAACTAAATAACAAGACTGTCACGAAAGGTTTCGTGAAAGTATCACATGGCAATAGCGGATAAAAAGGACTAAAGAGGCTCAAACTTCCTTTTCTCGAAATTTCAGAGGGTCTCTTGTACCTGCACATTTAGAGGTTATTCCAGGTGTAGGCGGAAAAGGCCTGGCTTCTTGCCTTCCCTCAAAATAGAATTATAGATCTGCTACTGCCACATAAGTATCTGTGAAGTGGTCAGGGACAGATCCGAGCACGATGGGGGAAGGCTGGTCCCCCTCCTGCCTCGCCTAGAGGTACCCTACCCTCTATATCGTGCTTCCCAGTCACGGCGCCGCCGCTCTACTTCTTAGACGGATGTGCCTTTACTTACGTGGCCTGAAACCTTCAACTGTAGGCCGCCCACCGGCCGTCAGCTGTTGCTCGTGCTGAACTGTATGTAGCTCCCCTCCGTGCAAGGGGCACCCTAATACCGACGACACACTCCTGGTAACAGGTGCGCCTTTGCTGTCATAGGCCGTCTCTATTCAACATTGGCCGCCCCTTTTCCAGACAGAGGTGACCTGTGCTGCCAGTTTCCGTACTGATGAGGGGCGTAGTCTTATCTGTTGTTACAGGTCAGCCCTTTCATCACTAGTCGCTCCTCCGATGCCAAATACTGTCCTAGCTTTTTATTTTCACCAGGGGCGTGGATTTTTGAAAATCATTGAGAGGAATCCAACTTCATGTGGAGTTTGTTGCGTTTTGGGTAAAAAAATCTCGGAAAATGTTTCGGCTTTGAAGTTTTTATACCACCTTTCCATGGCCATGACCACTAAAAATATAAAGGGTTGGAGCCCGTCAGAAAAACTTTAACTTCTCATTGAGACAAAATAATGTGTATCTTGACTTAGAACCTTCTCAGATTTTTCCTTCCCGTATGATTATGCACGTGGCCTCCACCAACGTCTTTCATTCCAGTCAGAATTCGGCAAAGAATGTAGGTTTTCGGACGAAAAAGAAGAAGAGAGGAGTGGCCGCTCTGCTCAATATCCCCGCCTCCCCTACCTCCTTCTGGGGGCGACGGTGATGCACCTTCAAGAACAAGATGTGCTTTTCTTAATATCGTGGCACGTATTTATTGTTTGGATAGGGAATAATCGTAATTTTACTATTTTATTCACTTGAAATCTCAAGTTGCGTACTCAAACGGAGGAAACAGCTTTACGTCCTTTTAACTAGTCTACCGAAGAAAAACCAATAAATTAGAGCTCATCCAAAATATTTGCAAATCTGTGGCTGAAAATAATATTTTTCTGGGTTCAGTTTCTTGTGTCCAGGACGACAGTAAATGTCTTGAATGATACGACTAAAATAAAATTAAACCTACTTAGCGTAAAAAGCAGGAACACTTAGGAATATACCATGGATCAGAAGAAACCGACAATCCTGAGAGATTAAATGCAGATCTGGAGATAAAAGGGCGAAAAGAGACGGTTCGAAAATCTAAATGGCTTCTTTCTTCAGTAGGAGAGTCACACTGTGTTTGGAACTTGTTGTGTTGTCATTGCGTCAGTCAGGGTGAGTCGGTTGTATGGGGCCGCTTCTTCATAGGCTAGTCCGTTTTCCAGCATCCGTCTGTGATTGCTTATGACTGTGGCGTTTGCAGGTCACCTGAGCTTATTAACGTCTCATCCGGTGTTTTTAAGCCCCATTGTTTGTTTTTTATCGATAAAAAACGTAAAAAATTGTGTTAAGAGAACGCTCATTCTGATGGTGGGTTGGTTTCGGTGTATTGAGCCTTGTTAAATTTGACACAAATTTCTGACCCGTACAAGCTGAGCAATGCGTGCATGTGGGCAGAAGCAGCAGTATTGGGTGTCCACTGTTCATGCCAAAAATACCGCAGCAGACGTTGAGCCACCGCTAAAGAGCACTGCATTGCTATTTAATGAAAAATAAACATTGGGAATATGGGAGACGGAGCACGAGCACCGAGTCTCTTGTCGGCACTACAGTGACCTGCTCTATACTTACAGGGAATGTGGCACCTCGGTCGAATCCGGGAATTTAGTGTAATTAGGCGTACTTTTAGCCGGAAATAATGAAACCACTCATTATTTCTCTGAAAAATGTACAATAAGCTCGATATTTTGATTTTTGAAATGCTCCTCTAGGGAAAGAATAAATATATGCCTGTGGATGATGTCATGATCTGGCAGCCACTACCATATTCAATACGCTTCAAGGGCTTCGATTTGCTGATGCTCACTGTGACGTCAGCATATGTCGTCACACCAAAACAGCCTTGACAACTGTGGCCTGCTGCTAAGGGTACATGAGGGGTACATTGCTGGTAGGTTTTAGCTTTTCTCTACGGAAATCTCGAGTTCCATGACAAATGATGTATTGAGTACCAGGTTTTCAGACTTGCTTTACAACTTGGCTATCTCATTTAAAATCACGTTATGAAGGTGCCATATTCCCTTTAAGCTTCCTTAACCCTCGCCCCCCGGGGGCCATCGAGCCCCCTAGGTTTTCCGGGAAGCAGAAAACGACGAGGCGCACACCGCGGTTGAGGGCTCACCTCTCACGCATATTCCCATCATCCCTGAAATTTTTACCCGGGTCACCCAAGGTCAGGTCACCAGACGAGGTCAACCAAGGTCACTCCCTTTAGGCTCTGTAGAGCTCATTTAAGTCGTCGATTTGAACTTCCTCACTCTGATCCTCCGGGTCTCAGGTGTTTGGGATTTTGTTTCGTGCCTGGGTCGGTCAGGCGACCTTCCATTGGAAAGCATGGGGAAAGCTATTTCATGATTAAAAGCCACAAAATGATTACAAATACTCAGACTGCTCAGAACAACGTTTTTGGACACCCTTTCCGGATCCCAGGGGTCATATTTGCCTTTGACTTTTCTAAGGTCATCCAAGGTCACGGGTCAAAACAGTATTTTGACAATAACTTTTGACCTAATTGGCTGGCGGTGAAACAAACACCATGTGTTGTCTTGTCACTGGCTTTCATTTGATATACGGCAGGTCTTTTGACCTTTCGTGCTGGTTTAGGTCACAGGTGACCTCTGGGTAAACCAATGGCGGGGGTCTTTACGTTCCACATAGCGGTAAAGTACTGGCATTTGCTATCAATGTCTTTACCGGCCTATGCTCTAATGACGGTTTGCCCGTTTGTTAATCATTGCTATTTGAGTGAAAATGCCGATCTTGACCTGTTTGACCTCTGGAGGTCAACCATTGCCTGGCACTAAAACATGAAGTATTTACTGAATTCACGCGAGCTTTCATTGCACTTGCGATTTGCGTACGCCCTTTTTCGAGTTGGGGGGCCATCGTGGCCCCCGGGTGGCGAGTTAATGTAAGTCAGTATCTCCGTAGTCAGACAAGATCAAAACTAATCATCATTGTACGCGTGAACAAGTGAATACGTGCTTACCCAGTGAACGTTTCATTTGCCTTTTAATAGAGCCACTTCTAACAGATGCACCTTCTAAATTACAGAAAGTATTGACATGGATACTCAAAGCACCTCCAGAGCGGGTGAGACCAGACACAGAAGGTGGTGCCCTGCCGTGAAGATTACACCCGCCCAAATTTATGTTATCCCTATTCAGATATAAACATCGAAGTCACTAAGGAACCCTTTCCCCAATGTATCCCCAAACTGAATGGGTCTCCCCCAATCATATCCTTATTTAGCCACCACTTATACATTTTCGTGTCACAGATATTACAGACTTTCACAAATTCTAACCAAATTATCATTACACACAATATCCTACCCTTACTGAGCTTAAACTGACCTGGCCGGACCTATCATAACTTTTGTTCGGTAAATTTGTCTAACCCAACCTACTATCATTTAACCAAGGCTTAAACCTAACCCAATGTGTTTATACTCTGAACTAGAAATGCGTTGCGGAATTTCATGGACGACCATATGCGGATAATAAAAAATGTGATAAACAAATTTGTTCGGAGATCATGTGATTCCAATATGTATCAGTCCCTGAGGCAGTGGTTGAGGTACCCAATCACATTCATCACACATACATCATCACTGGGGTCGGGGTCGCCTGGCGACCACGGCTAATCTCAGCGCTCCTGCCTCATCCCCTCTGGGCTCCCTAGTCTTCGCCCGACCACGTCGTGATATGAATCCGCACGGGCACGCCCTTCAGGGCCACTGGTGGGCTCCCCACGCTCGGGGCTCATGCGCGTCTCCTGTCACGACCCGAGTAAATTACAACACAAAAATACAAAGCATTTCTCCCTTAGCTCTAGGAAGCAGAGGTCAAGGTTTTTCTCACTGAAATCTGTTCTCACTGCATGGGCACTTAGCATAATTGTTCCCGCTGAAAACATTCCCGCTATCAAAAATCAATTCAGTCGTGAACGCCTTCGTCATGATCTAGAGATCCGATCGGAAGTGCCACATCCAAATCCACCAGATTGGCAGTTTTCATTTTCGAGATGCAAGGGAAAATACTGTATATACAAAATTGAGGATCGCAAGGAGATAATAGAATCTTTTTGTTTCGTGTGTTGTTCTCAGAGAATTCAACAAATAGAAATGAAACACAGAGGTCCAGGTTTGAACTACCATAGCAAAAGCACAAGAAAGTATAGTTTTTACGTGTGCTTGATGATGGGAGAGAAAAGCTTGTCCGTTCAGGGCTCCGGTGGGACGCAACCCTACTAAGTACTGGTTAGCTGCCAAAGCGGACACCGCCGGGAGGCATAGGTATGTGCAACAGCGCGGGGGCTGGGCGCCGGCTGCTCCCATTCCTGCCCTTCACTGGGTGAGGCCAGGGAGGACAACCAGGCCGGTGAGGGCTAAGGTCGCCCCTGGCCGTCAGCGGGACGTCCCCCAGCGTTCACTTGCTGTCAGAGATGCAGTGACAGTCCAAACGGTGACATATGGTCAACATCAATAGATATCACCCAACTGAGGACAGGAAACTGTACCAAAAACAGGCTGATGGATTGTATCTTAAATAAGAATATGCATTTGTCAGTTTATGCATGCATAACAACAGGCTCGTCACACATGAGTTTGAAGGACGTTTGGTGCCACTCGGCATTGACCTGCAAAGTGTTGCAAAACGGTAACGCCTGGGAATTTACCGTGACAGCCTCACGCAACCATCGCGTGGAACCCATTATATTTAATGCCCATGACAACTGCGTGGCTTTTGCGTGTTTTCGTCTCTTAGTTTCGACTGCTGAGTTTCGGATGCTGGAATTTGACAGCGCGGCACTTCGTAAGGAGAGAACGTCAGGGTCGACAAAAATTTATTTCCATCCTGTAGGATTTCTTCCAGATAAATTCAGGACAATCCAATTGCACCCCCTGGCTGCGCACCACAGCGCACCAAATCCAAACCTGATCCATATAAAATTAAGTATCTCAACAAACACTTGAGCTAAAAGTCATGTCTACATAAAAGCATTTATGTGCCAATCTAATCTAATAATCCAAACAACCCAATCCAATTCAATAAGACCGAAAGTTTATGTAGATCCAATCTAATCAGATGCATAGGTCGGATTGAATCGGCATCCATTCAGACATCCCTCTGTATTGATCACGCCAAAGGCATACCCAAATTCCATCTAGAGAGGGATTACCGACCATCTGCTTACAGCCTACTCGGGGACCCTGCTGAGATTCGAACCCGGGATACTCCGCTCGGCCATTCAGCGCTGGACCACTGTGGCAGCCTACTGCCCTCTGTCTTATTGGATTTCTGATGTGAATACTGGATGATTGTGGCTGCCTGGTGACTTATAATGGAGATGCCTGATCTCAGCCCAGCCTGAAAAGATGAGAACACATCCATTGCACCTGCCAGCTAGCTGTAAAAATATTATAGCAGTGTATTTTGCATATGCTTATCTAGGGAGCCATAAACCAATCTGCAGGCTTTGAAATAATATGATAGATACAAACAGACACAATCTAGACTCCGTCCAGTCTGCAGCAAGGCTATTTGGTGATACGATAAAAGCGATATATAAATAGGTAAAAACTGATGCCCACATATATGGTGCAGCTCTGCGTCAGAGACAATTGGAGACGAGAATACCGGAGGAAGAGTTCTCACTGGAAAACATCCAGACGTGTTCGTACGTCTAGTAACTACTGTTGCTTACAATGCTCAGATCAATAGCTGACGGCAATCAATCACTCCTCTAAGAAATTATCCTCAGAATAAACAAGCTGATTTCGCAAACAATTGGTGCAGCGAGCATAGTCAAGCCCTTTGTAAATTAGTAAATCTAGAAGCAAATAGCAGCACAATTCTGGCAAAGAAAATTCCTTTTCTGATATATAGCAAACATAGTTGCCTCAAACAGTGTCCTAACCGGGCAATGACCGCTTAGGACACTGTTTAAACCCAATCAATTACTACATATCACTATGCTTCAAATTTTCACAAAGATATGTCAGGGCGTTAAATTTGTTTGGCCTTCAGGTGCACTCGTGAGGACTGCCTTCATATTGAGAATATCTGTTGCTTGTGGATCACCGGACCATTCCAGTCATTTTTGTCAAGGATGAACTGTGCTAGTTTAGAATGCAATCTACGGAAAAACTTAGCTGTCGTGACACTGTAGAAACTCAGCTATCAAGAATTGCTCGCATGCGAGACATCACGCACCTGTGCGTAGGACATAACTATCAATAGAGACTTCTAGTATTCCAAAAAAGAAACACAGTCGCTGTCGCCGTCAAACCATGGTTCTGCACGTGCGTCACAATTGAGTCATGTTTATGATGCATACTTAGATTGGGATTTCGACACAGTGCTGAGACGGAGTGGAAGACCGGTGGCGTGGTGGTGTCGGCACCGCACGCGAGAGCTCCGATTGCCTCAGAGCGGGCTAATTTGGCGCTAACTGTCACAGCGCAGCAAATCCAGCTGATTGGAATAGCTACGACTGGTTCAACGTGATTGCTCCTGGCTGTGGGCCATGTTTGACAAGGTGCTTAAGCCTGGCATAGGCGAAAATTCTTTATCTTAGTTTAATGGATATATAATTTTTCTCTGACTGTACAGCCTTCAACGGGGGGGGCATTCGCAGTTAATGTTTTGAAAGGTAACCCTGCCTGAAAGCGATGTTATATCCATACACCTACAATTTATATTGCAAACCTGGTCAGCATTTAAATCAAAGAAAACGAGCAACACTTTCCCCCGGTGTAACTGTATGGCACTAAGCCCTTACCTCAGATCGGTCCTCCTGGAAATCTATGTAAGCTTGCACCATAGCTGGAATACCTAGATCACATATAACGTTTTATGTATGTACAGGACTAGTTGCGCTCCCTGTCACGGTTGAGAGCACTTTGCTGAAGTACAGCTCATTAATCTCAGTGTGATACGGACAGTGCCAGTCACCAGGCTCGGTATTCTCTCATTCATTTTCCCCGGACAGGCAAGGTAGCTGAGCCCTTTTTACAACCCTGCTACGGGCGGCGATGGACCATCGGGGCATCCAGGCGAAGTCGTCACGGTCCTCTGACTGCTGCAGCAAATTAGCCATGGATCCATAAAGCAAGTGGCGAAAGTGTATTGGCTTCAGGACTCATGAGGTGTGATGCCTGACAAAACGCCTGTGTTCAGACAGGTCAGTGTTCCGACAAAATTACTTTGTTCAGACGAAATGCCTGTGTTCAGAAAAAAACGCCTGTGTTCCGACAAAACGCCTGCGTGTGCCACACTGCTCCAGCGTGCTACGAGCATTCCAAAATTTATAGACGCTTCCAGGATTTTTCCAAATCCATTGCACAGCATTAATATAATGATCATGAAATAATAATTTAAAACGCGATCATTGTTCGTTGCATCCTCAGTTTTATGTCAGGTCTGTCTGTCCGTATTATTATATATATTATATATATATATATATATATATATAATATAATAATATATATATATATATATATATATGTCTCTTATATCCGTCTGTCTGTCATATCTGTCTACGTGAATTATGGTGCTTTGGGCTCTCCTTCCCTGCCTTGACAGCGAGGTATGCCTGACCACCCCGCGCCGCATAACGAGACTCAACACCACGCCATCAGAAACCCATTAATTTTCACTTGCGTTGTCGCTGCTCAATTCCAGGCAGACATGAAATGATGAAACCGTTCGACCGTGCTGACCTCTGTACCAAGAGTGTAAACATCGTCGGGGAGCATTGTC
The DNA here is from genome assembly GCA_034440635.1 of Lepas anatifera. Taxonomy (NCBI): domain Eukaryota; kingdom Metazoa; phylum Arthropoda; class Thecostraca; family Lepadidae; genus Lepas; species Lepas anatifera. Next base: position 1,606,478 of record JAOTON010001803.1, read on the forward strand.
ACGCGCGGCTGGGAGGGTGTGGCGACTTTTCTACCGTTGCCTTCCTGTGACACAGGTGTTGCCACACGACCTTCACTGGCACGATTGTCAGATTTCTTGTTGACGGTGATCAAGCTGCCGAAGGGACTGTATCATATCCGATTGGAGTCTTTCCTTACTGTGTGTAACGCAGAGACTGGGGCTTTTAATCGAAAAGGCTGGGCGAAGGAGAGGACTTCTACGTTGGGTACAAGTAAAGTATGTGCGCCTTCATCTTCACCCGGAAATGTGAAGTGAACCAACCATAAAAGGAAAGGAAATGTCCTTACTGTTTATAGGCAGGGGGTTCAGGGTCAGGCGCGCAGAATGAAACCTCCAGTTAGGACTAAAATTTCTTCAAATGTTCTTAGTCCTCAATTACATCACTTATTCTGATTTTATACAGTACAATAGGCCTGAGGGAGGGCTGAAACACGATTTGAATCATTCTAACCCATTTTATATATTGGTTATTGGCGTTCAAATTTGGGCACTCCCGTCATTCTAAAAAAATCCACACCCTTGCTTACAGGTGTTCTATTGGAAAATTAGAAAATATTGTTTTTCAACTCGTTTGTAGTGGCATCGGTCACCTCAAATTTACCACATAGGTAACATACAATGTAGCCAACTAGGGTGTGGCATCATTATCCTTTTTGTGCAGCACAAGAAGATAATGCATGATATAAATAACAAATAGAAGGGCATGTTTTCCGGTGCTCTTGAGGTGAATATGTTTACTCTTCTTCTAATCCAACACCAGAAAAAATAGTACAGCGGTGCATGGTCAATTTTCTCGGCACCATAGCATACAAATTCATCTTCATCTCAAACTTCTGTGACGTATCACGTTTAAAAAAATCAATGCTAAGTAGGTCTAAGCCACGGAGAGCAGATGATTCGGCCCGGCTCCTGCATCTCGTTCTCTATCCTGGGATCCTGTCTCCATCCAGCACTCAGCATGCTGATGGGATGGGTCCGTTGATGATCTGCGCAGCGCAGACCCTCAAGGTCGTGCCCCAGAAATCGCGCTCGCTTTCGGCCAGTGACCAGGACCTTTGACGCCAGTGCTGGTGCCTCCCACCGCAGTGCCCGCGGCACATTCCTCACAGAGGTGCTCGTGATAAACGTGCTCGAGAGATAGACCGAGTGGATTTCACTAAAACACAGACAGCGTGCGCCTCTGTAAGTGCTCGATATCTCAATATCGTTCGCATTCAGCGTGGTTTCACTTCTGGGTAAATAGCTAAAACAAGAGTTATAAAGCGTGATCTGAGTTCAAAGCCCTGTCGCTGAACATTTTGTTTGCTCATGGATCCGATCATTTTTCGATGGTGGAGTTGTCCTTATTTTATGACCTTGTTGTTTTAGTAAATTGCATGCTAAGGCCTGGATTGAGATCTAGGTGGCGCAGTCGGTTAGCACACGCATTTGGTCCAGTAACCCTTTGCATGCTGCAAAGGGTCGCCCAATACCAGGATTTGGCGCCCTGACCTAGCCCAACCTTGTTCATTGCCTCTCCCTCGACGCCATATAGCCTCAAAGCTGAAGTGTTGGCAAAACCCCAAGCAAAAAGAAGTCATGATGTACGAACCTACAAATTCGAAAGGTCTATTCAATAATCTCTTTGGATTTGCTTCATATTCGTTTCCTTTTCTTCAGGTCTTCTTCCTCAGTTCCAGCTAACATTCACTGTTCAGCTCTGGCTTAAAACTTTCATGCTGAAGTGCTTTTGCAGGCTTTTAAACAACTGAATGGAGCCCAATTTAAACATTGTGAGAAGAGGTGGTAGAGCTTAAATACAACTATTGATTTACTGCTACAATTGAAACTATGCAGGCGTATTTGCTTATTTAACCTTGAGCATGAATTTATCACGTTTGAAAATGACCAATTTGGGTTCGCAGCCTTGTAACAACTTTAGATAGGATGTGCCTACAGGTGCGCTTCCACGCTATTTAATTTGAATACGGTTATTATACGAATTTATGTAATGAATTCAAAACCGGATCACTTGGATGGTTTTAGTATCATTGCTATCCGATGCTATGCTGTGAGCTCATTTAAATCAATTTTCAAACTGTAAATTTGAAAGCAGCAGGAACAGTTTATTAGAACATATTATTACACTATTCAAATACGTATTTCTTGCAACTTTGAAATTAAATTGACTCGTTTCTGTCCAGTTTTTTTTAAATCCATACCATTTAGCAGATGAGGAAGTGTGCACTGTCACTGAATGTTGAAAATGAGGAAGCCTAAAGTTTTAAGCAGAAATCAGCATCTTGTTTTTCAAACACAAGAATCTTTGGTGCCTTTGAGCTGTTTTAATGTAGTCTCATGAACACTACTGATTTTTGTGGCAGTTTTTTTTATATTTATACTAAGGAATTCAACTTCAGAGATCAGCGCTTGTATCTGTATTTCAACACTAAGTATATATGATGATCAACTATAAGCTGCGGAAGCTGCATGTGCCATTTTTATCCGCTTATTGGTCCTATTTTTTATATCTTTACCTTGAGCCCTCGTTTCTTCAATAACGTATTTCTTTTAAAATCTCAGAAAGCATTGTACCAATGGCCTTGCCGTCCTGTTCGCTATTGCGTTTCAATAAGTCTTTGATCCTTCAGCTGTAAAATAACTAGACATTCGGTATCTAACATGCAATGAATTATCTACAAATTTTTCCTGGATTGCAGACTTCCATTTTTAGCAAAACAGTGTACACTACTAGGCGTGATAGCGTTGATATAATGATAAATATTTTTGCTTTATCGTGGCAATTTGCAGACTTTCCTTGCAAAAACGTTATTTTTAGCGCGGTTTACTTATAAGGCTGGTCAAATGCCTGGTCTGCTGTCCTTGATATTTACTGAATATTTAATCTACTTGGAACAAGGCTCTAGCGTCTAGATACCAACGTATTGGTTCTAAGGTAACTTGTTTTTATATTTAAAGGCTCGTTTTTATTTTTCTCTTGGCTCCTCTATCCGTGAATTGGTCAGACCTGGTATGCACGCCGTTATGAATAATTTGAACTGTTTTTTGTGAGAAAAAATTATATCTGTGCATAAATTCTGAAGATACAAGATTTACGGGACATGCATTAAGAATACATTCTGAAGATACACGACTTACGGACCATGTGCATGTTAGTCTTAGATCAGGGCAAAACAATGTTTTGTTGTAGCAAACGTTTAGTGAGCAGGTTATCATTGTGGTTTCATTTGTCACTGTTTAAATAGGCGTCGCCTCGGCCATCACTGCGAAGTTTAAATAACCAAATAGTATATAAAAACAAAGAAGGGGAAGTATATATGCACAAGTACGTACCTACCCAGAAAATCAAATACATTTATTGAACGTAAAGTGGAAAATTTCAATTTAGCAAGAAGCGTGCTCCAGCTCTGGAAGATAAATAGAAATGACTTAGCATCCTGAGATGGATCGACCTGTAAACATGTCACTAGGAACACCAAAGAAATGCGGCTCTGGTGGACAGTATCCGCAGTGTCTCCGGTGTGTATGGTTAGCAGCAGCGTTTCACGACCGCAGTTTCACATGCCGGTGATACTTCAGTCCCATAGCTGAGCCCTTTCTCGCGGTGTCTGCCCTGTTGGGTCAGTGTGGAGCCGTGTGTCGCACCGGCCCCACCCCTGTACCGGTGTCGCAACGCCAGCCACCCCGCCTGGTACCGCGCGCCGGATGAATGTTCGTGCCCTGACCTGCAATCACTTCTTAATGCAATCTCAGGGTGCCGTCAGCCATGTCAGATTTCATGCGCTGGCGATAGCGGGAAGATACGGGGCCTGCGGCTCGGGCCCCCTTCGACGCCGAATAGGCGTCACGCATGTTGGAGCGGCGAGATGCGTGGCCACCGCTGACGATACTGGGCTTTTGGGAATTGTTGTGGTGGCTGATGGAGGAAACATTAACAGCAAATCGTACGTTTTCCGAAATTCTTCATGGGAGGGGTATCTTTTAATGTTTGCTTTAATGCTCATCGGATAAATCTGCATACCAAAATTCAAACTGTATCATTACATTAATAAAGATGATTATTCAATATGACAAGTCATATATCAACACCAGTAAGTGTTTCAATTTCCACACTGACTGACAGCAAATTCTCACTGAAAAAGGTTAGATAAGTTTTGAATTTCTTGATGCATGCACTCTAATGATTCAAATGTTGGCTCTTGGAGCTCGCTCTTAGCTTACGTTTTGTTCAGTATTCCCAATTATGTAACCATGTATAACTGTCCCATTGTATCGTCAATATTCACAACTTTAACCAGCGCTGTAGGCAAGACACATGGACATTTCTTTTTTCTACCTAAGGAAACAGCCAGGCACGAGACGCAATGTACCTGACAGGCTAAATACTGCTACCCTTTCTAGTATATGGTACAATTACTGATAGCCAAAAATATGGTCCTACTCTGGTATGGCCAGACCCCTTATTAGTTATCGTTTTGCTATTTCATTTTCAGTCTTCCTTGCATTCCCATGGGCTGCGTTGGTAAACTATTATAAATATTAATTTTAACGTGGGTGTCTGCATATCATTTACATGTAAGAAACGCCCAAAATATGGAGGTTTTTTGTATCATTATTTAAATGATAGATGGTTAGGATGGTGTCAAGTTGCCAAGGATACTAAAAATACAAAAATCAAAAGGCATAGATTTTGAAAGCAGATGTTCAGTGCAGCAAAAAGAAACTGTACCATACAGTCGAGATTCAGCGAGAGTCTAGCAGTGCAGTAAATATGTCCCCAATTGAAACATTTAGGTCCCTCTTGGCTAACCCACAAATGATCCGCTAGCTACTATTTTCGACGTAGGTAATCTTCCCTCCATCGTTCAGCCGCGTGACAGAGGCGACTTTCCCTGGAGCACCACGTTTCCGTTCCAGTGACCTCGCCGGTGGCCCTCTGTGGTCTCCGAACCGTCTCCAGGTACCAGGTAGCGTTGATCCCGGGGCATTAGTGGCCCCTCCCAACCTCACCAACTGCCCCCACCTGACTAACAGGGACTGCGCGTTACCAGCGTGGTCCCGTGTTCCACATAAACCACGACCCAAAGAGGGGTATTCATTTATCCTGCTTCACGAATCTAGCTTGCCTTCTCCTAGACAAATTACTCTTGTCGTCGCCGCGTTTCATCCGTAAAACTTTCTAAACAAAGAGAGCTTAATGTCAACAGCTTATATCTTTGGTTCAGTCGGATCTCGTGATTAACCATTTTAAACATGTTTTAGCTATTTGATTGTGACTAAATACGCCATAAGTAAATATTAAATTGTGCACACAAAGAATAAGAAGTGCATAAACTAATATCTGATGGTTTTACAACAATTGCGCTAAGAACTAAGGTGAAATCAAATTTGGAGAGTAAGTATATGACTAATATTGTAATAGGCAGCCAACTGATATGGTTAAGGTGTGCTTAAGTCCGATTTTTCTTTTACGACTGCTAACTACATGGTCAAAATTGAGTAAGGGGTGTATATTTCATCGTTTATTACACAGCATCAAATATTCGCCCTTATTCGCTTCAGGCAACTATCCAAGCGTTGTCACAAAGAGCACACCAGTCTCGCAGTTGAAGACAGCATCTGACACCAGACACGATCTCTTAATGGAGTTACTCCACCCCACCTGGCAAGGTCAAAGGTCAGGGGGTGGGCTGTGCCGCCGCCGGGCAAACCACCACCAGCCGTCTGGCAACGCACTCGCCCTCGCCACCGGCACCTCCGCCGAGGTGGGACGTGCAGGTGGTCACGGCTAGGACTGCGCCGCGTTAGGAACAAATTTGCGTCCATGCTGAGAGAGCCGTAAAGCTTGCGTCACTGACTCCGTCTGGCCTTGGTCAGCGGCAGCGTGTAACACTCAACTGGACACCTTTATAAACGCAGGTTAGCCAATCGCGTGGGTAGGGCGTGTTCTACACATGAACTCTGATTAGATGCTGGGCCCTCTGTGGATGGGTGAGCGCAAATAAACCGACACGCGCAGTGGAGACGGGTGTGGCATTAACACGCGCGTTGACGGGGGTCTGAGCCACCTTCGCCTTGACGCGGGGGCGGGTACCCGCCGCCCCTAAGATCTAAAAACCGCGCTAGGTAGCGAAAACGGTAAACGGCGTTGGATAGCCCATCCACTTCTCCATCGAACATATTTGTACCATTTTGTAGGTACATTTAAGGTCACTAGAGGTCAACACATGCCGTAATAGGGATAACATGTAAATTAAGTTTTTCGGCCATTACATCAGAACAAGTAAAGATAGGGCAAAACGATTTGAACAATATGAATCCTCGCAGCAAGCCGAATCAAGTTATATATAATATGACCTTGCTAGGTCAATCAAGGATTTGACCTGACCTAAGGTCAGGTCAAGGTCAAAATGGGCAAAATGCATATCATTAGAACTGCAATGAGAAGGCAAATATAATGCAGTTAAAATAAACGCTCTATCTCTATTCATTACTAAGTTATTCAGTTAACCTTCGCCCGGGTGGGGGTCTTTTAGACCCCCACTCGGGTTTTTAAGTGACCAAAAACGGCGGCGCGCAGCGCCGCAAACTTGGTCTAGCTGTTTCTTCATCATTTTTACATCTTTCCTGAAAATTTTGGCTCAAGGTTATATCAGGTCAGGTCACCAGGCCAGGTGAAGTGACCTCACCTAAAAATACTTAGGACCGCATAACTAAAAGAGGGGTTAATCGATCAAGTTGAAACTCATACACATATTGGGCCCACCAGGAGCTACAACATTTGTTCCGGGATTTTTTATATTCATGACCTAAGGTCATGTGCAGAGCATGAGCTCCCCATTGTCAATACATGAGGAAAATCATGAAATGAGCTGTTCTCAGTAAGTATGGATGGAATCAACTTAAGACATCGGTTGCGACTTGCTCTTAGCCCATTTCTGAAGCTGATGCCAAAATTTTTGACTTGTGACCTTTAAAAGGTCACTTTAGGTCAAATAAACATTTTTGTGTTTTTTCTACAAATTTTGAATAAGCTAAGATAGAGCTTTTATTTTGTCACCAAAGTATTTGTATAGTCACTGGAAGTCAAATGATATACATCATGACTATACTAGGTCAAGTTGGGTCAGACCGTTGACCTGGGTGAGGTCAAATTCTTAAATTTGACCTGGAATAGCAATATCATATATCATTCGATTCGTATTGACGAGAGGATTGCAATGGTGCATAAACTATGGCTTTATCTTGTTTGGTTTGGAAGCTATTGGCGAAAAAGTAAACGCCCTTATGCATGGGTGGCTATGGACATTCCCAAGAATATGCCCATTATTTAGTGACCTGTAGCTCCCTAGGCTTTGACCTGACACGAAAATGAATGCGACTGTAATAAAGCGCATTTCAGAGCTTTCGAATGGTGTTAAAATGTGTCTAGCTATCATAGTTTCTGAGATATATGGGTCTTAGTCACCTCATATTAGCGATTTTGACCTGTTTTGACCTCTGGTGACCTTGATATTGACCTGACAGAAAATGACCAAGTATTTTCGATATAATTTTGAAGAGCTTTCGATTGCCGTTTTGGTTTTTTTAGTCTCTTAGTTTTTGAGATCGTGGGGGCCTTTTGCCCCCACCAGGGCGAAAGTGGCTCGTACCCACCACCGGGGCGGGTTAAACCATTTTTCCCATGTATTTCTAATGGGAGGTCATAGACGTACCTGATCTTAGGTCATGGATATCAAAATACCGGAAAAATTTTAGAGAACTCGGTGGGGCCATTTGTGTATGAGTTTCAATGCGATAAGTTTACCCTGTTCCGACTTATGCTATCTTAATTTTTTTAGGTCAGTCACTTGACCTGTACTGGTGACCTGACCTGAAATGACCTAACCTTAAAATTTTGAAAAAAGTTGTAAAATGATGAGGAAAGGTATGCTACGGCTACGCGCCCATCTTTTTGTCTCAAAACCCGGGTGGTCCCCCCGTCACTTGTTAACACCAGTAGAGGGGTCATAAAGTCCCCCCCCCCCTACGCTGAATATCGTAAACCAAAGGGAAGGTGGTGAAGGGAAGGAAGGAAGGTGGCCCGTTTGTGGTGTTTTTGTCATTAAGAGGATCTAAATTGAAGTGAGGTAATAAAGGTCAAATATTGACCATGCTGGGAGCCTATTGGGAAACGGCAGTCATTGTGCGAAAACAACTCACGAATTCACCGGAAGGGGACTAAGATAATTAATTATTGTGAATTAAATGAATTATGTTATATCATGCATTGTATTATATTATATAAATGAATTATATTATATATAAATCTAAAAAATCAAGAGAGTTAAGAGACGCAATGGACCTAACCATGAAAACCAGACACCCAAGCCACCAAAAAAAAAAAAATATAAATGAATTATTAGTAAGTAAATAAATTATATTATATCATTAAATGTATTATATTATATAAATGAATCATATTATATATAAATGAATTATTAGTAATTAAATGAATTATATTCTCTGACATGCCAAGTACAATGTCGCACAAGTTCTTTAACCTATGACATCACACTATGCCATATTCCCCATAATGTGAGCTAAAACTATCCCTATAGTAGCCATTGAGCGGAAAATGAAAGTTTGACCTTGAAACTTGACCTTTGCACTAGACCCATGACCTTGACCTTAACTTTGAGTTACATTAACCATGACGTCATAACATGATGTACATGCCTAACCATACGAAAAAACTCAAGACAATACACTGCGAAACAACAACCGTGAACATGACGAATTATTTTATAAGTATTTGCTCTAAACACATACTATTTTCACTTAAATATATTGTTTGACTGGAGTTCCAAAATATACAACAATCCAGGGAGGATGGTAAATTTGCCGATATTTCTAGTGATTTTCGGGTCTGTGGTGGTCTGGATGTAAATTGCCTCTTTTGATTATCTACCGCTGGTTTTGTCTTGAATCGAAAGTTATAGTGGTTGTGGTGTCCCACTTGATGTTATTATATGTTAGGGTATTTTCTTTCCGACAATTTCTATTTTCGACTATTTTCTTACATACTTCCCCAAACAATATTCAACATTTCCGCTGAGAGGAAGTTTGCCGTATGGACCAAATGACACCCACGACCGCCCCCCCTTCAAGTACTATGGTGGCGCCTCTCTGAGGTTTTCACACTCCTCTTAGCAAAACCCTAAATCTGCCACTGGCTGACTGTGTCAGAGTGGTAGCAACATAATAACAAATCATAGAAAATGGTTCCTAGCACCCGCACTAGATAGGGCCTGATACTAACCCGCACTGAATGGTGGGTCACATAGGATTCTCCTGAAATATCGAAACGAAAAGGGCTAGAAAGACGCCTACCTTAACCCTAGGACGGCTGGGAAATGTGTACACCTAGAATGGCTACGCCGGTCAATTGACCGGCCCCAGCTAAGCACGTTAAATTGTTCACCCAGGATCCGCAAATAGCGAAAAATCAAGGATACGCACGCTTTCACATCTGACGGAGGATTCATACATACTAGGATGTGCACGTGCGCGTGTCTGGCACGTGACTTTCTCCAACAATGGAGGCGAGTTTTCGTTGCTCAATCTGACGTACAGCAGATTCTCTATCGAAAATATTTGAATCATTTTTTGTCAGGTCACATCTAAGGTCACTAGAGGTCAAGACATGACGTTGTAGGGATAACATGTAAGTGAAGGCTTTTGGTGAAGAAGCAAAGAAAGAGCAAAACAATTTACACCATTGGTACACCACCATCACAGTAAGCCGAATAGAATGTTATATAATATGGCCTTGTTAAGTCAAATCAGGCCAAATTGGGCATTTGACCTGACCTGAGGTCATGTCAAAATAGAATTAGGTAGGTAAAATTCATATCATTAGAACTGCAAAAACAAGGAAAATATAATGTCGTTAAAATGAACGCCCTATCACCATCAATTACTAAGCTATTCAGTTAAAACCATTTTCCCATCCATTTCCAATGGAGAGGTCATGGCTCTTATCTGACCTTAGGTCATCGATGTAAAAAATACCGGAACATATTTTAGACAACTCGGTGGGCCCATTAGGTGATAGGATTTTCCATCGGATAAGTTCTTCCTGTTCTGACTTATGCTGTCTTAAACATTTTTTTAGGTCAGGTCGGCCTGTACTGGTGACCTGACCTCAGATTACCTAACCTTAAAATTGTGTAAAACGTTGTAAGAATGATCAAGGAAAAGGTATCTTAAATACGGCGGCGCTACGCGCCACCATTTTTGTGCTATCCCCAAAAACCCAAGGGGCGGGTACCCGCCTCCCGCCAATGCCCGTGTTAAATTTTTTGAGGCTAAGTCACTTGACCTGCACTGACGACCTGACCAGAGATGACCCAACCTTAAAATTTTTTCCAAAAGTTGTAAAAATTATCAGAGAAAAAGTATACCAAGTACTCTCTGTTTGGTTCATGGCTTTGGTGAACGAAATTACTGAAAGGCTTAGTGCTACGCAAAGCCAAAGGTTGTATTTGTCATACGACCGGTTTCGGGGCCATCTCGGTCCCATTATCAAGTGACAAGAACAAGATATAATCACACACAGTACATAATATATAAAACGCATTTCGGTAAACTCGATGGAATAATCTTTGTCGTGCTACTAGTTGTTCAAATATTCAACATCACGACGCGTGAGTGTTTCCTTCCATGATCCTCATTTTCGCTTGAGCAGGTCGAGCCAGCCATGGTACAAGACATATTTGCCTATATTTCTATTTAGTTTTTCTCTTGCTGTTGTTTGAATTTGGATGGCTTCTTTAATTTGGCGTTGTTTTGTTCTGGATTCGAAAGTGATTACTTTTGCTTCCCAATCAATAGAGTGTCCGGTTTCGTACGAATGTTGGGCTGTGGCTTCCGGTTGTCGGTCGCTTAGGGTCATCTCCCTCAAGACTTTTGGAGACTTTTTTGTGTTCAGCAGTCCTAACCGACATCATTCTCCCGCTTTCTCTTATATAAATTTTGCTGCAATCCGTGCACTCCATTTGGTAGATGGGGCCAGGTTTCTTCGCATTTGGAATTTTGTCCTTGGGTTTAACCAAAAGTTGTCTGAGAGTTTTTTGCGGTTTAAAGTAGGTTCTAATCGTGTATTTTGCGCACATTCTTCTTATCTGTTCCGATGTTCCTTCTTGATACGGTATTACAAGGGTCTTCATTCGTTCTTCAGCGTTGGTGGCTTGGGTGTCTGGTTTTTCATGGTTAGGTCCATTGCGTCTCTTAACTCTCTTGATTTGTGATTTCACGAACTCTTCTAGATAGTTGTTATCCTCCAGCATAGATCTGATGTTTTTGAGCTCTTTCTCACATGCTGTCACCTCTTCGCAAATGTTGAAAGCCCGCTGGGCTAGCGTTTGCACGACCGTTCTTTTGTGATACTGTGGATGGTGGCTCAGGTAGTTTAAGTATTGACCGCTTGTAGTCATTTTGTAGTAAACGTCCGTTGTAATACGTCCTAACGAAAATAAGACAGAACACCACCCAATAATTAGAATGCCTTAAAATTGACCAAATGCAGACTCACCTAACGAAAATAAGACAGAACACCACCCGATAATTATAACTTTGTTCTATTTCTGGTCCCAAATTGGCAATCCACAAAAATTGTGTTAAACAATTTCCACCCGTGACTGTCTACTCCATCGTGCGAGGACGAAACAAAGCGCGTAGTTACGGGAAATCCCGGCAAAACAGCCTCAGCATCAACTAATCACAACGCTGGAGATGAACGCTGGCCTACAACCAATCAAACATCCTGTTCTATCCGACCGGAAGCCCACATCCCAGCCAGTACCGTGGCATTGCATGATGCTCTCATTTCACACGCAGTCAATTGTCAGCGCTAAGATCTTGTTCGTGGATTAGACGGGACACGGTGTAGTCAAAGTGCGTAAGACTGCTGGTGTGGCGGTATGAAGATCTTAGCCTTTTTATTTATTATTGTGTTGGTAGCATACATAAGCGTCGCGACCGGCAAAAAATGAGGAGGCCAGCCAAACTTCAACCTGATGCTGAGAGCAGACTTTCCACGTTAGTGTAGACGGTCCGGAGTGTGGCGAGTGAGTGCCAATGCCGAATACTCTCCACTTCAACTCCGATTCCGTAAGACCAGTCCGAAAGTAGGCGAGTTAAACTGGCATGCTGTATTTGAAGGCATCGGACGAAGTCATCGCACCAACGGCGACTACATCACTAATTCCAGTCGAGGGCCAAAGTCCCGGGACAAATGTCCCGCCCTGGTGAAAATAAGATATTTCCACCAAAAAGCACATCAGCCAAAACTAACCATGAAAACATACTAGCGAATAAACATAATTATAAGATAAAACACCGACAGGATATCAAAGTACGACGGCGATAGAAGAAAATATATAGAAGCTCAAACTCATCACAGGTTCGAATCTACCGCAGGTGAAACCTCAATACAGAGAAATAAAGGTACAACACCGAACAATATTAACCTTCGCCCGGGTGGGGGGGTCTTTTAGACCCCCCTCGGGTTTTTCCGAAGCGACCAAAAAACGGCGGCGCGCAGCCGCCAAACTTGGTCTAGCTGTTCCTTCATCATTTTTACATCTTTCCTGAAAATTTTGGCTCAAGGTCATATCAGGTCAGGTCACCAGGTCAGGTGAAGTGACCTCACCTCAAAAAATACTTAAGACGGCATAACTAAAAGAAGGGTTAATCGATCAAGTTGAAACTCATACCACTTCTTGGGCCCACCAGGAGCTACAACATTTGTTCCGGGATTTTTGATATTGGTAACCTAAGGTCATGTGCAGAGCATGACCTCCAAATTGACAATGCATGGGGAAAATCACGAAATGAGCTTTTCTCAGTAAGTATGGATGGAATCAACTTCAAAGATCGGTTGCGACTTGCTCTTAGCCCATTTCTGAAGCTGATACCAAAATTTTTGACTTGTGACCTTTAAAAGGTCACCTTAGGTCAAATAAGCATTTTTTGGTGTTTTTCTCTATAAATTTTGAATAAACTAAGATAGAGCTTTTATTTTGTCACCAAAGTGTTTGTATAGTCACTGGAAGTCAAATGATATACATCATGACTATACCAGGTCAAGTTGGGTCAGACCGTTGACCTGGGTCAGGTCAAATTCTTAAATTTGACCTGGCATAGCAATATCATATATCATTCGATTCGTATTGACGAGAGGATTGCAATGGTGCATACAATATGACTGTATCTTGTTTGGTTTGGAAGCTATTAGCGAAAAAGTAAACGCCCTTATGCATGGGTGGCTATGGACATTCCCAAGAATATGCCTAATATTTAGTGACCTGTAGCTCCCTAGGCTTTGACCTGACACGAAAATGAATGCCACTGTAATGAAAGCGCATCTCAAGAGCTTTCGAATGGTGTTAGAAAAATGTTTCTAGCTATCATAGTTTCTGAGATATAGGAGGTTTTCTTAGTACACCTCATATTAGCGATTTTGACCTATTTTGACCTCTGGTGACCTTGATATTGACCTGACAAGAAAAATGACCGAAGTATTTTCGATATCATTTTCGAAGAGCTTTCGATTGCCGTTTTGCGCTTTTTTCTAGCTCTCTTAGTTTTTGAGATCGTGGGGGGTCTTTTTAGCCCCCCCCACCAGGGCGAAGGTGGCTCGTACCCGCCACCGGGGCAAGGGTTAAGATACTACTAGAAGTTGCTCTAAAATTATTTCAATTACCAATTTAAAAACTTTCAACTTAGTTCAACTCACGCTCCGGTTGCAGAAATGATGCACGGATAGACGACACTCACGCAGGTCCGTCTCGCTCACAGTCTCGACAGGAAATGAGCCCTGGGTCACCGCATGACCCGGCACCGGAAAATGATTGACAAACAAGACCTAATACAAACTTCCTAAACGCGCTCGGAATTAATAAGTACAAAATTTAACAATAAATTTAAATTAGTCATAATACTCATCACTTAAATCACTTCCTAAAAGTCAAATAACAAATTTCAAAATAATGACCGGAAGAGAGGTCACGCCGCTCCAGGGGTCTAAAAAGTGAGCTTGTGGTCGCCGACTAAAATCCAAGCTTCTTAGATGGTCGCCGAACCTAATACTACATGTATTACAAAATCGGTCTTAAAAGTGGTATAAATATGGCTATAGGGAATCACTGGCGAGTGCAAGGGGGAAGGTTCCGATAAAACATAGATATAAAAAACCTATAAAATATAGATCGGGTTTCTCGATATCGATAACCTAAGCCAGAATCAAGTCATTACCTAAGTGATTTCATGAGATTATAATTCAGTATTAAAGTCAAAGTTATGATCTGAAAGCAACAAAATTGTCTGGCCCTTAACCCTAGCCCCGATGACCAGCATGAATCACCTATGACCCCCCCCGTCTGGTGGGAGGGGGTTAAAAATGACACCCTCGATCTCGGAAACAAAGAAAGATAGAAGCGGAAAAAGCGATCGAAAGGTCGTCGGAAATGCAGTCGGCGTTACTGCCGGAATTTTTGCGGAAGGTCAATACTGTGGTCACCAGAGGGGGATAATTCATATACGTCAAAATGTATCAAATGCAGTGCTCTATAAAACCTTGCTTATCTCCGTACGCAAAATAACCGGAACCACTTTCTCAACGCTATTCGACAGAGCCGGACCAGCTCTTTCACAAAGGCAACATCCATTTTCATATCGGTTCAAAGGCTAGGGCGCAACAGGACACTGAATATTGGGGATGTTATCACGTAGCTTCAAGTTATAATAGGAAGAACGCTCGCATTGGGCGTGATATGTCGGACCTAAGAGCCAATGTTGGATAGTGATCAGTCATTTATACGCACTACGCAGTCATGAATACGTGTCGATAGTGCCCACTAATCTTAGGCTAAGTCTGTTTGGAGGTCAATCGAGGTCAAAGATGATACACTGCCCGTACACAAGGGCAATTAAATGGGCGCCGAAAGCGGTGGGACGGGGTACCTACGCATCCTCCTGTTGGCCAACCAGGGGAGGTCTCCCCAAAATTTTCGGTTCGTCATTAATGCTGTCAGGTACCAAATATGCTCACAATTCCCCTGCCCCGGTCAGCACAAGCCCGGGTCCGTTCCCCTGTAAAAATTCCGTGGGAGCGTCCCCAGGCATTAACATTTTCGCCCATCACTTCTATACCAAGCAAGATACAACCATGATTGATGCAACATTGTTGTTCTCTCATCAATAATGGTTTTATTTTGTGTCCATCCATGTGAAAATTTGTTAGGCCTTATCTTAGAGACAAATAAAGGGTTTGCAGCACCTTACAAAAGAGCCTCAGAAACAGTTCCGATGTTTCATTTAACTAGAGAAAAATGTTTTCATGTACATACATGCGTCGTGAAATACTTGTGATTCTTCACATTGAGACGTCAGAAATCAGATAAATTCCTGTAACATTTCAAATAAATAATTCAAACATTATTCATTGGCAACATTTCGTCAGAAGTGCAGTGGAAAATATCAACCATTGCTAAGATGAGGCCCAATTTTCACTCCATTGTTGAACATGGTTCTATTCAAAGCAATAGCAATGCTGTCTCTTGGGAATAACCTTGTTTTCTTTCCATGACATCATTCCCATGATAACTATTTCCAAAGCTCTTAATTGATGCATTTTAGCATTAATAATTAGGACTGAAAAAGTTTCCAGAATAGTTGCTGATGACCTATTTGGACAAGGATTGGGTACTGAGAAGAACAATTTGCATTTCAGCAACCTGTTCTTTTGTGGTGGACACAATCTCTCTGTGATATTTCTGCTGTACCTCTGTGGCAGTGCTTCCATATTTCATCCATACTACAGAAAACAAAACGATTCAACTTTCTTGTGACAAAAAATACAAGATATTATCAAAAACTTGGATGCATATAATCAGCCAGTTAAAAACATACACACACACCTTGATCACCCAGTGTGCATCCATCTGTGCAAAAGACACAGCTTATTCTATGTTTGGCAGACTTGGATTGGACCATTGTCCTTGCAGTGGAGTCTTCTGGCAAATTGGAAATGGTTTATCACATATTTGTGCTGTGCAGGAATGCACATTTATATCCCTTATGGGGTACCAATGCACAGAGATGGATCTAGGATTTTAGTAAGGGGCAGGCAGCCCTCTGAGATTGCATGCTGTCAACCAAAATGGCACACTTCACCCAAAAGGGTGGCTATCATCATCAATCAGTGGGAGAAACTGTGGTTGGTGTGACTTAAAAATGGTAACAATGACATAAATGGGAATGTTTGACCCATAGATGGGAACACGCGTTTTCAATTATGGGAATGCATGAGACCATTTTCCAGAACAATATTTTAGGCCATGAAACAAACTTTTGTTCTTTCTACCTGGCTTATTTCTGTTCTTAAAATTTTAGAGGACATTTATCTTTGAAGCAGAAACAGGAAATCAAACTTTATACCCTGCTTCAAATATTGAAGCTCAACATGTTTATTATGATCATTCACATGTCTTGGTGCATCTGTGTAAATAAAACCCTAGTCATATATACAAAATAAATTAATAGATACCTAGTGAAACAATAAAAAGTTTTTTAATATTTGATTTATATTGCCACTTGAGATAATAATATATACAGACCAGGACACATGGCCATACAGAGCATGACGTGAGCCAACCTAGCACAACAAAACCTGTTTTCAGTACCTTTAATGCCATTTTTCACAACTTCTAAACTTCAAAGCTCCATCTGTAGCCCCATCATTTGTATTCTAATGGTGGGGGCAGTAGCAAGGTATTTTCTGCCTCACAGACCTGGTTTAATCAATTTTGGGGTACCCTTTTCCTCAGGCCGCCCTTAATCCTTTCAAACTTAAGGGGTCCTGGACTCGAGTTCAGGGATCCCTTGTACCCGTCACTGCTGTGGCACCCCAAATGAAAGCTCAAGTTATTTTCTGTGCCTACTAAGAGCATCCTTAAAATTTTCCTATTTCTCATTTCAGGGACTTTAAAATTTATAAATAACAGGCCTACTTGGTCACCCAGTTATATGTCCAGCTATAAGGCCCAGTCTGCAAAGTATGGCAGCATGCCAGACGAGTCGCACCAGCCATCTAAAATTCTCGCACCACCAGCCTCCAAAAATTCGCACTAATCTGGCACATACCAGGGAAAAAATGCACCCATTCCTACCCCTACAATGCAATGCTACCTCAATCATTAGTCAGTTAGTTAAGGAATTTTTATAAGGCCCCCTCCTGTGTCTTAATAGCCATTCAGCCATTATTTGTTTAGTTTAAGTGTCACTAACCTCGCAAGTTCGCACCAGGTTGATAAAATTTGCACCAGTCGGTCCTGTCTCCAAGGGCACTCACACCGACGAGATCTCGTCAAAAATGTCGTACTTTGCACACTGGTATAAGGCAAGAACATGGTGGTATCAAAAACAGTATACTTGTTATGGATAGTCTCATAATTAGGCACCCCAAAAATCATTTAGGAAATCCACCCCTTGGGATTGTGTGACTATACAGCAATGTTTACGATGACATTTTAGTGCGATTGTGGTTGGAAAGGGTTTAAACATGCACCACTTGTATTCAAGTTTTTTTCCTTCTGAGACTTTTCGCGATAAAGCAAAACAAGGAAACATCATTGCAAGTAGACTCCAAAACCCACCTAGATTGCACGGACTGTCTATGATAAACGCACATCTTGATTTAGCCCCTTGGATTTAACAAATTGAACACCAGTCGTCAAAAACGGCGCTCACTGCTCCCAACAAGAATACAAAAATATTAGCGGCAGCCCGCGCCGCGCTCGTTCTGAAGGCCGCAGACACCGAAAATGTACCAGGGCGACCACCGGCGACCAGGTGACCACTGAAAGTCGGCGGTTTCGGCCGACCTGGTCGCCCATTGGTCGCCTATAGAAAAAAATGAAAATCACCGACTTGGTACCGACTCGTGACAGATTCTAGTACATTCTAGTTTGAACTTAGAAATAGTACATAAATACGGTACAGGGAGATGGCATCATCTAAAGTACCAGGTCATTTCAGTCGTTTTTCATAAAATTGGAACCAAAAATTGTAGTAAGAAGAAACATAACTAGCATAGACTAGCAGCAACTAAGGGCGGTGATGATACCAGATGTAATCGGCCAAAGATGCCCCGTTGTAGCCAAGCTGTCTTTCAGAAACGCCAAACAAGCCGGGAAACGAGGGCTAACTTGGCTCTTTGTCGAAGTAGATTCTGCCCATTCTTGGCCAAAGGAACTGGCAGACTTCATCCAATAGATTTTGATGGGCTCTGTATGTATTACGATGAGGGGTGGAGACAGTGGAGAGGGTAAGCATATTTAGAAGCAGGAGCGGATGGTGGAAGCTAAAATCATAGGAAAACAGATGGAATCAGAGTTTGAGACGGTTGCTGGGTCGCCAACCAAAAGATGATAGGGTCGCCGACGGCGTAGGTAGATCGGCAAGTTTTTAGACCCTGCGCCGCTCTGCCATATGCAGTGTGGCAGAAGCATTAGCTAACAGGTAAAGGGCCATCTACAACTGACGTACTGCAGAGCAGTGAGGTACTGCTCCCTCGCGGTCGGGTCAAAAGTAGGCTATCTACATTAGTACCAAAAACTTTTCGAATCTGGGCTCCTCGTTGCCTTCCGCAGCGGCTGGTTATACCAATTTCCGGTTTACTCCCATTTTGACTGAGATCAGGAAATTTTTGTTAAAAAAGTGGGGGAGCGGGTGATTGATTATCCCAAAAAATGTTCTGGTTATGTGGGTAAAATCATTCGATGGCCACGCGGGGTTGGAAGGGCACTTCTAGGTTCCTATTAGATGGGTAGCATGCTAAAAATATTGCGTCAAGTCAATATCAAACTGTCAACAATTAGTTTTAAACATTGATACAAGTCGCTTTTTCTGTGGTTTTATGACTACCGCTAGGGGTCATTTTAGCCTCAAATCTGGCTTTTGCGGTGTTTATTTGGCTATTTTAGTGGAAATAACATTTTGTCCCTCTTTGGCCCTTTTTCTAACTCGGTTTTACCTTTTCCGCTGAAAAAAACCTGGCAGCCCTGGGCAGTATTTATAATCTCTAAGCATAGAATAACACAAAAATTGAAAAACATATTTTTAACACTAACGCGTCTAAGTTTTATTAAACCCCCTCAAAATGGGATCCTGCTACCCTGAAGACAGCATAATGGCCAGCACAAGAAATGCCCCCCGTGACTTTTCCTTAAAAAATGCCTTGCTTGTTCTTGTCACTTGATAATGGGACCGAGATGGCCCCGAAACCGGTCGTATGACAAAGTAAAACCTTTGGCTTTGCGTAGCACTAAGCCTTTCAATAGTTATACCAAGCATGGTGTCGCTACGCGCCGCCGTTATCATATTTATCAAAAGTCCGAGGGGGAGGCGGGCACCTGCCGCCCCCGTTAATGTTCATTTTAGCACGCGCACTGAAAGGAAACTTTGGACACTACCCCACTTTTTCCAAGGTGGTAGAAGAACCGCTCGTAGCTGAAAAACGTTATTTGACCGTATTTGAGAATGTTTAACGACACGTTCATTCTGATGAAAAGTGTATTTTGTCGAAAATGTTTTGACTTATATGCTTTCAAAGTCAGACCTATCTTTTTGAGATCGGCACAATCGCGTGTTTGCACCAATTCGCCTGCATTGGAGATCGAGTGGTGACGTTGTAACACCATATAAACAAGTTTATATGTCAAGGTCACCTCACAGCAGTGATGGCAGAACGTCCAAATTCAAGAGGGAGGGGGATGGAGGGACCAAAAACTTTCAACCCATTTCTTTCCAGTCAACACCATAGGGTTGGTATTAAATTTTCTGATTTGAAGGGGCACCGTGCCCTGACCCCTCCCCTGTCCACCGCCAGTGCCTCACATAAAGGTCTAGGTCAAAAGTCAGGAGTCCAGGGCACACCATCATTTTCAATATCACCATCTCGCATCTTTCCGAACTCATGAATCATGGGGGAGGCGTCAACCCCACAGTTTTAGGAGTTTCGGACCCATATTTTTTGCATTATATTCCTAATATGTGCGTGGACCAACACAACAAGCAATTGCATGCGTGTGCCTACATGTGTGGTTATCAGGGGCGGATCCAGGGGGCAGATGGGCCGCCTCCCTGGAGTCCCTGCGGCCAGCTGGGCCAGCCAGAAAGGCGTGCCTGGCTGAAACCGCCAGGGCGGTTGCACCGTCATCAGCGTTTTCAAAGACAGACCCATCTCTCTTCCCCCAGTCATCTCAGCAATCTGGGATCAGTTCCTCCCGGTAAAAATTCCGTGGTGACACACCTGGGAGGGGGCAACGCAGTGTATACTGTCTCGGTACCCGATCCCGTGCCATTGCATACCGGAGCGGGCTACAATACTTTTATGAAGTCTATTTAGAGGTTTACTTATTCCATTTTGATACAGTTTACATCGTATCAATCTGGTAAACAAAGTGAAGAGGGCGGCACTGGTTGCGCGACTGCGGCGTTTACCATCACTGCAGTAATTTTTTACGACACGTCGTCAAACAAAAAACCAAACAACAACAACGACGACACGGCCATACGCTGCATTTCGTTGCCTATGTAAGGTTCTTTCGAGATACATTTTCTGATCAATGTTCTCGCTCCCGAGCTACGAAAGTTATCGAAACTACACTATTGGGCTTTTGGTTCTGTATATTTTCCCAGCAATGTAGTCCACAGTAGTAGCCGAAAGACAAGTGACGTAAAAACTGCCAAATGGAAAATATCATTAGACACTTCACAAATATATCCTCATTCATTGATCATACGCATACTCACAAACAGCTCCACTCAAGCTTGAACTAGAAATGACTAGAATACACTCATACCAACTCTCAGTCATCAACAGCCTCTACTTAACAATCGGTTAAGCCACAACAAAACAAGATGAAACCATACGTACTCCGTGCTGTGTCGCGCAGGTGCTTGGTAAGTATTTGTCTCAGTTAGCAGCCTGTGAGTCAAAGCTATGACTCCTTTCAATAACTATGCCAACCAACAATGAGACCATTGACCAACTTAACCAATTGCTTACATTAACCTGCAAAGGAAAGAGCATATAGTTAAACAGCCTGAATAGGCACACACACACATGGAATGCTGCATTAAATATCGAACCGACGTAACAACGGCGGGAACATGGCTCCCCAATTTTTGCGAACAAAAATTATCTTCTGCGACGCAAAACGTCCGGAAAATCCTACCAGTCTGGCTCCCTCGACCGGGAATCTAACCCCTGTCTCTCGCGTGAAAGGCGGGGACACTCACCACTATACAATGCCAAAATTTTACAACAAACATTTTCTTCTGCAGTGCAAAACGTCCAGCAAGCCCTCACATTCTGGCTCCCTCGACGGGAAAACTCACCCCGGTTTGCTTCTACCAGGGGAGTTAACCTTGCACGCACAAACAGAGCGTTACGCTACTGAGTCTTTCAAGAGTTACAGCGCACCGCTCTGTCAATCGCCGAGCACCCATTAAGCGTCTCAAATCGTTCTCAACCCCAGGCTTCACTGTTATCCGCACACAGCTCAATGTCACAAATCAATGCGACACTAGTCCAGAGCCTGCAGTTCTCACGATGCCGCGGTATCAAGACCTCACTAGTCTGTGACAAATGCTACACAGAAGCGGGTTCTGCTTCTGCGTCAGGATGCTTTAGAAGCAGTATGAGACGATTGACGGGTCTATCATACTGCGCCTGGTTTATCTGAACGCGCACCTTACGCACGAGCCCGTCACTGCTCGGGTAGGTCGCCACGATTCTACCTATCGGCCAGTTGATTCTTGGAGCAGCGTCGTCGACTACTACAACGACGTCTCCCTCTTCAAGGTTGCGCTCGGGCGCTGCCACTTCCTTCTCTCTTGGAGAGTAGGCAGGAACTCCTGCCTCCAGCGGGCCCAGAACATGTTGGCCAGGTGTTGCACTCTTCTCCAGCGCCGACCAGCGTAGAGATCCTCGGTGCAGAACCGCCCAGGTAAAGGACAGACTACCTTAGATTTCAGGGTTAGAATCTGATGAGGTGTTAGAGGCTCTACTGTGTTAGTGTCAGACATACTGGAGTAAGTAAGAGGGCGACTATTGACGATCGCCTCAGCTTCGACAAACAACGTTCGCAGGAGCTCATCATCCAGTTGCTGCCCGTTTGAGTCCAAGAGACTAGCGAGAGCGGATCTTGCCGTCCTGATTTGGCGCTCCCATACGCCGCCCATATGACTCGCCTGCGGCACGTTGAAGGCAAACTCTACCCAGTCACAGTCACTCTTGTTGAGTTCAGTCTTGATCTTGGCATGGTCATCCTCCTTCAAAGCATTTTCCAACGTTCTCTTGCCGCCAATGAAATTGCTTCCGTTGTCACAGAAGATCTGGCGGATCGGTCCTCTTCGACAGGTGAACCGGCGATAGGCGTTGATGAATGCGTCGGCAGTCATCGAGTTCATCGTTTCCAGGTGCACAGCACGTGAGGCCAAGCAGGTGAAAATTAGTCCCCACCTTTTCACCTCACTGCGACGCTCGCGAATGTAGAATGGACCAAATGCGTCGACACCACAAAAAGAAAACGGGTCCACGTCCTCAGCAAAGCGCTCTGAAGGAAGATCAGACATCTTCTGAGCGCAAGGCGTTCCACGCAGACGGATGCACTGAGCACAGCCCAGAATGCACCTTGACACGGCTGATCTCCCCTTCAATATCCAAAATCCGTGCTGTCGTACTTCACTCAGTGTTGTTTCCCTTCCGCCGTGCTCTATCTTACTGTGAAGGTGTTCCACAATCAGCTTGGTGACGTGATGATCATTCGGTAGAATCACTGGATGGGCTACCTCTCTCGGTACATCAGCTCTTCGCAGCCGTCCTCCAACACGGATCAAGCCGTCGTTGGCAAGGAATGGATCTAGTCTATGAAGCTGACTCTTCCCTTTCACACATCGCTTCTCAGAGGCATCATCAAAGCGCTGGCACTGGTCCTTCAGTGTCTTCAAATCCTCCTTGAAGCTTTCTTCTTGCACAGCACGAATGATTTCCGTCTCTGCTTCCTTCATATCCCGTACATCCAACGGGCTAACATGTGAAGAGTCAGTCGTCTTCGCTGTGTGTGGCCACTTCTCCTTGTGCACTCTGCTCCTCACACGGGCCAGCAGGATCGTTCTGTAGCGCAGAATCAGCGCAACCGCTCTTCTCGCCCTGTACCAGCTGGAGAAGTACTGCAGTCTCTCGGACAGAGACGCGTAAGGTTCGGCAGACCCAGGCTCTTGCACGGTACCTGTGACAAACACTGCCGACCTTTTTACCTCCGGGTCGTCTTCTGCTGGCTCCAGCTGCGTCACCTCACCAGGGAGGTCTCCAGGTTTCCGCAGAAAGGAAGGACCCTGCCACCACAGGCCGCTGCTATTCAACTCTTCTAGGCTTGCACCTCTTGAGGCTAAATCAGCAGGGTTGTTTTCCGACGTGACGTGACGCCACTGGCCTGGATGGGTGCACTGCCGGATCTGCTGGACTCGGTTAGCCACGAAAACATGGAACTTCTTTGTTTCGTTGCGTATGTAGCCAAGAACCACCTCGCTATCCGTCCAGAAAACCTCTTCCAGGTTATCTATAGCTAACTGCTTCCTTAAGAAGCAGCTGCCCTTTACGGCAGCTACCGCAGCCGTCAGCTCTAATCTTGGTACGGTCATAGGCCGTTTCGGTGTCACTCTCGCCTTGCTCATCACAAGAGACGATGTGATGTCGCCATCCTCTGCAATAGTCCTGAGGAAGCTGCAGTAGCCGTATCCAGTGAGGCTTGCATCACAGAAATGATGCAGCTCATACAGCTTTACGCATTCCGATCTGAGCGACGAGTAGCTTCTCGGCACACTTATGCTGGGTAGGTAGGTCAGGTTTGCCTTCCACGTCTCCCACAGTCGGACAGTCTCCTCCGGCACGGGATCGTCCCATCCGCAGCCGTCGCAGCAGAGCTGTTTAACGATGCACTTTCCCTGCAGCACAAACGGCGAAATCAGGCCTAGAGGGTCGTGTAGGGACGCGACTTGAGAAAGAATTCCCCTTCGTGTCGGTGGCCGGTCAGCTATCTCTAAATCGAATCCCAGAGTGTCGTTTTTGATATCCCATTTGATGCCCAAAGCATGCTCTGTGGCTTGCTCTGGGGCCACTTGAACCTCCCGCAGGCTGTCGGCGCGGTACTGAGGTGGCAGCTGGGCCAGAACTTCAGCTTCGTTCGATACAAACTTGCGCAGCTTGAACCCACCACTGGCGCACATTTCGATGGTTGAAGTTGCCAGCTCCACAGCAGTCTGCGCGTCAGGTACAGATGTGAGTCCATCATCCACGTAAAACTCGCGTCTGACGAACTCCGCCGCCTTGTTGCCGTAGATGTTCTCGTATCTGTTCGCAGTCTCGTTGAGTGCATACATTGCACACGCAGGAGATGATGTAGCTCCAAACAGATGTGTTGTCATGCGGTACTCCTTTGGCGCACCCGTGACGTCTCCGTTCTCCCACCACAGGAAACGCAGCAGGTTCCTGTGCTCGATGTTCACTCCCACCTGATTGAACATTCCCTCGACGTCACAGCTCAGTCCAACCTTCTCCCTTCTAAAGCGCACCAAGACGCCGGCGAGGTTGTTGACGCAGTTGTTTCCCTGCATGAGCTGTGAGTTGAGGGACACTCCCTTATACTCCGAGCTGCAATCGAACACCACGCGCAGCTTATTCTTCTTTGGGTGATAGACACCATGGTGGGGCACATACCATATCTTGCCTTCTTCTTCATCATCATCACCTGGTACTGCTTCAGCGTATCCCCTTTCTAACATTTCCTCCATGAATGCCTCATACTCACGACGAAACTTCGGGTCCCTCACGAGTCGTTTCTTCAGGCCTGTCAGCCTCTTTACAGCTGCTTCTCTGTTGTTTGGGAACTGGCATGAGGAATCCTTCAGCGGCAGCGGCATCTCAAAATGATGGTCATCTCGCTGGTGTATCCCACTCTTCATGGTGTCGAGAAAACGAATGTCCTCCTGAGAAAGCTTTTCCTCTGCCATCGTGACTCTGAAGTCAGTTTCAAACAGGTGAATCAGCTGAGCCGGACTGACTTCCTGCGTCTGAACCCTGAATGCGAAGTGACATGATGTCTTCGAGTCCTGTGGTGCCGCTCTGCCCACTGGGCCAACGACGCTCCAACCCAGGGCAGTTTTCACTGCCCAAGGTTCACTGTCTTCTCCGGTAACCAGTTCGACGGGCTTGACGGCCTTGGTGCAGTTGACGCCAATGAGGATCCCAATCTCTGCGTCACTGTAGTATGGTGGAAGGGTTTCCGCCACGTCCTTCAGGTGGCTCCACTTCTCCACCATCTCCTTCCTCGGGATCAGGCTGCGCTCTGCGGGTATGCTGGAACGTGCGTACGTGGTAGGCAAGCATATCTCTTCTGATCCATCAACAGGTCGCACGACGAGGTCACCCACAGCACAGCTTTCCACCACCGACTTGCCTGTCATTGTGCTGAGTTGCAGGTAGGTGGTTTCACCTTCTGCCTGCACCTGCCTTTGCACGGACTCTGAGATGAAGCACGCGTCCGACTGGAGGTCCAGAAGTGCGTAAGTTACCAGCTCCTCTTCAGGATGGCTTGCATGATGCAACCGTACAGGTACCACCATCGAATGAGCGCATTTGTTCTCATTATTTGCCGTCACTTGCAGTGAAGTAGCCATTGTCTGTGTTGATTCAGTTTTGCAGCCCGCCTTAGTATTCTTCACCTCAGTATGCTGCCAAGTATCGTCATGAAGCGCGGTTGGGTGGGAGTATCTGCACTTTTCACACCGTTTCCTTCTCTTGCAGAGCCGCCAAACATGACCAGGCTTCATGCAGCCTCGACATAGGCTATACTGCCGTACCACGTCCCGTCTTCCGACGATATCCAGCTTCAGAAACTTCTCACACAGTTCCAGTGCATGACTGCCCCCACACAACTTGCAATCCATGGGTCTAAATTCTGCTTCTGCCCCGCGAGTACTTGGTGATGCAGTCTTGGCTCCATGTGCTGAAGCATCAGCTGTAGCCAAAAATGTCCTTGCCTTGCTCTGTGGTGGCATCCTCCTCGGAGAGCGCTCTTGGTTGTGGCCAGCTACGGCACCCTGAAGACTGATGGGTCCGCTTGCAACTCTGGCCTCCTTCTTAAGGAAGGACACAAAGTCGCTCAGAGATGGGTAGCACCCAGGTGACCCTTCACGTGGCTCATGCAGAGACGAGTCCACGATGCGCTCCCATCGACTGACGATGTGCCTTGGAAGAAGACGCAGCATCTTCATATTCTCATCTGGGTCGTCCAATGCTTCCAGGCCTTTCACTGAGTGTGACGCCACTTCACAGCTGTCCAAGTAGTCAGTAAGTTGCTGAAGAGCCTTACCGTCCCCTGGTTTGATCACGGGCCACGCACGAATCCGCTTCTTGTACGTGGCTGCTGTCAGGAAGTCATTTCCGTAGCGCTCCTGAAGCTTGGCCTTGGCCTTCATGTAAGCGTCCTCAGATCGCAAGTGTAGAAAACCTTGAATGGCGCTACGAGCCTCACCAGCAGTGAACTGGGCAAGAAAATGGAGTCGTTCCGTGGGTGAGGTTGTCTGTGCTTCGATGTATGACTCAAATGCCTTCATCCAGAGATGGAAGTCTTCTACATTCCCCTTGAAGACTTGAGGGGCAAGACATGGAAGCCGATTTCTCCTCACCTGTTCCGACATCAGCTCAGTCATGGCTGACAGGAGACTTCGGTTGGCAGCTTCCTCACAAGCAGTGTTGCTGTCATCCATTTTGATCGCACCTCTAATAGAAGAGACTTCAGTTCCTTTGAATGTTGGATGAGCTGCGAGAGTAGGAGTTAGTTCAGCTTCTGCGTTGCTGCTGGGCATGCAGTTGCTCTGTCCAATCTCTGAAGTCAGCGGCACTGTCTTGTGTTCAAAAGCTACGCTTTCAGCAGGCAGCTTTGGCTTGTTCCCTGTGTCATCTGGGCTGATGTTGGAGCTCAGCTGGTTGCCTGTTTCAGCAGATGCAACCACTTCAACGGCGTTCGGTTCTACAGCAGAGGTCCCACCAGCTTCTAACTCCCTTTCGAACTTCTCTATTACTTGAGCTTGCAGGCGATGAACCTCCTAACTCGGTGTGCAGAACCAACTCCTCCTCCTTCCACTCAAGCTCCTTTCTCTGCATTTCCAGATGTTTCTTCTTTTGAAGCATCGCAAGCTTGGCAGTGGCTTCAGCTCTTCTGTGCTCATCTTGGGCGCGCAAGAGCAACAGATCCGACTTCGCAGATCTGGAAGAGCCAGTCCTAGCAGACTGACCTGCAATGGACGGCTCCCGCGCTCTGGTCCTCTTCAATACCTTCTGCCGATCCTCTATGTGATTTCTCATTCTGTTTAGACTCTGCATCAGCTGGGCGTGTTCTTCTGTGTGCTCCTTTACTTCCTCTGCTGTGAGAAGAAACTGCAGTTCTTGTTCTGTTTGTACCAGAGCAACATATGAATGAATCCACTCATTCAGTGTTTCTTCTGTCACGCCAGGTAGCACCTTATATGAAGATCCTTCTTCTCCAAGAATTTCTGATGCTCTTTTCTTGATGTCTTGTACTTGTCTCTTGTAGGCCCTGGTCTTCATCTCCAGCTGGTACCCGCGCCCAGCCTCTGTATGTCGTGGGGTTCTTCTAGTCCTTGACCGGCTATCACCTGCCTCCTGTACCTGAATCGTCTGCTCGACGTCCAGCTGTTCTGGTCTGTTATGCCTTTCCATTGTCAAACGTGGGTTAGTCAGATGGAAAATTTATGTAGGGCACAGGATATACCAACTACAGGCTGAGTACCAGGGTTCGTAGGTCACTAAATGCTACAGCATCATGTACTACGACACTAAGGTTCTATGTACTTGTACAGCCAACACTACTTAGACCTTGTGGCTTCTTGAGGTAATAAAGTAGACCAAGGATTAGGAAACAGATTGTTTAAGGAAGGGACTAGTCTAGTTTCACCCATTACACAACATTTCTGGTGAAGCTCTAAGTTATCACCTGACGACAGGTGTACGACTTTTACTCTTATCACCTGACGACTGGTGCAGGATTTTTACTGTTCTCGCTCCCGAGCTACGAAAGTTATCGAAACTACACTATTGGGCTTTTGGTTCTGTATATTTTCCCAGCAATGTAGTCCACAGTAGTAGCCGAAAGACAAGTGACGTAAAAACTGCCAAATGGAAAATATCATTAGACACTTCACAAATATATCCTCATTCATTGATCATACGCATACTCACAAACAGCTCCACTCAAGCTTGAACTAGAAATGACTAGAATACACTCATACCAACTCTCAGTCATCAACAGCCTCTACTTAACAATCGGTTAAGCCACAACAAAACAAGATGAAACCATACGTACTCCGTGCTGTGTCGCGCAGGTGCTTGGTAAGTATTTGTCTCAGTTAGCAGCCTGTGAGTCAAAGCTATGACTCCTTTCAATAACTATGCCAACCAACAATGAGACCATTGACCAACTTAACCAATTGCTTACATTAACCTGCAAAGGAAAGAGCATATAGTTAAACAGCCTGAATAGGCACACACACACATGGAATGCTGCATTAAATATCGAACCGACGTAACAACGGCGGGAACAATCAATTTTTATCACTCTGCTGTTTTTTAAGTAAAATATGGAAAATTTTAAGCATATATTTATTATGCGTTCAACTATAATGGCTCAGTTCGGGCGCTGTTATTATGCACATTGAAGTTGCCTTATGGTGTTCTTGGTTTGATTCATGGCCGCATATTGATATGGTTCAATAGTTTAGGTGATTAGTATGCATCCAATCTGGTGTAGGTAGTCATTCAAGGGTGGATGCCACTTAAAGAGGCTGAGCTTAATGCACCAATCCAAGCCATATCAGGTGAAGATTCATTGGTCAATTTGAGTACCTATTTTTGAAATTGATGAAACATCTTAAATGCATTGTGAGGCCCTGAAATAAAACTTTTGCATTGTTTTCCGTACCAGCTTGATAAGATTGGGTAAGCCAGGCATGCTGTGGCAAATTCAAGTGGTGGTCAAAATATTTTCGACCCCAATCTGAGATCTTTACCAATTTTCTTCACTCACCTTATGAGGTTCCCTGCTTGGCTAGGGTTGTCAGAAAGGCTTTCAGGATCAGAGAGGAAACCCGGATAACATAAGACGCTCCATGTCATGAGCAACATGCTCTGACTGGAATTTTGCGCCCACACATTGACAGACAACAGATTGGCAGGTAGGACTAGTACACATGCTTCGTGTCTCTCAAAAGTGTAGCATCCATATCATGGAGGGAAGTTATAGAGTGACTCGCCCATGCAGACGCCAGCTTGGCCTTGAAAGACTTTTTGATCGTTTTCGATACTACATGATCTGGAAGAAACCATATGTTTGTGATTTTGGGCCCTGTTGCCCCACCCCTAAACTATTGGCCTGCATCCAGCACTGCAGGCATGGTGATCTGCATCATGAATACCAGGGAGGTCTGAGGAAGAATGTGGCAAGTCCAGGTTTCATGAAACATGCTATATTTTTGCTCAGGTGTTAAGCGGGTGCTAGATGTGCTGTTTAGGGAAGACTGACATGTGTTACTAAAATGATGAAAAAGAACAGCTTGTGAAAAAGAAAACTCCAGGAACAAATGATTTGGTGTGTTTCAGTGCCTGCCCAGATCACTTGTGAGCATCCTGGCCCCTAAATGACAGTATTTTGATTTCTTCATTTTCTGCTCATCAGTGGAGTTCAGTAGATTATTCCAATACTTTGGGAGGAACTTGAAGGAGTTTGGAGACCAGTTTGGAGAAGGATTTTGGTGCTAGATGAATGGATATGCTATGGATTCTCAATCATCATTTGGGTGCTCAAGTGTCATTATCATTGTTGGGGTTTTTGGGCACACTGACAGCTGGGTCATATGGTGCCAGGGTGCTCAAGTCTGAAATGATGCTAATAGCTTAAACATATAAAAATATGGAATGATACTAGATTTGCTTTTATCCCTGCATAGACATTTTGAAATAAATAAAACCAATATGAAGTATTGAAAATGACAAACAATTCAACTTTAGAGGAACTTAAAATGGGCCCAGCAACTGGTGTAAAAAGAAGCTGACCAAGGAAGATCCAAGAACTTGATGCATACATGCACTGTGTTTGACTCAATGTTTAGTTTTGAAAAATGTAAATACTGTGGTGCACCTAAAGCGTAAAATGTTATTTGTGGAATTAGAATTAATTTAAAGAGCAGAATGCTGGTAATAAAATCATGCCCTGAAGAACTTGTTTAGGTGTGCCAATGCAGGAAATGAGTAAAAATGAGTTGGATACCTGTTTGTGCCCATAGAGAGAACTATCCAACCTTGAGCTGCAGAGGATTGATTGCACCATGAAGTTACTGGGAATTTAAAGACCTGTGAATCACACAGCCTGACTCTTTTTAATGGTACTTCCATAGTCTTATCTGCTTGCTTGTTGTGGGTTTTCAGCTTACTTAATTGCACTAAATTATAGCTTGTTTTGGAAAAATTGATGCTCCAGCAAACTTCGTTTTTTACCCACATAAAGGGCCCACCAGTTGTCAACAAACAATGCTGAAAGAAACAGCATCCTAAATTTGTGGTTCTGTTTGTTTTACTTTTCATAGTTCAAGCTTTTTTGCTTCTCATGGTTCAAGCTTTTTATAAGTGCCTACAGCACTCAAAATAATTCTTAAGGAGTATTAATGTTATGAAAGTGTTTCATTATGCCCAGGAGGTATATCCCTAAATTGGTATGGGACATACATGTGCACAATGTCCATCATTAAGCATTAAATTGCTTGTATATATATATATATATATATATATATATATATATATATATATATATATATATATATATTCATTGTTCTTGTGCATACAATTCTGAGTTGTTAATGGTGTGGTGATTGTTTAAGCTGTGTCGCTAAACCATGGCACTTTTTGCTGTCGACAGTCGGCAGGGGGCGCCACCATGCGGCCGTCGCCGGGATCGCCGCTGACGCCGGTGCACCACCCGCCGGGCGAGAGGTCGTCCGGCTGCCCCGTGCACGCACCGCCGCCCGGCAACACCTCCAGGCGCGTGCCCGTGTCGCTACAGCAGCCGCTGCTCACTGAGGAAACCCTGCAGAAAATGCCTGTCACCACTATTGACCAGGCGGAGAGAGAAGATCCGGCATTGGGAGCTCCCAGTCAGGCTATGGTGCCGGTCAGTGATACCGGAGGGCTTCTGTTTCCCGCCGGTCTGGCGTCCCTTTTCTGTCGCACAGGTCAGGCGGGTGCTGTGCCTGACGTGTCTACTGAGCCAGTGTTCCCTAACGGCACGGACCTGCACCCGTACCCGCGCGAGCTTCTGACGATCGTTAGCAGCCTGCGGGGTCCGGTTTCGGTGGGACCGGCGCGGACGGAAGCCGACGGCGCCGTCGCCTCGCCGGAGGTAGCGACAGAGCCTCCGCAGCACAGACCCGAGCAAGGCAGTGTCACCGCGGCAGACAAGGTGGGTGGAACGCGACTTCCCTGGGAGGACTCGGTGATTGTCGCCTCTGTTGGACACCGAAACGACACTGGTGTGGAGGCCTCTGAAGAGATCCAGAAGGTGGAAGTGGTGGCTGTTGCTGCGTCAGTGCCACAACAGCTGGCGCAGCCCGGTCACTCTGTGCCAGATTTGGCCGCGAGTTCGGCACCCAACGTGGTTTCAGCTACGGGAGGGTCGACATCGACCACTGTGAGGCCATTTGCACCGTCTCAGCCGGAGTTGTCGACTCCACCGTTCTTGGCAGCTACTGCTCCAGCCAGAGCGGCTGAAGGCGGAGCCGATGATGAGAGTGGGAGGTCGGACACATCCACCGTTACTGCCGAGTTCAACGCCGATGACGTAGCTCTGACATCAGCACCTGGTGACGATGAGGATGACCGCATATCAGTGGTATCTACTGGTTCCACGTGGTCTGACATCAGTGGCTTTGAGGAGGACATCTGGAGGCTTCGCAGCGTGCTCAGAGATCCTACCGCTCCTCCTGAGCCGACTCCCACTCATTTATCTCAGAAAGCTCCTCGGAACGCGTCATTGCCGGTGGCGCCGCCGCAGCAGCCGACGACAGAGCAGCAGCAGTTGCAGGTGCATCGTCTTCAGCTTCAGCTTCAGCATGCCAGCCAGGAGCGGGACCTGTACCGGGGCCAGCTGGAGGCTCTGCAGGGTCAGATGACGGCCGGTAGTCAGCGGCAGCACTTCGAGGTGCGGCGTCAGAAAGCCCACCTGGAGGGACTGCTAGAGATGACGCGCAAGGAGCTGGAGGAGGTGGTGGCGGAGCGTGCCGATCTGCGCGTGCAGCTCAACAGATGTCAGCTGGAGGTGCACGCGGCGTCCAGTGGGGCGGTGCGGAACGAGAGGGATGCGCTGCTAGCCGAGCTGACTCCGCTGCGCGCCAGGGCACGCGACTGTGACGCGCAGCTCTCGGAGACGCAGGCCAAGCTGGAGACCAGGGAGGCCGAGCTGACGTCGGTGCGGGACGAGCTGCGGCAGACTGAGAAGGACGTCAGCTCGGCTCGGCTGGCGCTGGAGCAGGCGCGGCGCGAGGCCGAGAGCCGCGACTCTACCGTCGCAGCGCTCAAGGCCAAGGTGGCCGAGCTGGTGGTGGACGCGCAGCAGGGTCTGCAGGAGAGGCTGCAGACCGATAACGCTCTAGCCGCGCTGCGAGAGGAGCTGTCTCAGCGGGAGCGCTCGCGGGACTGGTACCGCGGCCAGCTGAAGACTTCGCAGGACGAGAGACTGCAGCAGCAGCAGGCGCTGATGGCCGCGCAGACTGAGCTCATCGCCCAGAAGAACGCCGGCGAGAGGCTTCGTGGCGAGCTGTCTCTGGCACAGCAGGCGGCGGCGGCGGTGCAGACGCGCGCTGTCCGCGAGAAGGACAGTCTGCTCCGCCACCTGGAGAACATCCGCGCCGATATGCTGCAGCGGGAGGCCTTGTTTAAGACGGTGCGGCAACAGCAGCGTCCTCAGGAGCCGGCTCCGAGCCGGTCCGCGGTCACGGCAGCGTCGATGAGGGAGCTGGACGCCGCGAATGCAGCTGCTCGCAGCTTGGAGCTGAAGGTGCAAGAACTGCAGCAGCAACTGGAAAAGGCAGAAGAGTCTGTCGCAGCCGCTGATTCGGCACGCTTACAACAACAGAAACTGCATCAGCAAACTCAGTTTGCACTGATAGCTGGCCAAGAGAAACTGTCGCAGCAGAACAAGTTGTTCGAAACGCTGAAGCAGCGCTCAGACGAAAGCATCCAGGAGCTGGACCTGCTCAGAACACAGCTGAAGGAGTCGGCCACCGCGAGGCAGCAGCTGCAGGACGAGAAAACGCGCCTGGAGGTAGCACTGGCCTCGGCCAACCAGGAGAAACGCGACGTAGACGAGGCGGCTCGCGATCTCTTCCGCGGAGCTGAAGAAGGTATCAGCCAGCTTCTACAAGTTGAAGAACGAAGTGAGCTCTAAGGAAAAACAGATTGAAGAACTTCGCGAAGGGCTTGCTACGCGCGATAGCGAACTGCGTTCCACAAACGACCGGTTGAATGAGGCCGGGAAACTGAAACTTCAGGCTGATCAAGTCTCGGAGAAGATGCAGATATTCGACAGCATGAACGAGCAGAACAAGCAGCTGATGGTGCAGAACCACGAGCTGCGGTACAAGGTGCAGCAGCTGACGCAGGATCGCACCGTGCTGGACCAGGGTCGCCAGAGGCTGGAGGAGGTGGTCCGCAGCCTCCAACAGCAGGTGAACGAGTCGGTACAGCGAGAAGCAGAGGTGAAAACGGCGCTGGACCAAAGAATCGCTGCTGTTCGAGAACTGGAGGAGCAAAAACACCGCGGGAAACAGGAGCTGGCGGCTGTGAAAGCTTACGCGAGGAAGCTGCATCATCGTGAGGGTTCTCCCGGGGTTGTTGAAGAGCGTGTGGAGACATCTGAAGTTATGAACAAATGCGAAAAATCAGTTCCGCTACAATCCAGTCACGTGGAGAAAGCAGCTGTGCATAAAATACAGCGTGTGGATTCTGCAGACCGGGATGCCATTTCCATCTCAGGTTGAAGTTGCGGGCACGGGTGATAGACCAGCTGAAACAGTGGAAGACATGAGCCATCAAATCAGTCTTCTAGCGTTACAAAACCGCGAGCTGGAGCGTCGCCTGGCTCTCTGTCGTCGCTCTCGTCTCAAACCCCGGATTCAGAGTCCAGTGCCGAGCGAGTGGGCAGCCTGCTGCAGGAGAACGCCTCTCTGACGTCACAGCTGGCCTCGCTGACGTCACAGGTGCAGCGGCTGGAGACTGATGCCGAAAACTACCGGCGGGCGGCGGCGGCGCGTAGAACTGAGGAGGACGGCCAGGCAGCGACCATCCAGCAGCTACGGGAACAGCTGCAACTCAGCCAAACGCGCAACAAACAGCTGCAGCAGCAGCTGGCGGCTGCCAGACGGCCCAGCGCAGAGCCTGGCCTGGCTCTGACACACGGCTCGGATACCCCCAGCCGGCGTCACAGCAGGAATCACCCGAAGCCGAAGCCTGTCGCCGCCTGTCGGACGAGCTGGCCGCCACCAAAGCCGGCTACAAGGAGAAGCACCGCTGCTACCAGTCCAACATCCGAGTACTCACCCGCAAGCTGCGTGAGTACATGCGTGCGTTGAAGACAGCGGAGCGGCAGCTGGCGGCGGCGCGGGTGGAGGGGGCTGCGCCGGAGGAGGTCACGGAGCGCACTGTGGAGCTGGAGGAGGCGGCGGCACAGCAGCGTCGCCGGCTGGAGGCGGCGCAGAGGAGACGGCGCGGGCGCAGCAGGAGGCGGAGCAGCTGCGGACGCGCGCCGACGGCGCCCAGCTGCTGGCCCTGGAGCTGGAGAAGGAGCGAGGGCGGCTGGAAGGTGGGTGGCCAACACACTTGGAGCAGTGTGGTAAGGTATATTTAGAGGGCAACCTCGTCTGTTTGGTTAAACATCTGGAGGCTATATGACATTGACATGCATCTAAGTTTTATTAATCCTGAATGTAATTCTTAAGAGAAATCAGCTGCTGAGTCGCTCTTACTCTCAAATTAAAGTGAGAAACTTGCTGCTAGGACAGCGGTCATGGATGCAATTTTGCTTCTTACCGTCACATTGAAAGTGTACATTGAGGTGTTTTTGTGTGGTTTTACACTCTGTTAAAACATTTCTGATTTTTCGCTCTCGGAAATTTCGAGGTCTTCTCCCAATGCTGACAATCGCCATATTTTCTCCTTCATTCTCCCTTCTGCGTAGCATGCCCATCTCCCCCATTTGGAATACCAGCTTGTTATTACTGGGTTACATTATTATTTGTAAGACTGCAAGCAGTGCTGTCTGATTTCTTTCTTCACAGTCACAGTCCTAACTAACACTAAAGTGATTTTAAATATTATGAGGCTATTTTGAAGTGAGATCCCTTTTTAATGGCCGGTGTGCTTATTGCCTGTTAATAACACTTTCTCGGACCGTTAGAATGTCCTAAAGAGCCCCGGAACTCTTTAATCTTCAAAATGCACTGCTTGTTTGCTTGGGGGCAAATTGACTTTACTTCTTGGGGGAAGTTTCCCGTCTCACCTCTCCTCATTAGGCGGCATCCAGTCCTGAAACCAGCTCTCCGCGAGCTCCCGTGCAGCAGCACCACGCTGCTGTGGCCAGGCCTGCTGCAGTCGGTACCCCGCCCGACGCCGGCAGGTATGGCGCAGTCCTACTCGGCGCTGCAGCGGCGCGCCGCCGAGCTGGAGGCCCTGCTGGCCGGGTATGAGGAGCAGCGGCAGACGCAGCGCGAGCAGACGCCGGCGCAGCAGCGACAGCTGCAACAACAGTTGCAGCAGCTGCAGCAGCGTCTGCAGCAGGAGCAGCTGGACGCCAAGGAGCTGAGAAGGCAGGTGCGTGCTCGCATGTTTGGCAGCTCGCATGGGCATGTTACTGAAGGCTTGGGCAGACGGGGGAGGACCTGGGGTCGCGACCGAGATCCGCGTTGGAGCAGTCGACGATATTGGCTGATGTAGGGTGGACAAGTCTTGCTGTGGTTATTCGTGTTTTGTTTTTTCTTGCTATGAATGTAGGAATTATTTCCGTAAGAGGATCTTAAATGGTTTGCAAGCCTTTGGTTAACTCGTCGTGTGCTTAGAGGAAATATATGTGGAATTGTTAGCTATTCCAGGTTATAGTTAATGTTTGGGAACAGGATGCTGGAATGTTGTTCCTTATATAAGTTCGAGGATCGTGGTGGGGGTGTGTGTTGGTCACTGTGCGCACAGCTGGCCTTTTTCTCGAAAATTCATTATGTTATCTTAAGTCTGCAAGGTAGACTCGCCTGATCTGATAAGTACACACTACTGTGAGGGGCTGATGCAAAAGAACATTAAAGGGCCACTGGTTTGTTGCTTCCGTTCGCAGAGGTTTTGGGAGCGACGGGCGTTAGTCTAACGCCTCGCTATCCGTTCACTGTTGTTCGGGGAGTGATGGATTGTTTATTTAACGCTGCACCATGTTTACCAGTGTTCAAAACTAAGGGCTGCGTCTGGGTGGAAATGGAACATAAATAACAAAATTTCTAGTGAGTGAGTGGATAATCCACGCTAGTGTAGCACTGTTGTAGATACAATTTCTGCGTTTGTGATCGATGTGAGAGTCAAATGTTCTCATTTGACTGATTAAAAAATCAAAATGTGCAGACTTGGCCTAAAAAGATTGCAGACTTAGCCTATTTTTCGATTTGGCTTGATATCGTTCATAGGACGAAATGTGTTCATTCAAGAAAATTTAGAGTAAGGAGCGAAAAAGGACATTGCGCTTTGGAAAGGGGGGAAAATTAAGTCCTCAGCCATAATGATCCAGTGGATAAATGAACTTACATTGGCGTCCCTTCACCCAAAATCATGGATTTTGGGTCTCTGATCCGTACGCAGTTGCTGGAGGAGCGATGAGGTGTTTAACGCCTCGTTTTGAGGTCTAACGCCTCGTTTTCCATCAGTAGTTTTGGCAGCGATAAGGTTTTTATATAACGCATCTCTACCCATCTCCAGTTGTTTTGAGCAGCGATGAGGTGTTTAACGTGCCGCTATCCATCCGCAGTTGTTCGGGGAGCGGCGGGAGGTGTCGCGGCTGAAGAAGGAGGCGGTGAGCCTGCAGTCAGGCCTGCAGACGGCAGAGGACGTGGCACAGGTGCGACAGGCGCAGGCGGGTGAGGCGCAGGCGGGGCTGGAGACGGCCCGCCGCGACCTCGCCGAGGCCCGCTCACAGGTACCGGCCACGCTCTGTAAAAACTTGTAACCCCCTGTATTGTGTACTGTAACCCCGTGTATTGTAACCCTCAGTATGTGCACTATACCTCACTGTATTCTTCCGTGCTGTAAAATTCACAGAATGTGACTTAGCGTTTCTTCCGTTGGACGGCAGAATTGTGTACTATACCCCACTGTATTGTGTACTATAACCCCCTGTTTTATATACTGTAACCTCCAGTGTTGTTTGCTGTAACCCCCTATATTTTGTACTGTAATCCCTTGGTAATATTATGTACTTAACCCCCAGCATTGTGCACTATAATGTATTGTGTACTATAACCCCCTGTATTGTGTACTATATCCACATGTACTGTGTTCTATGTTTCCATATATTGTGTACTTAAGTACTGTAACCCCTGTATTGTGTACTGTAACACCTCCCCTATTTTATGTCCTTTAACCCCATATATTGTGTACTATAACCCCTTGTATTGTGTATTGTAACCCCTCCTCCTGTATTACTATGTTCCTAAACCCCATGTATTGTTTAAAATAACCCCATGTAACCCGGTGCTGTGCAGGCGTCGGAGCAGCGGGCTGCTCTGGAGACGGCGCAGCGGCAGATGGCGGAGGCGCGCCGCCAGGCTGAACAGAGCGCCGCCAACGAGCCCGCGCTGGCCCAGCAGATCAAGGTGAGCTGGAGGACGCCGCTGTGGAGAGAGGCTGCTCGTGCTGTGACTCGCTGGAGTGCGGCTGGAACGAACAGTGCTCGCCTCACTAATGCGTGCAGTCACGTGCGGCGCCCTCTTGCAATAACTGCGACTGCTCCTGCTGTGTTGTTAGTAATTGTTATTGAAATTTCACTACTGTAGTGAGCATGGGCCTGAGCTTTAAACCTCGCCCTGTCACTAACAAACCACCGCCTCCAACACGACCATTTGCGCCAAGTATTGGCGTGTTTCTCCCCACTGACAACTCGTTCCAGTCGCCGCCCTGTTGGCCTGCCCCCGCCGGGAGCGGTGCGTTACCCTGGCTGACCGGCGCGTTACCCTCCCCCCTGCCTGACCGGCGCGTTACCCCTGGCTGACCGGCGGTCCCTCTGCAGACGCTGAGCGGACACCTGCAGCAGAAGAACGCCGAGCTGAGGGGTCTGCAGGAGCAGGCGCAGCTGATGGGGCAGAGACACCTGGCCGAGCTGGACGGACTGCGGGTACAGCCCGCTAACTCGGCTCTAACGTAGCAGCAGGGGTGGTGGGCTTATCGAACCGAGCTGGAAGGAGTGCGGTACAGCCCGCTAACTCGGCTCTAACGTAGCAGTGGGGGTGGTGGGCTTATGGGACGGCGCTTGGTAGTTGATTTGGTTGATTGAAATTGTCATACGTGTCGGAATTTGAAACTTGTCGCGATGGCCTTGTAGAGACAAACTAGCGTTGCAGAACTCGCATCTCTAGCAGAAAAAAACATTCGTGACAGGTCAGGTATTTTGGGAAAATTTGTACCGACATGTTTAGATTACAAGTCTCTACAAACATAAAGGAGCCGTATGTGACTGCCCGAACTTGTTGAACTTGCCCCGATGACTCAGTTCCTGCACCCCTGGTCCACCCCGGTGACTCGGTTTCTGCACCCCTGTTCCGTCCCGGTGGCTCGGTTCCTGTACCCCTGGTCCACCCCGGTGACTCGGTTCCTGCACCCTGTTCCGTCCTGGTCACTCGGTTTCTGTACCCCTGTTCTGCCCCGTTGACTCGGTTTCTGTACCCCTGTTCTGCCCCGGTGACTCTGTTTCTGTACCCCTGTTCTGCCCCGGTGACTCTGTTTCTGCACCCCTGTTCCGTCCCGGTGGCTCGGTTCCTGTACCCTGGTCCACCCCGGTGACTCGGTTCCTGCACCCTGTTCCGTCCTGGTCACTCGGTTTCTGTACCTCTGTTCTGCCCCGGTGACTCGGTTTCTGCACCCCTGTTCTGTCCAGTTTACTCGGTTTCTGCGCCCCTGTTCTGCCCCGTTGCTGTTTCTGTATCCTTGTTCTGCTGCGGTGACTCGGTTTCTGTACCCCTGTTCTGACCCTTTGGCTCGGTGTCTGCACCCCCGTTATGCCCCGTTGACCCGGTGTCTGTATCCTGGTGCCACCCCGGTGACGCGGCTGTGGCGTCTGCTGGGCAGGCGTCGCTGCGCTCGACCTCTGAGGAGCTGCACCAGCTGCGGACCCGGCTGGACGCCACGCGACAGGAGAAGTTCAGCCTGCAGGCCCAGACCACCGAGCTGCGCACCGCTCTGCAGGCCAGCGCCGAGCAGGCCAGGGTCAGTACCGCCGCCGCAGGGCATAGTCTCTGTGTCCGGGCAGGCCAGGGTCAGTAACGCCCATGGCTTGCCCGTACCGCCCCGACCCGGGGTGCCCTTGGCTTCGGAGGAGCGTCGACAGTACGGATGGCAGACTTGGGTACAGACGAGTGTAGTCAGAAGTTACCAACCCGCATCTGCAATTATATATTTTTGAGATGATAGTGATTCGTTTGGTTTTGTTTGTGCAGTCGATTCCCTGCTGTGGCCCTGTTGTAGCGTTGCAAACTGGTGGCAATTGCGTCAGATGGTGGTGATGGTGTTGGTTGAAGGCTGCTTACGGCGTGAGACCACTGTCACTGCCGTCATCACTTGTGACGAAGAAAAATTTCGCATTTGGTTAATTATAGACGTCTCGGAATCCTGCGGAAATGGTTGTGATTTGCTGCTCAGCTGTTACCGTGTTACAGATAACAAGGTAAAGTCAGCAGTAGCTGATTATGTCGGTTCTTGCTGGCTAATGGTATATATAATAGACTAGCCATTGTACAGACTAT
The DNA here is from genome assembly GCA_034440635.1 of Lepas anatifera. Lineage (NCBI taxonomy): Eukaryota > Metazoa > Arthropoda > Thecostraca > Lepadidae > Lepas > Lepas anatifera. The sequence goes on from JAOTON010001803.1 coordinate 1,646,720, forward strand.
CAGATATTGTAAAATTACCCCACCCTTTTGTGGTCCGCATAGAGTGAAAGTTTTTGTCTTGGACAGGCCGGGGTACTTGAGCTAAGAAAACTGGTAATAACTTTTTGGGGTTAGTTGACAAGGTGTATACTGGCCTACTCATAACCTATCAACGTTTTTGGGGGCTATTTTGAAGTTCGTTGTGTGAGAAGATACCATGTGTTAATTCATCCGTAGAAATGTCCAATTCCCCTCTGTCCACCCAGAATTAGCCGGTGTTGACTGGGTGCATGTCTGACTGTACGCGGCTGGGCAGGAGCTGCGCGCGCAGGTGGCGGCGCTGGAGGCGCGGCTGACCAGCTCGGAGCGCGGCCTCTCGCTGCCGGCACCCTCGCCCGTTGACGAGGCGCTGATCGCACGGCTGCTGGAACAGAGCGAGCCAGCCGCCGCACCGCGACCGCTGGATGACCTGCAGGCCTGCCTGCACTCACTCAAACAGGAGATGAGCGCGCTCCAGACGCAGATCCACCAGACCGAGCCCTGGGCGTGAGTACAGATCCACGAGAACCGAACCCTGGGTGTGAGTACAGATCCACCAGACCGAGCCCTGGGTGTGAGTACAGATCCACCAGACCGAGCCCTGGGCGTGAATACAGATCCACTAGACCAAGCCCTGGGCGTGAGTACAGATCCACCAGAACGAGCCCTGGGCTTGAGTACTGAATATTATTATAACGTGTCATGGATTTGATGATGAATGAACACCCAAATCATTGTCAGATTGGATTGCATGGCAACGGCCAGATAGTGCAGTTTTTTGATCCGGATTGGGGTTTGGATTCACGTTTGTTGTCGATTTAATCGTATTTACGGATCAAAAGTAGATTTTGAATTCTCATGGTGTGGGCTTGGATTTTTCGGCAAAATTTGCGATATGAACTGTATTGCACCTGCAGTTGTGGGGTCATGCCACCATTTAGTTCAGAATCACTGGGCCGAGTCCGTAGCACAGGAGTGGGGACTAGACAGGGCCACGTGTACGTGAATGCACATCGGACAGGGCCCTGCACGGTGGCACAGTATAACCGCATGGTCCCGCTTAGTCTCGCTGTTCTCGTGTACCTGGCTGGATACAGGCCATGACTCGCCCTGGAAAGTCGGTTACTATGCTTGGAGGTTGGCCATACAGGAATGAGTGCGTCCTGTCCATTAAGTACCACATTCTCTCTGCCGGCAGACCTGCGCCTCTGGAGGCCGGTGTGAATGGCGTCTCCTTGTCTCCGACTCCCGCCTCGTCAGTGACGTCTCCCGGCCGGCCCTCGGCGTCGCTGCCCTCAACACTCACATCTCCGGAGCGGGAGAACCCGACGCCAACTGATCACGTGGCGTCGCCGGCACCAGATACATCAGGCGTCCTGCGATGTGCCCGCGACATCCGGCGATGACGTCACTCCGGCAGCGTCAGAGGCACCGCCGGCGACAGCGGCGGGATCCACACCACCGGCTTCGGCGGAGGAGACGTCAGCGGCGGTGGACATGTTCCTGAAGAGCACACATTTGGAGCAGCATGCTGACGTGGAGGCGACGGAGGCCGACGCGGACAGCACCAGCGACCGGCTCAGGTCGTACTTCGTGACCCAGAGCGAGAGGGAGACTGTTGTCTGAGCGGGGGCTACGGTTTTGGAGGGCTGTGGACGAGGGACGCACAGTTATCTGCCGGTTGTGATAGGGATCCGGCCTTGGGCCGCGTGAATAAAGAGAAAGTGATAAGCAGGGGGTTTGAAGTGATACTTGTTTAAGAAAAGGCGTGTGCAATGAATACCAGCAACCATATCGTATTGATGGTCCTGATGGGAGTAGGGTAATTGTAACAGACTGCCGTGTAAGCTTTGTATGCTTTTGCTCAGACTGAGTCAGCTGACGAGACGAGGGGTTCAACGCTATTGTTAATTGGGAAGACAATGTTAATTCTGTAATTGATATATAATCGATTTGGGATTCGTTCCCAACAGTATCTGGATATTTGACGGGATTGAGATAGAGGTTGTTGATTATGTGAAGAGCTAGCCGCAAACAATGAGAGGCTGGCTGTCCTTCGCTCTCAGACATCGGGAGAGAAGGAAGTAAGTCTGAACGGGGCCTTGTAATGCCTTCGGGAAAATTGTTTTATCAGACAGGTTGTTTTCTATTTTATTTTCTTCGACCGCCGTTTTTTATGTGGCTTTTGTTGGGTGCTGAAGCTTCTGATATGCTTTATTTTCCTGTTGATTTTTATATGATAGTTTTATCGTTAAATCACCCAGTAATAGTTTTATCGTTAAATCCTAGTAATATATCTTGTTCTGTTTGCGCTCATGTCGAGAAGTTTCTGGTGTCTAAATCGTTGCTTTTTCTATATATTTGACTATAGACCTTATTAAGTTATTTTATGTGAAACATGCACGCTACAGTTTGGATTTCAGCAGAAAGTCATTCAAGACAGCGTTTCCTAGTGAGAGGAGAAAAGGACGATCAATCAACACCAAAGTATTTGTTTTCCGCGCGTGTGACGTCATTCAGCTCCTTGATGTAGTGTGATGGTGTGAGCCGGCGTTGGTTTCGCTGTTCTGACAAGGTATGTGGGCTTTATATTACACGGGTGAGGGGAGTGGTGGCGGGCGCTCTCCTGCCTGTTGGTGACGGTTTTCTCCTGCGATGCATGATCGCTGGCGACCTTAAGTTATTGGAGGGATTGTAGTGTTGTTTCTTATGGCGGCTTCCCTTTTGATAGGTTGGAAGGAGGCGGAGCGGTGATATTCCAAGGGCTTCTGCTGTGTATTCGGCCCATTGTTTGGTTGTGGTTCGAGAAAAATATGGTTGTGGCAGTTCACCGCCAATAGCGATTGGTGCTTGAGCGTGTGGCCCACGCCTCTGGCTACCCAGCACCCCAGACCAACACCGCCCGACATTATACCAAGCTGTACCAAAATCGAAGCGTCAACGAAATCAGATTTGGGCATGCACTTTATGTAAACTTTCGGTTGGCTTCGAAGCATGATTATTTTGGCACCGAAAATAAATCTGCAGTTCTGCAAAGCAGTTATATGCATGGTGGATCAGCGGTACCCCAAAGAGGGGGTGCGTGGCTTAGTGGATAGCAGCAAAATCTCTTAAATTACCGTTCCCGGGTTCAAGTTCCAGCGGAGCCTCTGATTGAGTCGCTCTAATCCCCCAAATCCCTCCCAACAGGGTGAGAGTTGGCGATACCGTATAACCTGGGCAGTTAGTACGTCGTTAGACCCCAACAATTATCACACCAAACGAGCAACCCGCGCCGAAGTGAAACCCCCAGGCAGGTTGACCCCTAGAACCAAGCCACGAGCGCGGCTGGAGCTACACCAGGATTGGAGTTGGAAGTGCACCACAAAATCACCCGACGTACCAGATGAAGCGCGCTCCGGCGAGGTCAACGACCCTTGACCGTCGGTCCTCCGCACCTGCGACCCAGTCTGGCGGAGAAGTTACCGACACTCAAGAAGTTTTCAACACGGGCCTTGTCGCTCAGAGCTGTATTTCCATCGACACATCTACAACACATGAGTAGAGCCTCGGACGAGGAGGCCGCGGCGGCGCAGTGACACCCACACCACACTAAATGGCAGAGCGGCCGCCCCCGCGCGGCGAAAGCCCCGCACGCGGCACAGAGCCGCGGTCACAGGGTCGCAATGCCAACATTGTACACTTGGCGGCACGTCATCTCATGGAAGCCGCAGTATAAAACGGTACCCGTGAATTACCACAACGGGGAGGCCGACGGATCCCCGCCTACCCTCCGCTCGCGCACACTAAACCACGGCCAAAGGGCCGATCATGAACACCTGGATGGCGAGAGACCTAAGGAGAGAAGTGAGGTCTTAGGGCATAACTCGCCGAGTAAACACGGCATCATTGATAACGAAATACTAAGGAAATGGGCAGCGGACACTTAAATGAAAGCATGTCATTCACTGTCCAAGGATAGGCCACATAAACCAGTCATGTTAAGAGTTACATTTACCTGTCACCTTATACTCTGCGCGTGCATGATCTGAGACACAAGTTCCCTGCCAAGAACAATCCCAGTAGTAAATTTGCATGTAGAGCCTGCGCCCAGCCCACTGATCGAGACGAGACGCCGACGGTCGGACGGCCGTAGGGCAACAGCGAGCAGTCAGATTCCGTCATTCAAAGGGTGCTAGACGGGCGGCGAGGCAGACTAGTAGGAGAGGATGATGAAACGATGCTGATGACGCATGTGTTGTTCACAAGGACAAACATGAAGAGGAGACATTTCTACGCGACCCGGTACCACAAATAAGAGGACATGAGACACTCCCACAAACAAGATTACTGATTTGTGCACCCCACCAAGTCAGGTGACACAAGCGAATGAGGAACACCAGCCCCAACACAGGTGATCTGGAGGTTTGTGCGGAGGGACCACCGGCTGCAGAGGTTACATCATCCCACCTAACCACTTCGCGGACTCAATTGGAGTTCTCGCGCCCCTCGGCAGCGGTTTGCCCGAAGTCATCCCAGACAAGCGTTCTTCGCCTCCAGCCAAACGGTTCGGGACGCTAGCGTGAAGGCTAGCTGAGTTCACAGAGTCAAAACCGCCGCGTCCTGCACACGCCTGTTGCTCAGTGCTACCCGGCGGAAGGCGAGCTCAGACAATGCTACCGAGCGCCTCCGCCAACCTGTCACGATCCGCTCGCCCGTCGCCCCCGCACGAGAGACAGCGCCACGGTCACCGCAGTAGCTCCCCACATTGCAGTCCCCCACAGCATGCTGTTGTCAGAGCTCGGCCGAGCAGCGCCAGTGTTCCAACCAGCACTGCAGCGCTAGTCTATGGAGCGACGCCAATCCGGCCTACGTGTCACGTGAGGGCAGCAGACAAGAGCCGGCCTGGAATGGTGCGGCCGAGACATGGAAGGTATCTAACGATTCAATACACTAGAGGCTGGAGCATGTTCATATCAGCATCAAACATATCACGGCTTTCGGTGTGGAGATGTCAGCGCAACTTTTAAAGATCGCTGACACTCCACTTACGGAACTAGTTCGCACAATTGTCCGCCGAACATCACATCTAAAGCGCTGCGTTGATTCTGAGAAAACCTCCCAACTAGAATCGCTACAACGCCCACCCTAGTCAGCAGCGGCCGAGCCCGGCGGCGTCGTCTCTGCCGCGCCTCGGCCACGGCGCGCCACATCGGCCGCGCCGGCCGGGACCGCGTCATGTCCGCCGTCGCTGCACCAGGGGGCGCGCGTACTCCACAAAGTCGTCGATGAGAACGGGCCAGGCGCCTTCCTCGTCGTAGTTGGAGAACTGCGAGTCCACGGTCAGCACAAACTCCAGCAGGAGGTTCCAGGTATCGCGGGAGATGTCGCGTCGGTGGTGCTCCTGGGGCGCAAACGTGACGTCACCGGGGGGCACCCTTCTCAGACACCGGTGGATGTCAATAGACATCCATTCGATAGCGAGCGCGCCCCCCGACGGCCTGATGACCTCCGACTGTTACAAGATTTGTGGTATAGTTGCGGGCGGGATCACATCCGCATGCAAGCCGCGGTCTCAGAAGATGATCCGCCCAAAGGCCCCGCCCCCGTCAAACATGAACGCCTCAGTGACGTTCGATAGGCAATGCAGGTCCTCAGGAAACCACGGTAAGGATTATGGTCCCTCTATATATGATGTTCTGCATAGTTTCTCTAGCCTTACAGAGGAAAATTCTAGTTCCATTGCACCATTTCTGCTTCATCAACACGATAAAATATTATGCAGAGCTAACACTTACGGTCGCTACAGTTACAACTTTAAAGCTAAAGTTCTCCAGCATCTGTCAAAAGTTCACTTACCCGAAGAAATTTGTACCAGAGCTCATCGTATTGGAATAGGTCTCCCAGGACGATCTTCCAGTAGGCCACGGCTACCTCCAGATCGAGGCCCTTCTGGCCGATATTTTTGGCGTAGCTGAACGTGAACATGTAGAAGTCCTTGAACTTGTGGGCGTCCCTCAGCTCCCCCTCCAGTGCGGGCAGCACGGCCCGCAGCTTGTCGATGCTGTCACAACTGCCCGATCATACGAAATGGTCACCAAAACAGCCTGAAAGTAAATCCAATGCCTACACAAGCAACCCCTTCGTGTGCTTACTGCCGCTGCAAACCACAGGATAAAATATTCAACATTACGGTTTAAAATAGTTTGCGTAACTAACATTCAATTTACGGAAACAAATCCAAGGAGAAAACAGACTGGTAAGAGAGCATGTAGCTCAGTGAAAAGTGATTGTTCCATAGGTCCTGGACCTCAGGTTCAAGTCTCGGTGGGTTCTCTGAATAAGAGTACGCTGATCCCAGAAATACCTCCAACAGGGGGAGCGACGCCGTGTAATCTCAACCCTTGGTGGACCGTTAAGCAAACACATGTATAACGAACTTTAGCGACTGCCTCCATGTCATCTATATTTGCATAAACGCTTCCTCATTTAAATAATAGAAAACCAAGCGTACACAGATTTCATCTACATCGGGCTATCATCCAATCCTCCCACGACCAGCTGGCTTTCTCACCTGAGCTCGTGCATGCCGCGCATGAACTCCTGGCGGGTGAACTCGCACTGGGTCTGCGCGCGCAGTTTCCAGGCCAGCGCCAGCACCAGCCGACTGTCGGCCGGCAGCTGCAGCTCGTCCAGCAGGCGCGACACACCCTCCACCGTGATCTTGTTGGGCTCCATCGGGTCTGGCGAGCGCATCCATTCAGTCACAATGCTCACATCGGTAATGGAGGAGTGACAAGACTCTAACAATACACAAGGTGTCCCCTGGAAATAGTCTGACGCTTGAATGTATCCGTAACAAAAATGTGTATTGTTTTTTGTCGCACGGATTGTTTCTATATCTCTGAAACCCATATCGAACAGAACTTAATACTTATAAAATAGATAATAGCGCGTAGGGTTCTAATTATCTTACGGTGGGTTTCTCCTCCCGTGAGAGCCTATTCCGACTACGGAACAGTCCGGTAAGTTACAGACCATTTTCAGACTTATGTTTGAATTCCTCACGATGAACGGCATAACATTTTTTCTGCTATGAAGAGTATTTGTGAGTGACAGTCTTTCGCACATTTTTACCACAAAATTTTCCACAGTAAAAGGCTCAAACACGTAACTGCACTGGGGCTGCACCGGAAGTGTTTCGGGTACTGAATGACCTACGTGGTCAAGGCGCCCACAAACACGACAATAAATTAGGTATGCCCCAACAGGGACACAAGCTAACTCTGAGCCACCCACTTAGAATACTTCCCAGCACCCTGCACAGGTTTCATGGCACAACAACGCCAACTGACACACTCAAAGTCTACCTCAGCCGACAATATCCGTGCCACATCACCACTCGGCTTACCGCAGTAGCGGAGGTAGAACTGTTCCAGTCGGCGAGCGTCCATGAGCGGCGGCGCCGGCTGGCGCGGGCCCCGGCTCTGGTAGCGCTCCGGGTGGCGGAAGAAGTCGTCGGAGGCCGCCTCCAGTCGCCAGTCATTCAGCTGAAGACACGCGATGGCGGTCTTCTCGGCGGCGTGCGTGAACGACATGAACCTCTTCACCTTGTCGCGCTGCGACGATGACTTCAGCTTGTTCTGGAGCAGAGGGGAGAGGACTATCGAGTGGCAGACTGCGACTAATAGCTATGCTATCCATAACCTTTCCCTGAAAGCAGCTGATTCTTGCTCTCTGAACAAAACTATAACAATAATAATTTCCTCGGTTTAGACAGTCACTTAACTGTACAGCAAAGACATAAGATCGGGGACGGGATATTTATTCCGTCTGCACGAGGTATTATCAAGTAAAAACCTCTTTTATAAACTTTCTTTGTCAAGTCCTCTTCCACACCCCGCCCCAGAATACCAGCATAAGCGATAAGGGATTATTCCAGTGGCATACACCACGGTATATCTAAAAGATACATTCATCGAAAACCCCAAATTCTTAAGGACACGCAGTTGAAATCCTAAACGTGGCAGTGCGATAAAGTTACGAATGGGTTATCAATAACGAGCACCGAGTGGACTCCAAAGAAACATGAGCTGAAGCACAATTCGGCTGTGAGGCCATTTCCATGAGCTCATAGCAATGTGTTGGGAAATGATATTACAAAATGCCCTATGGTAAAATGATTCCATTCAAGTCACTCAGGTTCTTGGAACTTCTTAACCATGTCAACAATGACACCCTATGAAAGAAAAGTTCATCAAAAGTGATCAAAGAAGTCATCGGTATCAATTACCCCTAAACAGTGACGTCGATAACGTTATTCTGATTATCGATACTCAATTATCGCAGGAAAACGTTATCGTCGATAACGACTTCGATAATCGTTGTCCATCGAAGTTATCGAAGTACCCTCCACTGATTTAGCGTAAGCAATAAACTCTTTCTTGCAAACTAAAGGGACTTTTATGTTACCATGGATAACAGCAGATGACTTGGTAAAACCTTTATCTTAAGTAGATGTCCTAGAAGTTTATTTTTAAAAGTCTCAGATTCTTGACGCATTTTGTTTTACTGTTGATAATAACGGTAGTCCATAAATTACGTAACGGAAATGGGGAGGGGTGGGGGGACGGGCAAGGGAAGGTGAGCCACAGTATCATCAGACATTATACATGGACGTCAAAAACTGTTACATGGGGGTTGAAATCCCAAAAATATGCGATACATAGTTTATAGACAGCTCCTAATGTAACCGTCACAGAAGTGAAAAATGGGGACGAATTTTGAAGCTTGAGCCACGGTTTAGGTTTCGGATTATAAGAGATTACGTGACCCCAATAGGCACTGATGTATCTACATTAGGGCCTTCACTGCGACAGATGCTGATCGTCTTCAAGCTGATACTGGGGATGGCTGAGCTAGGCATTGCGAATTAGGTAATGAGCATAGATAACCTGCTGCAGGCCAATAATTTGCCACGTATTGGAGCAGTATCAGCTGTCATATTATTATCCAAACTTTGGTGTGTCCAATCTCTAAAAACACATTGACCTGAAGCCAAGTGTCATTGGTTCTTAAACTGCATATGCTGCAGTGGCGGTTGTTGATCTCTCTAAGTATGTTGAAAAACATTGTTATCCAAAGGCGGACAGCGTCAGTAAAGTAGTGAATACGCGGTGGTAGCGACGGAGAATGCTAAGCTATATTTGGTGTGCCCCTGGGGCTGATCCAAGGAGTGGGGGTGTCCCCTTCTCTGGAGTGAGAGGATTACACCGGCACGATGGACACGCAAAGATAGCAATCTCTGTCTCGAACCGAAAGCACTATCCAGTTTTTTGGGGGCACAGAGCCTACTTCGCAATCAAATGGACCATTGTTTAGCCTATTTGAGTCGTAGTAGCGGTTAGCTAACATATAAATAATTTTTGATGGGCTCACAATTCACCATGAAACAAAATTCAAGTTGCTCGATTGTATAATAAAATGTTGGATGGCGAAGCTGGTTAACCCGCGCCCCACCGGGGGTCCAGCGCCACCTTCGCCCCACCGGGGGGCATCGATGTCCCCCTCTAACTCCGAAAATATGGGCGTTAGCACAAATCTGCAAAGTGCAATAGAAAGCTCGGGTGAATTCAGTAAGAAATTACTTCACATGTTTTAGTGCTCATGTCAATGGTTTGACCTCCAGAGGTCAAATTAGGTCAAGATCGGCTATTTTCACTCAAATATGCAATGCTTAAGCAAACTGGGCATAACTCCTATGCCATTAGAGCTATTGAGCTCTGGTAAAGTACATTTGATAGGAAATTGTTAGTACTTTTTCCGCTATGTGAAACGTAAAGACCTCCCGCCGGTGGTTTGACCTCCAGACGTCACATCGTGACCTAAGATGACCTGAGGTCACGAAAGGTCAGAAAGTGACCTTGCCGTATATCAAATGAAAGCCAATGACAAGAAAAACACGATGGTGTTTGTTTCAGCGTTCTAGCTTATACAGATCAAAAGTTATTGTCAAAATACTGTTTTTGACCCCTGGTGACCTTGGATGACCTTGGAGAGGTCAAAGGGCAAATATGGCCCCTGGAATCCGTGAAAGGGTGTCCAAGAACGCTTTTCTGATCAAGCTGAGCATTTTCAATCGCTTTTGTGACTTTTAGATCATAAGACAGCTTTTCCCCATGCTTTTTTAATGGGAGAGGTCACCTCGTGACCTGACCTCAGGGCACGAAATCGAAAAATCCCGGATATACACCTTGTAGAACCCGGAGGGGCCATAAAGTGTAGGAAGTTTCAAATCGATCGACTTCGAAATGTAGCTCTTACAGAGCTCTAAAGTTGAAGTGAGGTGACCTTGGTTGACCTCGTCTGGTGACCAGACCTTGGGTGACCCGGGGTAAAAAAAATTTCAGGGATGGTGGCAAAATGATGCAGTGAGAGGTAGAGCCCTCAACCACGGTGCTGCGCCTCTTCGTTTTTCTGCTATCCCGGAAATACCTTAGGGGGCCATCGATGGCCCCGGGTGATGGCCCTAGGGGGGAGAGAGAGAGAGAGAGAGAGAGAGAGAGAGAGAGAGAGAGAGAGAGAGAGAGAGAGAGAGAGAGAGAGAGACAGAGACAGAGACAGAGACAGAGACAGAGACAGAGACAGAGACAGAGACAGAGACAGAGACAGAGACAGAGACAGAGACAGAGACAGAGACAGAGACAGAGACAGAGACAGAGACAGAGACAGAGACAGAGACAGAGACAGAGACAGAGACAGAGACAGAGACAGAGACAGAGACAGAGACAGAGACAGAGACAGAGACAGAGACAGAGACAGAGACAGAGACAGAGACAGAGACAGAGACAGAGACAGAGACAGAGACAGAGACAGAGACAGAGACAGAGACAGAGAGAGAGAGAGAGAGAGAGAGAGAGAGAGAGAGAGAGAGAGAGAGAGAGAGAGAGAGAGAGAGAGAGAGAGAGAGAGAGAGAGAGAGAGAGAGAGAGAGAGAGACTTCAATAACCAGGTCTCAGGGGAATCGAACCCAAGCCTGCACGGGCATTGACACTCTAAGCAGCGGACCGAAGTCCAGCGTTCTGCCAACTGAGCTTCTGAGGGGGAGGGGGAGGGGTGAACGGCGGCTCAGCTTGGTAGCGGTACCAACAAATACCGAGGCAGTATTGCGGTGAGTGTTGAAAACAAATACAAATATAAGGAAATGTGAGAGAAGCTGGATAATGCTGAAGAGTCCGGGGGAGGGGGAATGGGGTGGAGTCCGGTGGGTGGCGTGGGTGGGGCAGGGTGGAGAGGGGGGTTGATGCTCCATGCAAGGAGAGCCAGGAGGTTATTTGGCGTGGTAAGAATCCTGCCCACTGAGTCCATCCCCACACACCTCACCATCCACATAAGAGTGGCCAATGAGTCCGAAGCATATTTTCTGGTGTTGTCCAAGGAGGCCATGGACTCTCCCCGCAAGTAACAGTGAGGACCCGTCGCCTTGTTAAAGCGCTACAACAATACCACCCCCAGTTCGAGATCGCAGAGGAAGACGAAAATGTTTTACCTAAAAGTACCCGAGTGAGTTGAGCCAAGAGATATTCTTTGGCGCGTTGGTCAGTTTGTTTAGCTGAGCCCATCCACAGGAGACATGGCGTACACAACAGGGTCGCCAGGGAGATCGATTATTGTCTTATTGTCTGACGAGATGTAGGGGTACTAGAGAGAAGTCTCTTTCCAAAACTAGACGGATGTGCTTGCTTTACTCATGATATGCTTGCTAAGAGCTCATTTGTGGTTAAACCAAGAAGGTATATGTGATAGATGTACATGATAGTTGTCAGCAATAGGTTTAGGTGTAGGTATAAGGCAAGCCTGGTTAGGTTTGCTGCATTTCATGCTAGCAAATCGACAATCATCATCAGTGGAGTTTAGGGGCGCGTCGACAGCGACGGTCATTTTGCGCCCATGAATCGACAAAGAGATGCTGTTACCAGGAATGAGACGATGCTGCACGGGACCCCCGCCTGGGCACTCATCGCTATCTTGGCATATCATTTCCCAAGGAGATTTCTGGTGAGTTCTTAAAATCGGTACCCCTAACAGGGCTGCCTATGATTTACAAGAGCAACAGATTCCATTCTACCCCATCACAAGCTGAGAGAATAAATACCCGAAGCCTTGAAAACTCCCAGATAGGGCTCGACTCAAAGGGTTTGTAGCTAAGCTTTCATATTCCCGAGATTCCGGCACAAATTAAGTTTCCATTGAGAGCTATGCACAAGTTTACTAGTGACATTATCTTTTTGTGTGCCATCATTTATACAAAAACATTTCCCTCGCCCTGCACAGTAAAGATAAGAGTTGGTCACAATAAAGGTCTATTCTGACACTTCCTCCAAAAAGATGAGGCATGGTTGAAGGATATTGGGGGATGTGCACAAATTGTGTACATCTCTACAGCTCTGGGGAAGTTGAGGGAATATCAAATGCCCTCAACTAATCAACGCCCATATGGTGACCACAGCACAAATATCAAAGATCAGAATTTAATAATGAACATGGATTTCAATTAAAACGGCACAATGAATCATGAAAAAACACTTAAACTTATTTCTTATGCATCATAAAACATTTAATCGTGGTAAGTCCATTGAGCCTTGAGCTTTTCCACGGTAGACTATCATCTTTAGCCAACTATTTCCTACACAAAAATGATGTATAAGCAGATCAGCAGGATCCACTCTTACCATCCATACACGAATTCAATGCAAACTCAATACTGAAACATATTATCAACAACTTATTTTATATGTATGGTAGTAGGTATGTCTTCCACAGCACAAACGACACTGTGTGGTATATCACAAATGCATAACACCGCCAAATCACGGAAAAAGGAGCTCCTTCAGCTATATATGTATGTATATAGATAATTATATATATATATATATATATATATATATATATATATATATATATATATATATATATATATATATATATATATATATATATATATATAATTGCTTACTAGTGAGTATCTGTATGGTGCGTTTGTTCTGGGCTTCTATATGTGATATGGTCTGTATATATTTTTACTTCATATTTTATTCAAAGCTGGTAACCAAATAAGACTCAGCACGAAGCAATGTCCATAACGGGGGCGATGAACTATCTGGACTAGCTAGACAATACCATGTCTATATAATATTTATATAGCTAGACAATACCATGTCTATATATATATATATATATATATATATATATACACTATATATATATATATATATATATATATATATATATATATATATATATATATATATGAACTATCGGGACTAGTAGCATACCATGTCATATATAATATTTATATAGTAGACAATACCATGTCTATATATATATATATATATATATATATATATATGACATGGTATTGTCTACTATATAAATATTATATATGACATGGTATTGTCTAGCTAGTCCCGATAGTTCATCGCCCCGTTATGGACATTGCTTTCGTGCTGAGAGCTTATTTGGTTACGAGCTTTGAATAGAAATATGGAGAGGTGAAAAAATATATATATACAGACCATATCACATATTTGAAGCCCAGAGATGCAAATTCTGCTACCATACAGATACTGCACTTAGGTAGAGGATGTAAGTGTAGGTTTGTGTGTAGGATTGGGAGTAGGAAGTAGGTGTAGGTGTGGTTAGTGGTGGAGTGGTGTGAGTAGGTAGTGGTTAGTAGGAGTAGTTAGTGAGGCATGGTTCCGTTTTTCAGTCATGTGTATTACATCACTCAACCTGAAATTGTTAAATGCAGATGTGCCGCCTTTAGATATACTTTTTACACTGCATAGCATTCTTAACATGCACATTGACGAGGGTCTGAGCCACTTTTCGCTTTCATGGGGGGGGACCTGCCACCCCTAAGATCTCGAAAACCACGCTAGATAACGAAAAACGGTAAACAGCGTTGGATAACTCATTGAATTCTCTGTGGAAAATATTTGAAGATTTTTTCAGGCCACATTTAAGGTTACTAGAGGTCAAGGCATGCCACCATAGGGATAAGCTGTAGATGAAGGTTATCAGTCATTACATCTGAACTAGTAACGATAAAACAAAAAAAACTGGAACATTGGAATCCTCGCAGCAAGCCGAATCAAATGATATATAATATGACCTTGCTAGGTCAAATCAGATCAAATGTAGACTTCGACCTGACCTCAGGTCAGGTCCAGGCCAGATTAGGTCAAAATGCATATAATTAGAATCACAACGATAAGGCAAACCTAATGCTGTAAAAATAAATCCTCCACGGCCATCCATTACTAGGTTTTTCAGTTTAAACCACTTTCACTTGTATTTCCAATGGAGAGGTCATACCTTGTACCTGACCATAGGTCAATATACAAAATATTGGAAATTTATTTTGCAGAACTTGGTGGGCATATTATTCAAGATGGGTTTCAATCAGATAGGTTCACCCTGTTCTGACTTATGCTCTTAAACTTTTTTGAGGTGAGGTCACTTGACCTGCACTGCTGACCTGACCTGAGATGACCCAACTTTAAAATGTTGTATAGAGTTGTCAAAATGATTAGAGAAAAGGTATGCAAAGTATGGTGGTGCTACACCCTGTCATTTTTATCATATCTCCAAAAAATGCTGTGAAGATTCCAACGACGTCGCGGCGGCTTGTCCGTGGCGCCTGTCTAGGCCTCACGGGCCGTGACTCCGGTTTGAATCTCCGCCAATCGCACTTCATTTTGAGCGGATCACATACGACTGACGGCCCTGACACTTCAAAGCGCCACGCCACACGAACCCGCCTGTCAGATGCATCCAGTGCACGGCCTTGGTGTCTATTAGAAGGGAGACTCAAGTCTTGCTCATTACAGCCGTTCAGCCATCAGTGGCCCAGTGTATGCGCCAATGTGTCTTGTTTTTTGCCTCATCCCTTTGTAAGCTGGTTGTAACTTTGCTGAGCATTTAAAAACCCCAGGGGGTGGGTACCCACCCCCTGTCAATGTGTGTGTTAAGGGAGTGTATGTACAGGTAATTTACCATAAATATTTGCTGTCCTTTGATTTCACCCTAAATTACTGTCTGGACAATAAAAACAAATTCTGGCCATTAGTACAACACAACACATCTGTACCTATATTAAATATAAATGAAAAGTGAACAGTTTCCTGCAGGTTGATTGAAACTTGTGTACCAGAATTGAGCCTCCTCTATCCTCCTCTGAAGAAGCCTCTTGTTTGGGAAGAGCTTAGAGGAGGTTTGTGAGGAGCCAAGACAAGCATGAAGGAAGCACAGAAACACATTAACATATGAACAGACAGAGGAGCTTACACAGAGGACATTGGGAGAAATACCCAAGCAGTCCCTATGATACCTTATTCATCTATCATTAGCACTCACTCGTTCGGACATACCTACCATTAGTTGGGTGGAAAAAGCATCATCATCATTGCTCTTTTACATTTTTATACAAGGGGACAGACAGGGCAGAGCAAGATGAAGACAACAGAGAAATCAAGGCAGCAAACAAAGTACACAGTTCAGAAATCAAAGGAGAGGTAAATAAATACCTATCCAAAAATTTACAGAAGCAGTGACACTGGAAATCCAACAATCATTGTAGAGAAGCAGCGGGCAAATACAAGCTGGAAGAGAATAACAAGGGAAAAACAGAAACAAACAAAAACGAAAGAGCCATGACCAAATTATTCAAGGAGTGAAAAATTGTATTGCATTGCAAATAAATAAGCATAGCACTGGATAGTATAAAACAATCCAGCTAGTCCGATATAGGTACATGGACAAATAGAAAAACCAAGACCAGAAAAGGATACAGAGCTTCATACACAAAAAAACAGTATAAAATACTTATATAAAATCAAAAGAGGACAAACAGCCAGATATTACTCTAAAACTACATTCTATTAAAATATGGTCTGAACAATTCCCTGAACTCAACATCTTAGGAGAAATGAGAATAGTTAACAGGCAGCTTACCATTTTGATCCTTACAGTAGGCCTCGAGAATATGGGAAGCAATGATGATAAAATATTCTCTTTTCCACTGATCAGCTACGAAAAAGCAAAAAACGGAGCGAAACAAAGCCTTAAGAAATACTTTTTGGGAATATTATTAATACCAACAGACTACACAATTTCTGCAGGCGTGATATGTAGTATGTTTCACGGCTTGTGTGATATAATGGCGTAAAGTTTATCAGTAATCACTCAACAACAAAGGTCCAACTTCTTTGGTCCAGTGCTGCTTAGTACTAAGAATTTACCTACTAATATTATAAAGTCTCTATGACAATTAGCCTTTCATTATTATTTAACGAACCAAAAAGAACAAATTTACTTCTGCTATACAGAAAAAAGGATATCAACCACTATCTTTGTCTGCCTTTTTAAGACGGATATAACGTGCTTGAGACAAAATAAAAGGTACTAGCAGGTAAAATAAATTTTAATAACATTACTATAAAAAAGCAAAGTAGAACTTCGTTTTCATTAGAATCCGATAAATATTGAGCTTATTGAGGGCACTGGCGGACATAAAAATTGCATTTTTGTAATAAAACTGAAGAAGATACACTCCATAAGGCTTGAAATAGAGGATGCAGTCATGCTTGAAAGGCCATGCATAGGCGGATAAAGGGGTTGACCAGAAGTTGACCATGGTGTACTCCATTGTTACAGGGTGCAACCATACCAAAGCACCACACCACAATGCATGGGACGCCGTTGACGCTAGATATTGTGTAAATAGGTATCTTGCCCTCCACCAGCTATATCATTTAAGAACCATGGCCATGGCGCCACGGGTACAGGTCGAATGGGTATTGGAAGTGGTGGCGTCTCAGCATTGCCAGGTGAAAATGAGACGCTTGGGATATTCGGGAATTGGGCAAACAACCCAAGGAATTTGAGCAGACGCCTTAGGAAACCAGGGAAATCCCGACCAATTTAGGAAAAAGGCGTACTCAGGTTAGGGAATGGAGAGGAAGGGGAGAGGGAAGGAGAGGGGTACAGAGGCATACCCAGGGAAAGGGGAGAGTGGTGTTCTGAAGCAGCAGGGAGAAGTGAATTAAGTGCAGAGGCGTAGCGGAGGGATGTGGAGGAAAGTGCAGAGGCGTACCCGGGCAGTGAAGGGAAGGAAAGGGAAGTACAGTGACGTACTCAGGCAGCGGAGGGAAGGAGAGAAAAGCGCAGAGGCGTATCCAGGGAGCAAAGGGAAGTGCAGAGGCGTGCTCAGGCAGCGGAGGGAAGGGAAGGAAAGTGCAGAGGCGTATCCAGGGGAGAGGTAAATTATGTTTTGCAGCCGCGAGAAGTGGAAGAAAGTGGAGAGGCTCGGCCAGACAGCGGAGGGAAGGGGAGGAAAGGGCAGAGGCGTACCCAGGTATTGGAGGGAAAGAGAGGAAAGTACAGTGGCGTACTCAGGCTGCGGACGGAAGGAGAAGAGAGCGCAGAGGCGTACTCGAGCGGAGAGAAGGGGAGGGAAGTGCAAGGGCGTACACAGGGAGCGGAGGAAAATAACATCTGCAGAGGCGCACCCAGGCAACAGAAGGAAGGGGAGGAAAGTACAGAGGCGCACCCAGGGGAAGGGAAAGTGGTGTGCTTTTGCAGCCGGAGTAGGTGGGAAAAGTGCAGAGGCGTACCCAGGCAGCGGAGGGAGGGGGAGGAAAGTGGAGAGGCTCAGCCAGACAGCGGAGGGAAGGGGAGGAAACTGCAGTGGCGTACCCAGGCAGTGGAGGGAAGGAGAGAAAAGCGCAGAGGCATACTTAGGCAGCGGAAGAAAAGGGAGGAAAGTGCAGAGGCGTGCCCAGGTAAGGCAAGGAATGGGAGGAAAATGCAGCAGCGCACCCAATGAAAGGGGAAAGTTGTGTGCTTATGCAGCTGGGGGAAGTAGAGGAAAGTGCAGAGGCGTACCCAGGAAGCGGAGGGAAGGAGAGGAAAATGCAGTGGCATACTCAGAGAGCAGAGGGAAGGAGAGGAAAGTCAGAGTCATACCAAGGCAGCGGAGGGAAAGGGAGAAAAGTGTAGAGGCGTACCCAGGTAAGGGAAGGAAGGGGAGGAAAGTGCAGAGGCGCACCCAGGGGAAGGGAAAGTGGTGTGCTTATGCAGCCAAAGGGAAGGGAAGGAGAGTACAGAGGCGTATCCAGGCAGCGGAGGGAAGGGGAGGAAAGTGCAGAGGTGCAGCCTGACATCGGAGGGAAGGAGAGGGAAGTGCAGAGGCGTACCGGGGGAAGTGAAAGTGGTGTGCTTAGGCAGCCGGGGGAGGGAAAGTGGAGGAAAGTGCAGAAGCGTACCCAGAGAGTGGAGGAAAGTGCAGAGGCGTACCCAGGCAGCGAAGGGAAGGAGAGGAAAATTCAGAGGCCAGGGGCGTAGCCAGGATTTCGCTCAGGGGGGCCCGAAAAGGGCCCGTGCGACAGCGCCAAGAGGGCCCTGATGGGTAAAAAGAGCCCTGCTTGTTAAATAATCGTGTCCTCAGGGGCCCTTCAGACCCTCAGGGGGCAGCTGTCCCTTCCGCCCCTCCCTTGGCTACGCCCCCTGGCAGAGGCGTACCCAGGCAGTGGAGGTAAGGGATGAAAGTGCAGACGCGTACCCAGGCAGTGGGGGAAGAGGAGGAGAGTGCAGGGGCGTACTCAGAGAGCAGAGGGAAGGAGAGGAAAGTCAGAATCGTACCAAGACATTGAAGGAAAGGAGGAGAAAGCGCAGGGGCGTGCCCAGGGAGCGTAGGAAAGGAGCTTAAAATGCAGAAGCGTATCCAGGCAGCGAAGGAAAGCACAGAGGCTTACCCATGCAGTGGAGGGAAGGGGAGGAAGGTGCAGAGGCGTAACCAGTTTTTCTTCCCCTAACCCCAGCTACTTCAGTGCGCCTCTGTACCTTGCTCCCTTCCTTAGATGCTTGATAACGCTTCTGTGCCTTTCAATTTTTCCCATTTGCTTTAGCACGCCTCTGCAGGGTTGTACTTCCTTCATTAGCTGTTTGAGCACGAGTAAGCATTCAGCCGTGTTCCCCAACTCCCTAAAGCATACTTACGTGTCTTCCGCTATCTTCCCGGGTGCCTGAGTACGCCCCTGCATTTCCCCCTTCGAGCACGATTCGGCACATACCCCGGTTCCCTAACTCCCTGAGTAGGCAGGCCTCTGCACTTTCCTTCCCGTTCTCCTTCTGCCTTGGCACGCCTGTCCGCTTTCCTCTCCCTTCCGTCGCTGCCTGAGTACGCCTTTGCACTCTTCTCCCCTTCCCCAGCTGTCTGAGAAAGACTCGGCACTTACCCCCGTTCCCAAACTCCCTTAGTACGCATATGTGCCTTCATCTCCCTTCCCAGCTGTCTCAGTACCCCTCTGCTTTTTTCGCTTTCCGTGGGTGCCTGAACACGGCTCTGAATATTCCTCCCTCTCCTTACTGCCTGAATGCGCCATTCTCCCCTTCCCCGGCTGCCTGAGTACGCCTCTGCAGCTAACCCCGTTCCCTAACTTCTTTCGCATGTTTATATGGCTTCCTCTTTCTTCCCCGGCTGCCTAATTACGCCACGACACGTCCCCCTTCCCCAGCTGTCTGAGTACGCCTCTGCACTTTCTTCTCCGTTCTCCAGCCGCCTGAGCACGCCTCTGAGCTTTCTTCTCTCTTCCCCTCTGCCTGAGTACGTTTCTGCACTTTCCTGTGCCTTCCCAGGATGCATGATTATGCCTCTACACTCTTCTCCCCTTCCCCAAGGGGGAATTGTCTGAGAACGACTCAGCACATACTCCCGATCCCAAACTCCCTGAGTACGCCTCTGTGCCTTACTCTCCCTTAGTGATTGCCTGAGTACACCACTGCACTTCCCTTCCTCTTCCCCGGCTGCCTGAGCACGCCTCTGCACCTTGCTTTCTTTCTCTAGATGCCTGAGGACGCCTCTTTGTCTTTCCCTCTTTCCCGGCAGCCTGAGCACGCTTCTGTACCTTCTTCCCTAGCCCGTCACCTGAGGGCGCCTTTGCATCCTGATCTCTTTTTCCTAGATGCCTGATGACGCCTCTGTGCCTTTCCTTTCCCCTGCTGCCTGAGTGCGCCTCTCCTTGGGTTTTCCCCAATTCCAGGATATCCTATGCGACTCTCCCTGGCCTCAATTGCCTGGGTGCGCCTCTGCAGTTTCCTCTCGTCCCTCCACTCCCTGAGTACGCCCTTGCACTTTCCTCCCCTTCCCTCCGCTGACTGAAAACGCCACTGCACTTTCCTCCTCTTCTCTCCGCTGCCTGAGTACGTCACTGCACTTTCATCCCCTTCCCCCGCTGCCTGGGTACGCCTCTGCGCTTTCCTCCCCTTCCATCTGCTCTCTGGGTAAGCCTCTTCACTTTCCTCTCCTTCCCTCCGCTGTCTGGCTGAGCCTCTGCACTTTCCTCCCTTACCTGGGTACGCCTCTGCACTTTTTTTCCTTTCCCTCCGCTCCCTGAGTACGCCTCTGCGCTTTCCTCTCCTTCCTCCGCTGTCTGGCCGAGCCTCTGCACTTTCCTCCCCTTCCTTCCCTTGCCTGGGTACGCCTCTGCACTTTTCTCCCTTTCCCTCCGCTCCCTGAGTACGCCTCTGCGCTTTCCTCTCCTTCCCTCCGCTGTCTGGCCGAGTCTCTGCACTTTTCTTCCCCTCCCTCCGCTGCCTGGGTACGCCTCTGCACTTTCCCCACTTCCTCCGGCTGCAAAAAGCACACCCCCTTTCCCCTTCCACTGGGTGCACCTCTGCACTTTACTTCCCTTCCTTCCGTTGCCTAGCTGCGCCTCTGCAGATGCTTCTCTTTCCCTCCGCTCCCTACGCCCTTGCACTTCCCTCCCCCTCTCCGCTCGAGTAGGCCTCTGCGCTTTTCTCTCCTTCCCTCTGCTGCCTGAGTACGCCACTGTACTTTCCTCCCCTTCCCTCCACTGCCCGAGTACGCCTCTGCACTTTCCTCCATATCCCTCACGCCTCTGCACTTACTATACTTCTCCCCGCTGCCTCAGAACACCACTTTCCCCTTTCCCTTCCCTGGGTATGCCTCTGTACCCCCATCTCCCTCTTCTCCATTCCCTAACCTGAGTACGCCTTTTCCTAAATTGCTCGAGATTTCCCTGAGTTCCTAGGGCGTCAGCTCAAATTCCTTGGGTTTTTTGCCCAATTCCCGAATATCCCAAGCGTCTCATTTTCACCTGGCAATTCTGAGACGCCTCCACTTCCAATACCGGTCGAATGCCGCGGCTTTTACGTTATTCTTTGGGAAATGTTGTCGAGTATGGACGGTGACATTGGTGGACGCAGGGGGGGCATTCCGGCCATGGCCAAAGCGCTGGAGGGGGGCAAACTATCTTTTGATATGGGTATTATCTTTTTATCTTTAGACATGGGTTTGGCCCCAAAAACTCGGGTCTGCGTCCGCCCCTTGGTGGTGACCGGGGTAGGTATCGCTGGGATTTTGGGACTCATAGGAATTGCAATTACTACAGCTTGTTGCCCCCCCCCGATTGAGAAAACATATCCCCACCCTGCACTGCTTTCAGAGGGGAAAGTCCCCGTTCCCATCTATCCGATAACTGCGCCAGACCCGAGTGATATCTGTCAAGGGCTGCAGAATTTTCAGTGCCGGTTGTGTTTTGGCTATGGAGGTTAGGGAGGGCAGGGGACAAAAGTCGCTGCGGTCCGCACGTTCACTAGTGTTCCGAGCATTAGGGAGAAGGCTTACTACTCAAGAAGCTGAGGGGAGGGGCTGCTTCCTCCATCTCACGTCTGACTTATAAAAGCACCCATTCCCCGAAATGTGTGGAGTTAATCACAATGCGTCGCTACATAGTTTTGATTTTTCTCACTGCCTTGACTCGTAAGGCCCTGAGTCCACGGCCACTAGAAGCAAAACGCCGGTCATCTCGCCCTCCTTGCTGGCTTCTCCAATGGTGCCTATTATCAATTTGCACTTTGCAGTATATTTCTATCCACTGAGAAACTGATTAGGCCGCCAAACACATATGTGGGGGTCACAGCGTGACAAATCTAAGCTTTTCCCACGGATCAGTGAAGGGAGCGGAGGCCGCCTTTATCCTGAACTTCTCCCAGCAGACCAACACCTTACCTTACGTTTCCATACATTCGGGCCGATGTCATTTCACCTCACTACACAAAGGAAATGCGCTTACACCTGCTAGGCCTGTGCAATTGTATTCATGTGAATGACATGACATGTTTGTCCCCCCTTAAAACCAAGCTGGTAGAAAAGTTTAAGCTGACACACAGCTTTCCGAGTTAAACGAGCATCAACGTTCAGCCATTTACACTGGCACAATTTTCATCGAGAAAATCAACTAGAAAACGGAGGTCTTCAGTTGGTGGTTGATGTCTTTGAGAACAGCTGCGCAATACCTGCGCGTTCACTGTAATACAACACAGGGTGTGGAATGCGCTTTCTTTGCGACGCTCACCCGCTGAAAATGACAGCGCAGCCAGAGCACAAGCTTCGGCACATGCATCCCAGCGATTCTGCTTGCCACAGTTCTGCGCGGCCTTCTGCAGACGGGCGCGTGAATCGCGCAAGGAAACATGCAGCGCAAACGGCAGCCACACGTGTAAGGCAAGCCTAACTCACCTGCACAGGTTCCTAAAAATCTCAATCTTTTCCACCGAACGGCGCAAAGAACGGGACTAACAAAAGCAGCGCTTGTCATCCTCTGTACATAAGGTCAACATGACTGGGACACCCTCAAATGAAGCCCAACTGGCATGACACAATGGAAACTGATGCAGACACGAACCGGGGTGAAAACTACGTGGACCCGAATCGCAGCGCTCGCGACCTCTTCTTCTCCTCGGCGGCGGGGTCGGAGTTGGCCGGTGCCGTGATGGAAGTCCTGCCCGCGCCCATGCTGAAGCGCTCGCCACGCTTGGCCTTGGCCTCCTCGGGGCTGACGATGCCGAACCGTTCCTTGCGCCTCTGAAGCCGCTCCTTCTCCTCCAGCTGCCGGCGTGACGCGACACGGTCATTCAGAGTCACACCACCGCGGGGATACACACGAATAGCTGTCAATCTCCGCGAAGTGGCAACATATGTATAACAAAATGAAAGGAAATAGACATCGGAGCCCATCAGCATTGAAACAAAAACACGTGTTGTCGAAAGGCGTCATCAGTTCCACGGGATTGTGCAAAGTGACGTAGTCCACGCAGGAAAGCTCTTGAAGAGCTGCACTTGTGCCGAGACCCAGGATATCGTCACCATGGCAACGGTTGGAGCACCCGAACGAGTCCGGTGCTTTAATGAGATGAAAAAAATGGTAAGATATTGTAAACCGATTGTTTAAAGAGCATCGAAGTTAGCAAAATCATGTTGAAAATCATGGACATGATGTAGCGTGGTATCCCATCTTGACGTCATGCTATTTACGTACTTTAGTAGAGCCCACCTTCCCTAAAAATGGAAGCACATACCACCTCTTCTATTCTGCCAGTCAGTATTGATAACATGCAGGGAAGTGTACTGTCTGTGGGATTATTTACTTGTCAGAAACAGCTTGATGAGCCGCTAGTTTTAGTTTCAAACAGCTGAATGTCTGGAGCAGGCATGTAACTCGGCCTCCCATCACTTGCTGCACGCAGGCTTCAGTTCGATCTCATTTTCCTAAAAAGTATCTTTTCAGGCAAGATTATCTCCATCGACCTGCTAAATTGTTTCCTCTTGCATATCCCATCCCGGCTCACTCGCTCCTTGCGACTCTTCGCTGAGCGCCGCGGCCGTGTCAGCACTGTCAGCGGGGGCTTTTCTGTAGGGTGCCGAGAGGCATGAACAAATTTCTAGCCGCTTCCGGGGCCGACTTCTTTTGTGATGATTTTAATGCTTTCAAGACATGTGTGGTGAGATTTGTAAATGCTCGGTAGGAACTGCACTATTAGCTCTTATCTCTTTTTACGTTTCTGTGTTTTTTATATTTATATATTTCAACTTTTACCTTTTTGAGGAAGTACACTCTCGATTCTTGTGATTTAGATAGTATTTTTAAATGCTTTGACTTCGCCTGTCAGTGGATTTTATCTGTTGGCGATTATTTTGAATAAATAAATAAATAAACTCACGATCGTGTCTAACCACACTCGGACAACTTACCGTCTTGACTTTATTGGACACGACCTCTCCAAATCTGTCCGCTCTCTTCTTGAGCACGTCGAGGTCGACTGCAGCCTTGATGGGGACTTTCTTGGAGGACGCGTCGCCTGCCGCAGTGATCTCTTTGGTGACTGGAGTGTCGGTGGCTGTTCCAAACTTGGCCAGCCGGGCTGCCTTCCGCTCCTCAGGGGTCAGGATCTTGATGTTGTCATGAGACGCTCCGTCTTTCTGAGATCGCATAGCCAGACGCTGTCGGCCACAAGGCGGTGTGGTAGCAAGAGAAACACGATTGCTATTCTACAGTTCGACGTCAGATTTCGGTTACATACGGCTACTCTTTGCCCGCTCGCCGATACATTAGTCCTCGGGGATACAACCCTGAGTAAAATTGGACAGAAGAGCACGGTAATCCGTCGCAGTAGTATTGGGTCTACATCCACTCAAATATTTAAAAAACCAAATAAACAAGCACACCTAATGACAAGGTAAAAAAAGTCAGAAAAACTGAGCTAAAACACTGTAAAACAAGCAAGACACCAATGTGAAAGCATACAAAATAATCACAATATACGCAAAGTGGGGGTTCAAGCAAGGGGGGGTGCACTCTGCCGAACAGGGCAACCTCTTCTGGCGCTCTTCTGGCGGGGACGAGCGGGTGGACTTCTTCTCCCTCGAGGCCTTCCCTGTGGGCGACTCGACCCTCATCATGGGGGATGTGAACGGACACCACCCTGTCTGGGATGTTGTCTGTTTGGACCCGGATAGGGTGGGCCGCATGATACATGACTGGTCCCTGCGCAAGAACTGGCGTATCCTTAACAACGGCGCTGCCACCCGTGCCAGCTATGGAGAGGAGACTCGTCTCTCGGCTCCGGACATCGCCATGGCCCATCAGAACCTGGCTCGCCGCTGTACGTGGTCGGTCGGCACCGACCTTGGAAGCGACCACCTCCCCAGGTGGTGTCGGTGTCGGTGGCCGGCAGTCTCCCCCGGCGTATCAGAAAGACGCGCTGGGCCTTCCACAAGGCTGATTGGACTGGCTTCACCGCCGACTGTGACGAGGCGGTGGCTGGTACCGTTACGCCGGACCTGCAGGTCGAGGAAATGGCTACGCGCCTGACGAACGCCATCCTCGGAGCGAGCTCCCGCAGGATCCCCCGCGGAGCCCGTGCCGACCCCGTACCCTGGGCCCTCGACCCGGAGCTGGCCAGTGCGGTGGCGGAGCGCCGAGCGGCGAGGATCGCCATGGAACGGGACCCCTCGAGGGAAACCACGGACCGCTGGAAGGCCGCCAAGAGAAGAGCCGGAGAGGCGGAGGAAGAGGCAAGACGGCGCTCTTTCCGGCATTTTGTCACTGAGGAGCTGAATAGGCCCGCGGCCATTGGCCGTGTCACGAAGATTATGAGGCGGATGGAGGGGGCGCGCGGGACGTATGCCCCGGCCAGGCGGTCAACGGCGACCGCGGCCGTGTTGCTGCGGAGGACTGGGCCAAGGCCGAGGCCTTCGCTCGCGAGTACTCCCTCGTGAGCAAGCACACCCGCCACCGGAGGCGTGACTGAGCCACGAAGACCTCACTGCGCGCAGTGTGGTCACGTCCATGCCCCTGTGACAGCTCCTGCCAGCCTTTCAGCAGACATGAGATGCTGGACCAGCTTAGGAAGATGAGGTCCAAGAAAGCGCCCGGCCCTGATGATGTGTGCACGGAGCACCTCCGGCACCTGGGACCAGCAGCCCAGGATGCCCTCCTGCACCTCATCAACTGCTCGTGGCGCACCTCGGTGGTCCCTAACGCATGGAGGAGAGCGACCATCATACCGATCCTAAAAGCAGGGAAGAACCCACAAGACGTCTCCAGTTACCGGCCCATTTCACTCACCAGTCACATCGCGAAGCTGGCTGAGCGGATGGTCGGAGCGAGGTTAACCCACCTGCTGGAGAGGGACAGGACAATTCCGGAGGAACAGGTCGGCTTTAAGCGCGGCCGTTCCGCTGAAGAGAACCTGGGACGACTCACCCAAGAAGTCCAGGACGGGTTTAACCTCCCGAGGCCGCGAGGCCGCCCGTCAGACGGCAAGACTGCCGCCAGGTTCGTCCTTGTCGCGTATGATTTTTCCCGCGCCTATGATAAGATTGACCACCGGATGCTTCTGCTCAAGATGTTGCGCTACCTTCCCAAGTGTATGGCATCCTGGGTCTTCCAGTTCCTGCGCGACCGCCGCGCCTGCGCGGAGGTGAACGGGGTACGCAGCTCCGGCCGCATCTTCCGCGCCGGGCTGCCGCAGGGGTCGGTCCTCGCCCCGTCCCTGTTCACCCTTTGGGCGGCGGACCTGGTGGAGGCACTGGGGCGAGTTCCGGGCACCTCTGTGTACATGTACGCCGACGATACGGCTACATTGAGCACGGGGTGCACCGTCGATCTCGCCAGAGAGCGCGCCCAACAGGCTGCGGACACCATGGCCAAGTGGGCTCGGGACTGGAAGATGGCCATCGCGGGTTCCAAGACGCAGGTGCTCGTTCTGTCCCAGCGCTACCAGGACGCTCGGAACCTTTCCATCAAGGTGGACGGCGCTGACGTCAGAGGTGGGCGGCACTTGAAGCTTCTCGGCGTGACGTTTGACAGGCAGCTTCACTTCGGGGAACATTGCCTCAACCTTCGCAAGAAGGTAAAGCCCCGCATCGCTCAGCTGCCTAGGATGACGGGCCGCTCCTGGGGGCTTAGAGAGCCACAACTCCGCACGGTGGCTAGCGGCTACGTACGCGGCGCCATGGAGTACGCCGCCGCTGCATGGCTGCCCGCCGCGTCGGAGTCACATGTGGAGCTCCTGGAGCGCGAACTCAGGGCCGCTGCCCGAGCCATCACCGGCTGCCCTGTCAGCACCCCCGTGACCCGCTGCTGGCAGAAGCGGGCCTCACGACCATCAGGGTGCGTCGGCAGGTGCTGGCAGCAAGACTGGCAGGTTCGGCCCGAGCCCTACGAGAGGACGACCCACTCCGCGTGACGGCGGAGTTTACCGCCCCTCAGCGCCTGATCACCACCACCGGCTGGCGGGCTGTTGGTGCGAGGGCGCTGGAGAGAGCGGGTGCGTCCGACCTTCCCATCGAGGCGAGGCTGCACGTCACCATCCCCCTTGGGTGGACAGGACTCGCGTCCACATCCGCCTGGATGTCGGCCCGGACACCCTGCGAGGGGTGCCGGATGCGCGGCGCCGTGCCGCCGCGGAGGAGCACCTCTCCACCCTGCCAGACCAGGCCACCTGGGTCTGGAGTGACGGCTCAGCGGAGGGAGGAGTGAGTGCCGGCGGAGGAGGGGCCCTCATTGTGCTCCCTTCTGGGGAGGAGCACTCGGTCACCGCCCCGGCCGGGAGACTGTGCAGCAGCACGCGCGCCGAGCTCGTCGCCATCCGAGCGGCGCTGGAGAAGCTGCTGGAGATGGGGAGCGCCCCAGCTGAGTGCCCCATCGTCCTCTGCACGGACTCCCAGGCTGCTCTGTCGACCCTTGCGAGCGGCGCCGGCGCCCAGAAGACCACGCTGGGCGCGTCGGTGTGGCGCCTTCTCCTCCAAGCCGCGGCCAGGGGACAGGACACCTTCCTACAGTGGGTCCCGGCCCACTGTGGGCTCCCAGGAAATGAACGTGCGGACGTGTTGGCGAAGGAGGCCTCCAACCTCCCACAGGAAACCGCGCCTGTGGACGTCCGTAGCATCACCCGAGCTGTCGACCGCTCCGCCTCCAGGGCCTGGCGATGCTGCTGGTCGGACAGTTTGTTCAGGCGCATCATGGGGGACCGGATGCCGACGCCGGTCCTCACCGAGAGCCGGGAAGACGCCGTGAACGTGCACCAGCTGAGGGCAGGACACTGGGGACTCTCCCGACAGTACCTGCACCGTATCGGCCGTCTTCCATCCCGCCAATGTCAGCAGTGCGCAGACCCGGCGTGCCTTGCGGCGCGCTGCCTCGTCTGCCGCGAAGACCCGGATACACCCGAGCACGTCCTGCTCCGGTGCCCGTGCCTGGCGGGATTGCGGCTCCGCCTTTTCGGCACCATCCATCCGGACCCGGTGCAGCTCCGGGACGGCGGGGCCGTGGCGGCCTTGGCCCGCAACTACCTGGGACACCGAGAGCCTCTTGGCTACGGCCGGCCGTAGGCCGGCCCGAGGGACTACAACAACAACAACAACAGGGCAACCAACGATCACATCAGCGGCTAAATGTTCTGATCCGACGGAAGCTTGACAGAGCGGAGGGTTCTCCCGGCCGTCAGACCAGCACCTACTCACGTCCATCTCGGTAGGGTTGGTGATCCTGATGCGCTTCTTGGGAGGCTGTGCGTCGGCGGCAGCGGTGGGAGGGGACGCCGCCTTCTCCGCCTCCTGCTGGGCGATCGCCTCCTCCGCCGCCTGCTGGGCCGACGCCGCCGCCTCCCGGTTGATGATTATCTTCTTGGGCTTCATGGCAGGCGGGTTGGTATCCAACAGTTTGGTGTCGAGCTCAGCCGCCTGGAAAGCGGAGGGAGCGATGAATTCTGATTCAGGAAGGTTTCTAGACTGTTTGGATAGAGCTACGGTGACGGCGGCCAGGGGGCGGATTCAGGGGTGGGAAGAGAGAGAGAGAGAGAGAGAGAGAGAGAGAGAGAGAGAGAGAGAGAGAGAGAGAGAGAGAGAGAGAGAGAGAGAGAGAGAGAGAGAGAGAGAGAGAGAGAGAGAGAGAGAGAGAGAGAGAGAGAGAGAGAGAGAGAGAGAGAGAGAGAGAGAGAGAGAGAGCGAGAGAGAGAGCGAGAGAGAGAGCGAGAGAGAGAGAGCGAGAGCGAGAGCGAGAGCGAGAGCGAGAGCGAGAGGAGAGAGAGAGAGAGAGAGAGAGAGAGAGAGAGAGAGAGAGAGAGAGAGAGAGAGAGAGAGCGAGAGAGAGCGAGAGAGAGCGAGAGAGAGCGAGAGAGAGCGAGAGAGAGCGAGAGAGAGCGAGAGAGAGAGAGAGAGAGAGAGAGAGAGAGAGAGAGAGAGAGAGAGAGAGAGAGAGAGAGAGAGAGAGAGAGAGAGAGAGAGAGAGAGAGAGAGAGAGAGAGAGAGAGAGAGAGAGAGAGAGAGAGAGAGAGAGAGAGAGAGAGAGAGAGAGAGAGAGAGAGAGAGAGAGAGAGAGAGAGAGAGAGAGCAGTCCAACCGTGTCCCCGCCCCTAAAACGTCAAAACTGTACCCACTTTTAGCCCATTTTTTTAGGAGCACAGTTTATCACTACACTACCCAGGTTACCCCTCCCCCTACAATGGGTCAAGTAGGCCTTCTAAAGTTCTACTAAAGTGAAAAACCTTAGTGGGGCGGTCTCAGTCCTACGTACAAGCACGTGTTAACACGGACCCACCTCTGTGCCGTCCTCCTCATCCTCCCTCTTCCCCCAGCAGCTCGGATTCCTTGGCCTCTATGTCTTCATCCTGAAGAGAAGTGTCTGAAACCATCGAGCACGTGCAACAGTTAGCATTCTGCTGAAACCGCGATTCGCCAGGGAAGTGACAGTGTCAAAACAATACACTTTCTGAGTTATATGTATCAGCGCCGTCCGAATTGCATGGGTGTAGTCTAAACACAGCGGCTCCGCCGGGAGTTGGCAGCAATATTTAGCGACTGAAGTCAACTATCCACCGAAGCTCATAAACTCGATACTAAATGTGAAAATCTCACCCGATCCTTCGGCACTGAGCGCCTCCCTGAGACGTGCCGCCAGTTCGCTTTTGTTGCCGGTGGTGGTCAGGCCCCTCTCCTTCAAAGCTTTCTTCAACTCTGCGATCTGAGGGGTCAAGAGGACGTCAGTGCACCGCCTCCGACAGTGCAGCGAACAGTGAGAGAGCAATATTCGGACAGCTCTGAGCCCCCATTCATGGCTTTGATCCAAATCTTCAAGGTCAAACAATATAAAAAAGGGTAAATATGAGTAAAGAAATAGGATGAATTATAGATAAATATAAAAAATAGCTATGATAAGATAAAAATGAGTACAGATTGGCATACATTTTGCATAAATCCAAAACAGAAACATTATTCTAGCCTTTTTTCGCTGCAACAAGTTCTAAGGTCTAATCGGTAACCGAACAGGGCCTGTTATGACTGGACTTGATTGAGCCTGATCTTGAATTGATTATTTAGGTTTAGGGGTGCGCCAATCTGCATTGCCAAGCCTGATCTCACATCCAGACAGAATTATTGGCGGTGTAGAATCGGGCTATACGGCACTTGTGTATATGTTGTATCAATACAATCTCATTTCTTGGTTAGTTCGTGATGAAAAAATGTTGGAATCAAAACACGGGAAAGAACAAAAATAGCACCGCTTTTTCCATTCTGTCATGATGATTTTACTTACCTTCAGTTTTGAAACATTCATAGCTGCCAAGCTTTCTCAACAGGCGGGCACCTTGCGCTTCAAGTTCCTGAAACAAGAAAGACAGCACTTCAGCTTTGCATGGACTTGGCCAGACTGCAAAGAACAATAAAAAATTGTGTTAGCGGAGGACACTGAAGGGAGACGACCTGGAGCCAAAACAAACAAATACGCGATAACAAGTGAACGTGGTTTTGTCCTGAAAGAAATACGATCTGGACGTTGATGCTGTCGGTTTCGCACCTAAAACGTAAAAAGAGTGCAAAGAACTGGGAGAAAATCATGGCATAAACCGTCTAAAGTTCAAAAGTCAATGAATGCATCTGCAATATTAATTGGTGCTGGGGTTTCAAGAAAATTTGCAAAATTGATCAAGGATAATGTGTGCTAAGTACAGCGGTGCTTTGCGCCGCCGTTTTTTTTAAACAAAAAAAAACAGGGGGTTTTTAAACACTCCCCGCCAGTGCAATGGTTAAGAAAGGTCCCCTTGTGCCAGATCAAGTTCTCCAGGTCAGGTAAAGTGCCCGAGCGATGCCCCTTTGGCGGAACAGTTCGACGTGCCGGGAAAAATAATCAATGGGTGCCCCCACGCTGAAAGCAGTTCCATATTACAGTTAGGTGCTCAGGATATGCCTATGCACTGGAAGGTATTCCCAGAGTCAGACTAAAGTGCCCAATGGGTGCTACTGTACCTACTGGGACAAACCCTGTAGAAGGGACCGTGTCCCACTGGTGCCCCTTTACCAGAAGGAGATTGCCTTGTCAGGAAAAGTTGCGAGCGTTGCACCAGGCGGAGTGCCCAGCGTCTGAGATGGTGCACATTGAATGCCTATGAACCAGGAAGCGTTCCCCATGTCAGGAGAGTCGACTTTGTTCCAGGACAAGTTCTCTGAGTAGGGAAATATTCCTGGTGGGTGCCTTTTATGAGTTTTCCATGCCACAAACGATGTCCATTTACAATACAAAGTTATCTGTGACAAGAAAAGTGTCCCATGAGCGTTCCTATACCACGAAAAGTTCCTGTGTAAGCGGAGGTGTCCCTTTTACCACGGGTGACGACGAGTGCTTTTAGAGTCCATCCCATTGATTTTAACACGCTGCGTCTGACTTTAGCGACAATGAAGCCCTCTAAATCGGTAGGAGTAGACGGCATTAGTGTATACATGCTTCAGAAGTTTTACTACGGTCTTGGTTTACCTCTACTTGATGTCATTAATTCAAGCCTCATCTCTGGCTCAGTTCCGCAAGCGTGGAAGCATGCTATGGTCACGCCTATTCCCAAAAGCCCAAAGAGCACGAAGCCGTCTGAGACTAGACCTATTTCCATTTTACCTGCCGTCACAAAAGTAGTAGAACGTGTTGTACAGCAGCAACTTTCCAATTACTTAGAAGAAAATCACCTCCTCTCGGACGCACAGCACGGTTATCGAAAACTGCACTCCACCGAAACGGCCCTTCATGTTATTACAGATAAAGCGCTCACCGCTATGGATAAAGGCGAAATTTCTGTTCTTGTACTTCTCGATCTTTCAAAATGTTTTGACGTTGTACCACACCACAAATTGCTCCAGAAATTATCAGCATATGGAATAGACACAGACTGGTTTCGGGCCTATCTCGAGGGGCACACACAACAGGTCCAAGTCAAGGGAGCGGATGGTTCGTCCGTTTTAACTTCAAACACACGTGCTAATAGCATCGGCGTATATCAAGGTGGGGCCGCCTCATGTTTACTTTATATGTTGTATGCCAACGACCTGAGCCTGTGTGTTGAACGCGATGTAACCGTGGTACAGTATGCTGATGATACTCAGGTCTTAGTTAGCGGCAAGAAGTGTGATATCGTTCGTATCATTGAACGGATGCAAACTGCTCTCAACACCCTATACAACCGGTTCTGTTTTAACGGGATGAAGTTGAACTCTGAAAAACACAGATGATCGTACTAGGTACACGGGCGATGCTACGCGACCTGCCACCCATTACATTGAACTTCTGCGGTACTACCATTAAGGAGGATAGGATGGTAAAAAATTTGGGTTTAATAATGGATCGCCACCTCAGTTACGAAAACCAAGTCGACACGGTGACTAAAAAATGTACAGGCATTCTCATTGCTTTAAGTCACGCTCGTCATCTTTTATCAAAGAACGCACTAGCATCAATTGTACAAGCACTCATCATTTCAATACTGCGCTACTGTTTGTCTGTGTACGGCTCGTGT
Source organism: Lepas anatifera (assembly GCA_034440635.1). Classification (NCBI taxonomy): domain Eukaryota; kingdom Metazoa; phylum Arthropoda; class Thecostraca; family Lepadidae; genus Lepas; species Lepas anatifera. The sequence continues at coordinate 1,679,420 of JAOTON010001803.1, forward strand.
GGTGTGATTCAGGTGCATCGATTGCAGAAGATAGTAAATTTTTGTGCTCGTGTTGTGACTGGGAGGAGGAGATTTGACCACATAACAGATGTTGTTGAGCAGCTTGGCTGGCAGACTGCCCAGAGGATGATTATTTACCACACAGTGAGCGCGGTGGAGCGGGTGTTGGCTACGGGACAGCCCCGACTGTTGTGTGAGACCATGGGCCGGCAAGCCAACCAAGTGCATGGTCACGATACCTGTCGCTCTTGCCAGTGGACCTTGGCGGCAATACGCACAGAGGCGGGTCGACGGCGGCTGTGTTATCGAGGCGTGTCCTTGCTGAACCGGACTAGACTTATACCTGGCTCATTGAATTTTAAGACTGAACTTAAAGTGACCTTGCTAGAAATTTTAGAGGACTGAGCTGTGAATGCTTTTATTCTCGCTCACTACTGTTTTGGTGTATGTTTCTGCAGAGGAGTATGTCGGTATGTATCCAACCCTTTTATTTCAGCCTACTTTGAACCGATTTTAACATGTGACATGAATGTGTGAAAAGCCTCATTCTTTTTGAGGATCATGTTCAAATAAATCTGTTATCTCTTATCTGTTACAGGGAGGAGCTTCCTGTGTCTGTAAACGTCCCCATCCTGGTGTAGGAGCATCCACTGAAAACTTTTCCAGACTCTGATAGCTTGCTCTAGTGCAAGGACAGCTTCTAGACACCTCTCCCTGCAGGGAAATTTATTTTTGTACAGTAGCACCTTTTCTAACCACTCCTAGTAAAGAAGCGCTCATTGTTCATTGCTCCTAATGCCAGAAGTTCATTTCAGTATAGGGCCACCTGTTGGGCACTTTTCTTAGCAAAAAGAAAATCCCAGGCACAAAGGAACCTACAGGGGAAACTCTTATTGCCTGACAATTTCTCCTTGCACAAGGACATCCAGTGTCTTTTACCACTGAGAACTCCCTGTGCACCTTTCCTGACATAACAAGTAGAAGCTCATCCCAGTTCAGAGATATCAGTTAGGCACCTTTCTCAACACTGTGAAATTCTGGCATAAAGGCAACATTGGCAACCTGTCCTGGCACAAAGGTATCCTCTAGTTACTCTTCCTGACACTGGAACTTCATTGTAGTGTAAAGTCACTAGCTGGGCACTTCCGCTGGCATTGAAGGTTTAGAGATGAGCCTACTACTAAAATCATGCAGCTCTCATACAGCCACAAAAAGGTGTGTATATACTGGGGAAGAAACTTAAGAGTAGCCAGGAAATGAAAGACACAAGACTATACACCATATAAGTGTACAGTCTCAGGGGGTTTCAAGTTCTCCAAAGACAATAAACTGATGTATGTTCTGTGTGGATTCGGGATCGAGGCGTCGCCGGGGGGCGGATCGTCCGTTCCTCTGTCCTGTCCTGCCTACCTCATCGAGCTCTCACACACTTTAGTCACAAGTATAGGACCTTAGTTGTATCTTATTTTAAAATTACGAAGCTGAACCATCGTTTCAAGGAAAATCTCGCAAAAAAAGGTAAAATAGAATTTTTGACCGCTAGTCTCGGACAATGTTTGCAGCACGAACACCGCCTCCACGGCGGAGAACCGAAGCTCAGCGCCAGTTTTCGTCTCAACAAGACGCGCCTTCCTCGAGTGGCAGTCGTGATAATGGCGGCGGCAACAGTTTTCATGAAAGTCTCAGTGTGAATGCGTCGGGTAGTGTCTCTAATGACCGTGCATCGGAAGAAGTAGATTGTGTGAAGTCGACGCAAGTGCAAGGTAAGAAGTACAAGTTCCAGCCTCACCATACGTGTCTAAATAACGACCCTGTAAAAGACCATACCATTGGATTAGGCGAGTCTGTAGCCAACTCTGGTGAGGGTTCCCTGGGTTTGAACAGGACTAAGCAGTTAGTCAAAGATGATGAGCAAGAATTTGAGGATTCCAATTGTCCCCGCGAAGATGCTGGTAAAGCCATAGGGAAACTTGTCCAGAGTGTGTACAAGCCTTTTGGGACACCTTCCCGTTCTTCTAGCGATGCCAGCAGTAGTGATGGAGCGTACTGTCATGGTGGCCCACTGAAGGTGTGTGGTAACCCGGTTACTCTCAATGAAGATGGGGTGCGTTGCGATATATGTTGCAACTGGTTCCATGCGAAATGTCAGTCTCTGCAACTCGCAGCTCTGAGGGCTCTTGAAAAGCACAAGGGTCTATTCTGGATCTGTTGTAAATGCCGGGACGGGTTGCCCAATTCTGGTTCTGCTTCTCTAAGCAAGTCTGTGACCCAGAAGCTTGATGAACTCTGTACCATCTCTGCAGAGCATGTCTCCACTCTAAGGTCCCTTTGTTTCTGAGCAGAAGCGTGCCCTCGATCTGGTCTCTACCTCTCAGGAAAGAGTGTTGGGGGTTGTTGGTCAACAAACTGATCTGATCCACCAGGCTTCAGCTGTTTGGGTCCCTGACAAAGCCTCCTTCTCTGACATTGTGAAGGGATCCTGTAAAGAGGTGATCTCCACCTTGAGCAGCAAGATTGAGACCCTTCCTCGACAGGAACCTGGTGTAGGCATGGATCTTTTGGAAAAGGAAAGGCGAAAGTACAATGCAGTAATACACAACCTGCCTGAACCTCAAGCCAACAGCCACCAGGAATGCTCTGACAAGGACTCCTGACTGTGACCAACATACTCAAAGATGAACTGCACATCCATGCCAGGATCGTCTCATGTCGTCGTATTGGTAGGAAACAACCGAACAAGTCTAGGCTGCTTATTGCTACCTTTGACTCAGAGGCAGTAAAGTGGGATGTGATCCGAGCAGCTCCCCAGCTTCGACAGAGTATTGAATGGGGCAGTCTGTATATCAACCCTGACCTTACCAAAACTGAGAGGGAAGCTGCCAGACAGCTCCGTGAAGAACTGAAGGGAAAGACGAGCCAGTGGGGAGAGGGACCTAGCCATTAGAAGCGGCAAGATTGTGGTTGTTGATGGATCTGATCTACGTTACCGCAACAATGTGAGGCATGGCCAGCGAAATGTCCCCCCATCTCCCTCATCCCTCCAGGCTGCTACCAGTTCCCAGACAGGTATTAGAAGTTCTGGTACCCCTCATCAAGGGAGCATCCCTTTGGAGGATAACAGGGCTGTGAGGGACCCTGGTGAGGCCAGCCAGGCTACTTCTGGAGCCCCTAACGGAGGTGCAGAACCTCCCCAGCTGCAGTTAGTCCTGGCTCTCGTCGCCGTGCTCGACAGGCCCAGTATTGACATAAGTATGGTGGGGATTTTTTAGTGTTGTACACCAATGCAGATCAATTTATGAACAAGAGGGATGAACTGTTATTGCTGATTTCCCCAAAAGAGCCAGACTTGATCTTGATATCTGAAGTTCTTCCAAAAGCAAGTACTGCTCCAATTGCACATGCCTGTATTGGTTTACCCAACTATGTCATGCACCTCAACTTTGACCCCTACGAAACCAAGATCTGGCCCTTCTTCTGTCCGAGGCTTGGCTATCTTTGTTAATGAAGCTCTACACTGCCAGGAGGTCTCTTTTTCTGAAGTGGAGTTTTCTGAACAGCTATGGGTGAAGATTGGACTTACTGGCAGTCAGTCACTACTGGCAGGGTGCATTTATAGGAGTCCAAATTGCTCTCCTGTGAACAATGCTGCTCTCTGTAACCTTATTGAAGCAGTAGCTGCAACAAGACCTCAGCACCTGCTACTTGTTGGGGACTTCAATTTTCCAAATATTGATTGGGAAGTTGGTTTGTCTCTTGATTCTCCAAGCCACATCTCACATGCTTTTCTTGAAACCATCAGAGACAGCTTCTTAGTTCAGCATGTTACCAGACCAACCAGGTATAGACATGGTGAAACTCCTCACATCCTGGACCTTGCTTTCTCACTGAATGAAGACATGATTGAAGATTTGATTTACCTGCCAGGTCTAGGGAGCAGCGATCACCTTTGCCTCCAAATGAAGCTTTCCTGCCGAAAACAGTCCAGGAATTTAGTCGGTCCATCCCAAGTTAGCATTATACAGAGGAGATTATTCCAAGTTGAGGGACCTGGCTCAGGAAGTTAACTGGCAGAGAGCTCATGACTTTGGGATGGAGGAGGAATATAACCATTTTTTGTCACCAAGTGAATAGAATGACACATCTATGTATACCCTACCCAGGCTACCTCAACGCAAGAATCGAAGACAATATATCAATAGGCAAGCCATGCAGATTATTAAACAGAAGAAAAGGCTTTTGGCACAACTACAAGGTAGCATCTACAGTAAGAGATCGAGATACTCTCTGGGGAGAACTACAGGAGGAGGAGAAACGACCTGAGGAGATTCTCACCGGCGACTGCGTAAAGAGTATCAGAAGAAGGTTGCCAGTCAAGTGAAGGAAAATCCTAAAGTCTTCTGGTCCTATTCTCGGCCTCCCAGATCAAAACTAGGGACAAGGTACAAGACCTACAGCGAACCCGATGGTACAACAGCTACAAGTGACTCTGAGAAGGCTGCGATCCTTTCTGCTTTTTTCTCCAGTGTGTTTACTGTCGAGCCCACCAGTGAAGAAGCCCCAAACATCCTTGCTCATAACGATGTGAACATTTTGGAGGACTTTAACATTACCCCAGTCATGGTTGAAACCAAGTTACAGAATTTGAAATGCTCTTCCTCTGCTGGACCGGATGGGCTCCATCCTCGTGTACTGAAAGAGGCAGCTTCAACTCTGAGCATTCCGCTTTGCTCAAGTTTCAGAAAATCGCTTGCAAGCGGACAGCTCCCAAGTGACTGGAAGGTTGCTGAGGTGGTCCCTGTTTTTAAGAAGGGAGGCAGGTGTGACCCGTCCAATTACCGGCCTGTGAGCCTCACATCTGTTCCATCTAAGGTAATGGAGTCTCTTGTAAGGGGATGCTTTGCTAGCTCATATGCAGGAAACCGGCCTTATGACCAATGCACAGCACGGCTTTGTACCCAAGCGTTCCTGTACTACCCAGCTTCTTAGCTCCCTTGAGATCTGGACTAAGCTCCTTGAGAACGGGAAGCCAGTTGACGTTGCCTACTTGGATTTTGCTAAGGCGTTTGACTCAGTGCCCCACAAGCGTCTCATCTGGAAACTGTTCAGTCTTGGAGTTCATGGCCGTGTCCTGGACTGGATTAAGGCCTTCCTTTCTGGAAGGAAGCAACGAGTCAGGGTCAATGGAGTGCTTTCTGACTGGGCACCTGTCACCAGCGGTGTACCACAGGTTCCGTGCTGGGCCCCACACTGTTTGTGTTGTTTGTTAACGACTTGCCCGAGGGACTGACTTGCAGCGTGCGTCTCTTTGCTGATGATGCAAAGCTGTTCAGTGATGTGGGTAGCCAAGATGGATGGAGAAGCTTGCAAGACGATCCTCCACCGTCTTGAAGCCTGGTCTGACCGGTGGCTTCTACCTTTCAACATCTCCAAGTGTAGTGTTCTCCACCTCGGGCGTGTTAACCAACACCTGGTTTACAGCATGGAGGGTCGAGATCTCTGCTGCATCGGCCATTGAAAAGGATTTTGGGTGTGTTTGTGGATGAGGACCTCAAGTTTAGGACGGGACATGCAGCCGCTGCTGTCTCTAAGGCCAGCCAAATCCTAGGTGCCATCAAGAGGTCCCTTCGTCCATATCGATCAGCATGTTCTTCCACTTCTTTACAAGGCCCTTGTGCGTCCACAACCTGGAGTACGCCAATATCGTGTGGGGACCCTCTTCAATAAGTCAGACCAGCTCCTGGTGGAGCCGAGTCCAACGCCGCGCAACTAGACTTGTGCCCTCCCTGCGTTCTCTTGACTATGAGCAGAGACTCCGCAGTCTGAAGCTACCATCCCTCTGGTACAGACGCAAGAGAGGTGACATG